>OZ029928.1:15139681-15332181 GCA_964023275.1 Norana najaformis
TAAAAAGCTACAATATAATAATAATAAATAATAATAATAATAATAATAATAATAATAATAATAATAATAATAATAATAATAATAATAATAAACAATAACAATAACAATAATATCTCGTTGATTCACGCCTTTCTCTCTTATTTTCGACTCTCCTTCCTTTGCTCTCCCTCTCTTCCTAAACTGACAAGTATCGAGTTCATAATAATAATAATAATAATAATAATAATAATAATAATAATAATAATAATAAACAATAACAATAACAATAATATCTCGTTGATTCACGCCTTTCTCTCTTATTTTCGACTCTCCTTCCTTTGCTCTCCCTCTCTTCCTAAACTGACAAGTATCGAGTTCATAATAATAATAATAATAATAATAATAATAATAATAATAATAATAATAATAATAATAACGTCGTTCTTCTTCTCTCGATTCATCCTCCTCTGTCTTCCACCATCAGCCTCTCCTTGTTTCAGTCTCTCAATGTCTCTCTACGTTCCTTCTTGTCTGTCTCTCTGTCTGTGTGTCTCAAACCACCTCTCTGTCTCTCTCCCTGTGTCTCTATCTCTCTGTGTCTAACTGTGTCTCTCTCTGTCTCTGTTTCTTTGCTCTGTCTGTCTCTGTTTCTGTCTCTGTCTGTCTCTCTGTCTCTGTCCTTGCTGTCTCTGTACTTGCTATCTGTCCTTGCTCTCTCTCTCTCTCTCTTTCTCTTTCTCTCTCTCTTTCCTTGGATCTCTCTCTCTCTCTCTTCCCTTGCTCTCTCTGTCTATCTCTCGCTCTCTCTCGTTCTCTTTCCTTGTTCTCTCTCTCTTTCAATATCTCGTTGCCTCACTCTTTTCTCATTTGCGATTCTCCTTACCTCCTTTCCTCCTTTCCTTCCTCCGTTCCTCTCTGTCTCTCTGTCTCTCTGTCTGTATGTGCACTTGTCTCATCTTCTGCTTCAATTTTCTGCCTACTTCTTTTCTGTTGGTGCAGAAGTGTCGACTCACTACTTTCCAGTCGTCTCCACGTAGTCAATGACTCCAACTGCATCAACGTCTAGGCAAACAAATTAACTCCCTGCCTCTGTATCCGATGCCTACTTAACTTCTGGCGCAGTATCCTCTTCTCTGCATCAACGATAAAAGCTGACGCGCCTTTCGGCGACGGTGCCAAAGAGCACCAGAACGCACAGCATCCTCAGCAGCCGCAGCATCTGCACAGACGACGCTACTACCCATTTCTTTTCAGAGGCGATTCGACGACTAATGAGCACACAGATGCGATGCAGCTGATGACTGACGCCCACTCGTCATTACCAAGTGCGAGCGACTTATTTACTCGGGCTCGGCTTATAAGCGCGCGCGGTCAACCCGGGGCTCGTTAGCTGTGGAACGAAGCAGTCGTTAGGGTCGACGGAGTGTTTTCGTAGACATCTCTTGAAATCGGAACTGCGAAAAATGTCTGTGAAATGATGAAAGGAGCTATAGAAATGTCTCCGACGGGAAATGTCAAGAAGTCTTTAACAGAAGCTGCGAAAATGTCTGTGAATCACTGGTAAACTGATAAAAGTCTGTAAATCACTGATAAACTGATAAATGTCTGTGAACTGGAGACGCTAACTATGTCTCCGAATCATAGGTAGAACTGTCGGCTGTTATCCTCAGACGGGAAGTATCAAGATGTCTGTGAACTGGAGACGGTAACTATGTCTCCGAATCACAGGTAGAACTGTCGGCTGTTATCCTCAGACAGGAAATATCAAGATGTCTTCGAACTGGAAATAGGAGTTGTCGATTATCATCTCATCAAATTGGAAGTGTAGAACGATGATTTGATAGTTTACTAACGAATGCGCAGTTTGTTGAAGTAAGCTATGTTTCTAATTAAGTTAAGTAATTATTTAATTCAGATAAGTTTTGTTTTTAATTACTTCCGATATATTTCTTATAGGAATTCTTTTAGCCGATTCAGTAAAATGTAAAAAATTTTCCTTATACTGCAAGACGCTGTAGCCTTGAAGCGAAGCCATACTAGTCTTCAGACGAAGTCATACAAAGTCTTGAGACGAAGCCAAAAAAGTCTGGATAATTCTAATCGCGACATCTACATTCTTAATTGACACAGCAATAGACGTCTGTTAGACATCTAACGGAATTTTAGGGCTGCGTGACGGTGATTTTTCGTGTTGGATTTCGGATAAACGAAGCGCGACGAATTCCTGAATTCAAAGTACCCTTTCTGCTTGGCTGAACTGACGCTGTTGATTCGTGGCAGCTCAATAGATTCGTTTAAGAATATGGAATAAAGAGAGGACATTGTAAACCATGTTCAGCACAGGAAACATGAATTCTTCGTTCGCTAAATAGGATTAGATGTAGTTGCTGCAAGATCCGAAAACATTTTCGGACTCGCAAGCAATCAAAGCGAACTTCACGAATCACGAAACTATCCAAGAAAAGTAACCTCTGTTATCGTCGTCGTCATCATCATCATCATCATCATCAGCAGCAGCAGCATCATCATCATCATCATCATCAACGTCATCGTCATCAACGTCATCGTCATCGTCACCGTCATCGTCATCAGCATCAGCATTATCAGCATTATTATTATTATTATCATTATTATTATTATTATTATTTACTCGAGGTACATATGTTCAGGATTACAAAAATTGACATACATCCACATATACATGCATACATATGTACATAAATACACACATACCCTATACAATACATACATACACGATTATATACATATATGCATGCATACATATATAAATACATACTTATATATACATACAATACATACATACAATGCACACATGCATATATACATACGTAAGTACCCATATACATGTAGGTACATACATAAATATATGCTTCATGCATACATAGATTACGTTTTTGGATGCAGCTGCCCTTGGCATTCGTCCACTGCCCTTTGGTGAATGATGAGTTTTGGTAGATGACCTCCTAAAGGGTCAAAGAAAGTAAACCAGCTATTTAATTAATTTTAACTACTTATCTACAGATGCCAGAATGACGGTGACGACGAATGACGTGGATGCTGACGTTGACGACGTGACGTCATCCTGGCTGTCATTGGCTAACGCTACAGCCTTTGATCTTGCCGCTTACCTGGAGTCTTACCTGGGCTGCAGGTATCGTCACCTGACGGAATCCGTCGTCCTGACCCTGATCTACTGTTGCATCTTCGTGACGGGCGTCATTGGCAACGTGTCGACGACAGTCGTCATCATCAACAACATGTCGATGCACACCCCCACCAACTACTACCTACTCAGTCTAGCCGTCTCTGATACCCTCACCCTCGGTTTTGGTAAGATATGTTTCCCTTTTTGCTTCGTTTCGCTCGGATTCAGCCCACTTGTCTGGATTTTATATGCGATTATTTGCCACAAAAGTAGAAACACGGAGGTAGAAAATTAAATGACCGACAGATTGATGAAAAATTGGTCGAAATAACTCGATTAGTTCTGTGTTGCAACACACATATCAGTGCCGTAGTCGAGACAAAGTTGTAAAAATTCAGATTTTTTATCAGTCATTTGTTACAAAGTCATTTGTTACAAAGTCATTTGGTACAAAGTCATTTGTTACAAAGTCATTTGTTACAAAGTCATTTGGTACAAAGTCATTTGTTACAAAGTCATTTGGCCTCTGAAGGATGGTGGACTGAGTTGCTCCGAATGGAATATGGCCAGTCATATTCTATTTGACGGTTACCTATCTAAGAAATAATCGTTCTCGATGTCATGGCTAACTTAACTATGCTTGCCAACTTAGTCATAAATATATATATATATATATATATATATATATATATATATATATATATATATATATATATATATATATATATATATATATATATATATATATATATATATATATATATATATATATATATATAGTTATATAGATAAATACATGTGTGGCCATAGAGATAAATGGATAAACTGATACTCGATTGTTAGTATATATTTACGCACAGCTCAGTACATCGAATTTTTATTTCCGCGAACGCTATCTAATCCGATAACTTCTATAGCCCCGTTATCATGCAAAGTCGTTGACATGTCCAACTAGCTACAGTCGATAACAGCGCGCTGGACTCCTTCTGTTACCATGGCAGCTGTTGCCATAGATACGGTTGAAAACTAGCCATCTCCGGTTCTTCCGCGCATTGTTGGGAACTGAGGGATTTAGGAGAGAAAGAGAAAAAGAAGAGGGACGACGTGGATGACGTCAGAAAGGCAACAGATGGCGTTTCGCACAGTTGAAACCTCTTCAGGAAATAGAAAGCGACGCCAGCCGACGAAATCTGGCAGAATCGTGTGGTTTCTGCGCCATACTTAGTCGCCGTCTCATCTCTGTGCTTAGCCTTTGTCTTGGTTTGTTCAGCCTCCGTATCCCTAGCTCCATCATTCTCTCTGTCCATCATTCTCTCTCTCCCTGCCTCCACGCCTCGTTCTCTGCCTCCCTCCCTCTTCCTCCTTCCGTCTGTCTATCCGTCCCTTCCACTCCCTGCTTCTCGCTTCCCTGCATCTCTTCCTGCCCCTTTGTATCCCTGCTTCCCTCTCTGCCTCACCGATTCCATCCGTCCTTCTCTTCCTCTGTCTGTTACTCACTTCTTTCCATTCTTTCTCCCTCCCTCGCTGCGTTCCTCTTTTCCTCGCTCTCTGCCTCCTTGTATCTCTGTCTCCCTAACTTCTCGTCTCTGTTTCTCTTTCCCTCGCTTTCTGCCTCCTTGTATGTCTGTCTCCCCGCCTTCTTGCCTCTCTTCCTCTTTCCCTCTCTGTTTGCTTCCCTTTCTGCCTCCTTGTAATCTCTGTCTCCCTACCTTCTTGTCTCTCTTTCTCTTTCTCTCGCTCTTTTCCTCCATTCTTGCCTCCTTGCATGTCTGTCTCCCTGCCTTCTGCCTCCCCTCCTCTTTCTCTCTCTTCCTGGCTTTCTTTTTGCCTCCTTGTATGTCTGTATCCCTGCTTTCTTGGCTCCATTCTCTCAGACAGCAGGTGCCTTTTCTTCGTCTAAGAAAGTACTAGACAAAAGAACGGTCGATAGAAGAATGGAAGTGGATTCGTACCTAACAGAAGCCAGTTCCGTTTTCAGATAGAACGACAACGTCATTGCTAAGCCCTACCACGTTTCATATCGTATGCATTTGTGTCTGTGCATAAGCTGACTTTTGAATGACGACATTTAACAAAAACATTCATGATACATTTACTTGTAATGTAGGCTATATATTGTTATTATTATTATTATTATTATTATTATTATTATTATTAATTTATTTATTTATTTACTTGTCGATTTCAACAATCCAAACAGGCTGTGGGTAAGTAATAGCAATGCAGTGAAGTAAACGAATGTTCAGCAAAATATCGAACCTGTCCATTGTTAACATTATTATTATTATTATTATTATTATTATTATTATTATTATTATTATTATTAGTATTATTATTTTATTTTTTATTTTTATTATAGTATTAATTAGCTGCCACTGTCTTTCATACTTCGGGCTTGTGCCACGAAAGAGTGGAGACTGCCTAGAGAAAAAGATCATCCAAGGTACAATTCCTGGATCCCGAGCTCAGGGAAGACCCACGATGACACGAAATGATAACATCAAGTTGTGGACTGAATTATCGTTCGACCACTTATTACAAGAGACGAGGGACAGAAGCCGATGGCACAAAATTGTCCGCGGCGCAGCCAATCCTCTGCTCGAAGACGGTTTTCAGTCTAGATATGACGCTGAGCAGTTGTGAGTGAAGGACTTGCTCAAGGTTCCTACACAGGAACCGTCTCAGAGGCGAATGTAACGTGCGTGTAAAAGCGAGCTATCAAACCAATCGACTACCATCTCACATTGTTTCATTTCATTTATTGCTCCACAAAAAAACAACAACAGCATAAAATATATTACATAAAAATTCATGTGGGATACAACAGGCAGACCCAGAAGGAACTATGCTCTGCTTATTTGGGACGCCTACGTCACATGGAATGCTATTTGAAATGACAAATAATCAACTTAACAGGTCTATAGTCCAAATGGACTTGAATTAACAGAACCTTTGTAACAAGCACAAAATCTTAACCAAGAAAATGAATTAATTCCTATAAATCACTTATTGTGTTCTTTAAATATGCGCGTATATAAAGTTTAAATAATTTTATATTGGGAGAGTTCGAATGTCATGAGATAAATTGTTCCATAAAGAAGGGCCAACACATTTAACAGCAAATAGACGAGAATTATTATGAACATATCTTCTTTGATAATTACCCTTCGATCTGGTATTATAAGTGTGGTAGTCAAAGTTGAATGAAAATGAAGGACACACATGTGCATATGCAATGCATACATATGTTTGTATGTATAAGATTACGTACCATAATATCGAGTGTATGATAGCTAAAATTTAATAGGAACCCCGCAGTAATTAGAAAAGGAGAATATTAAATAAAATAACTGATGTTTATTTGTAAACATTGTTAATACATCTGAAATATCTATAGCAAAGGAGTCAAGAGTATTTATTTGCAGTGGTGTCTGTATGACTAGACACTGAGCCACATTGCAGTTGAGTGTAGTGTCAGACACTACCTATTGGACATTGATATTCGGCTGCGACAGCCAAGATAAGACTGACATTATGGTGTCCTGTATGGCTAGACAATGAGCCACGCTACAGTTGAGTGCTGTGTCAGACCCACTTATCGGACCTTGATACTCGGCTGTGACGACGGCGATAAGACAGATGATGCACAATTGCACAGTGGTATCCTGTATGTCTAGGCAATGAGCCACATTACAGTTGAGTGTTGGGTCAGACACTACCTAGTGGGTCTAGATACTCGGCTGTGACGGCCACGAAAAGACTGACAATGCACAGTGGTATCCTGTATAATTAGACATTGAGTCACATTACAGTTGAGTGTTGGGTCAGACACTACCTAGTGGACATTGATATTCGACTGCGACAGCCACGACAAGACTGACACTGCACACTTGCACAATGGTGTCATATATGGCTAGACACTGAGCCACATTACACTTGAGTGCTGTGTCAGACATTACCTATCGGACCTTGACTGACATTGCACAGTGGTATCCTGTATGGCTAGACACTGAGCCACATTACAGATGAGCGTTGTGCCAGACACTACCTAGTGGGACTTGAAACTCGGCTGTGACGGCCGCGACGGACATGTATGTGACCTGAGTGTCAATGGCGTATTTGCCGACTGGTTCTTCTCGGACATTAGCCGCCTCAATTTCGTGGGCGATGTTTGGCACCGGAGCCGAGAGAAGGATTTATGGTCTGAGGATGATTATTGACACAAGGGAACATCTGTCCTGTTAACAAAACCTTGTTTTCATCAGCTCCTTGTTTTGTCTCCTAGTTCTCCTCTCCTCTTCGGTCTCTCTGTCTCTCTCTGTCTCTCTGTCTGTGTGTGTGTCTCTCTCTCTCTTGTTGCTCCTCTTCTTTAGCCTTCTTTTACTGCTTCTGATATTCGTCCTCCTTTTCTCGTCCTTCTGTTTCCTGTTTTCCTTTTCTTCATCCGTTTCCTCCTCTTCTTTCTTCTCCTCCTCTTTGTCCCTTCCCGGTGGCCAGCCATCATCTGAATATCCAACGCTGCTACCTTCAGTCATTCTGTTTCCATGTCGCTTCTCTCTTATGCTCTCCCCTTCTCTCTCCTCCTCTCCCTTCTATCTCATCCTTTCCCTTCTCTCTCATCTTCTCCCCTTCTCTTTCCTCCTCTCCCCTTCTCTCTCCTCCTCCCCCTTTCTCTCTCCTCCTCTCTCCCTCTATCTCCTCATCTCCACTTCTCTCTCCTCATCTCCTCTTCTCTCTCCTCATCTCCTCTTCTCTCTCCTCATCTCCCCTTCTCTCTCCTCATCTTCCCTTCTCTCTCCTCCTCTCACCCTTTCTCTCCTCCTCTCACCCTCTCTCTCCTCCTCTCCCCTTCTCTCTCTGGTCATCTGGCAACTGGACTTGGTTCTTGACATGGCATATTTGGACAACCCCATTGACTTGACGCAGCGCTCGTGAATAAGGTAGAGCCCTGTGCTTAGGTTTTAAGTAGCGCTTTAGAAATTTCGATTTTACGATTACCATTACAATTACGGCCATGGTACCCCTTCACAGAAGATCACACACACACACATATAATTTACATAGGCACACAGTTAATAAAGTACAATTAATTACTGCATTTAATCGTTATACTTAATAAACGTCGAATATACAACAGACCTATATATTGTCTATATATAAATATTCATGAACATCAACTATACATACGCATGCGCAAGGTCTGTTATTGTTTACGTATAAATATTCATAACCATCAAATATGCATATTCATGCGATAGGCCTAGATATTCGAGCACATCCCACGCACTGATTTCCGATAAGCTACGTATAATTTGATTTTAGATGGGAACGTACGGCAACCCGTGCAATCTTCCATGACTCCGCGAATGTCAAATGGCATGGAGTAAAAAACGGAATTATCTGAAGCGGTTACTCCAATCGCCTTCTGTTTCTTCAGCAGAAGTTCTTTTCTTTGCTCTGTATCGATCGTCTTCTACGATCCGATTATCCAGAAGGCATTCGATATCGTTGACTCACAATGTCAGACAGTATGTCCAATCCATTTTTATATCAAATCTATACAGTGGCGGATCCAGGATTGCTTGCGTGGGGGGGCAAGGGCACTTCCAGAGGGTGCCATATTCTGGCAGTCCACCATGCACGGTCTGGAATAGCCCCACGCCTTTAGCTAAATCCGCCATAAATCTGTATATATCCATATATAATATATTATCATATTGCATATGATATAATATAATATAATACAATACAATACAATACAATACAATGCAATATAATATAATATAATAATACAATACAAAATAATATAATAATATAATGCGATACAATATAAAATAATATAATATATAATATATATAATATAATATATTATGTATTAAAATATATACATATACCTACATATATACTTGTGTGCAGAGATGCCATGCTACGCGATATGCGATGAGGCGTTTACTCCCAGAGTATTAATCATCGCGACTTCGTTTTTCTTCTTCATGCAGTGAGAAATATTGAAATTTTCAGTTGATCGATGCATTGGTCCAATGCGTTGAAATTTTCACTTGATCGATGCATTGGTCCAATGCCTAGAACATTCAAATTCATACATCATGGGCTCGTTAGCCGATCCGTTAGAGCGCTCGGCTTGTAACGCGGAGAGTACGGGTTCGAGCCTCTTCCTCTGAGACAGTTACTGTGTACGGACCATGAGCAATAATATTAAATTATGCATTAGGCCTATATACACTGTGTCCGGAAAAATTCCAAGGCTTTACGGTAAATATGAAAATAATTAGTAAACATTAATCGATTTTTAAAATTCCAAAAACAGTTTAATCCTGAAATATTATTGAACTATAATTTATGTTCAAAATGTCCGCCATTGGCTTCAACGCAAGCTTCGAGACGTACACGCCACTGACTAACAGCAGCATCGAACGCCATTTTTCTAGCAACTTTCTTTACAAAATATAAAATTCAAATACGTCACTGTGACGTAATTTTAAACGGGGGCCGTTAATAAATTACAAAGAATTTTGTTGGTAATTATGTACGGATCAAAAAGGTTTTTAAATTTTTAAATTGATTATTACCTACTATAGTTTTTTCATTCATATTTTAGAGCCTTGGAATTTTTCCGGACACAGTGTATATCATCCTACATAGTGTCTTCGATTTGCTGACAATATGAGGCTCCTCAGAAATTGCGACATATATAGATAAAAGTGGTAGAATATACGGTCAACTAACAAACTCGGAGATAACTAAAACAATGGTTATGAAAACAACCAGACATTGAAGTCAGGGAGACAGACATCCAAGGAGGCAAGAAGAAAGGCAGGGAGCAACAAAAAGAGGAAGAGAGACAAGAAGGTAGGGAGACAGATAAACAAGGAGGCAAGAAGAAAGGCAGGGAGCGAGAGAAAGAGGAAGAGAGACAAGAAGGTAGGGAGACAGATAAACAAGGAGGCAAGAAGAAAGGCAGGGAGCAACAAAAAGAGGAAGAGAGACAAGAAGGTAGGGAGACAGATAAACAAGGAGGCAAGAAGAAAGGCAGGGAGCAACAAAAAGAGGAAGAGAGACAAGAAGGTAGGGAGACAGATAAACAAGGAGGCAAGAAGAAAGGCAGGGAGCGAGAGAAAGAGGAAGAGAGACAAGAAGGTAGGGAGACAGATAAACAAGGAGGCAAGAAGAAAGGCAGGGAGCAACAAAACGAGGAAGAGAGACAAGAAGGTAGGGAGACAGATAAACAAGGAGGCAAGAAGAAAGGCAGGGAGCAACAAAAAGAGGAAGAGAGACAAGAAGGTAGGGAGACAGATAAACAAGGAGGCAAGAAGAAAGGCAGGGAGCAACAAAAAGAGGGAGAGAGACAAGAAGGTAGGGAGACAGATAAACAAGGAGGCAAGAAGAAAGGCAGGGAGCGAGAGAAAGAGGAAGAGAGACAAGAAGGTAGGGAGACAGACATACAAGGAGGCAAGAAGAAAGGCAGGGAGCGAGGAAAAGAGGAAAAGAGGCAAGAAGGTAGGGAGAAAGATATATATCAGCATCCAAGGAGAATCTATTGAACAGGTGATCAGTTCGTCTACTTTTAAGGTCTGCTAACCGCAGACGGTAATAGCGAAAACGACATGGAACGGAAAATTGGACGTATCTTACAAGCATTTGGGAAACACGAACAGAAGCAGTAACTTAGAAGTAAAGTAGTCTTAAGTAAAGTAGTCTTAAGTAAAGTAGTCTTAAGTAAAGTAGTCTTAAGTAAAGTAGTCTTAAGTAAAGTAGTCTTAAGTAAAGCTGCAATGTTCCTAGTGGAACGTAGGAGAGGCGCTCATTTCCCTATCTTCGGCTCTTGATCCGGCAATGGACGAATCCGAAGGTCCTGAAAACGAGACCAACGCATCGCAGGACTTGCCGTTTACTTTCCAGCTTACACCGCTACAAAATATACTTCTTGGAGACAGAGGCACGTGTGCGTAAACAACTTGCCCAAGATCGTTACCCGGAATCAGCGAACAGAGAGCTCCGTGTCTCGAAATATGGAAAAGCAGACTAATAACAAAGAAAACCAAAGCAAGAATACATGAGACGATAATACAACCCATTTTCCTCTACGAATCAGAATGCTGGACACAGCAAAAAGCAAAACGATAAAAGAATCCCCGCCGTAAAAATAAGCTTGCAACGGAAAATTGCAGGAATCTAAAGGGTAAAAAAGTAGAAATGAGACATGCAGACATCTCTGCAGGACAGAGTCGTTCAACTCCGATGGATTGACCAAGTAGGAAGACTCAGTTGATCGAATCCCACGCAGTGGACTCCATGCATGTTTCAAAGCAAACAGCAACAAAGGAAGATGACGACTGCGCTGGATGGACAAAATAAACGAAAACATAATAAGACTTGGACTAAAGAGAAGAGGAGCCAATGGATTTGACAAATGACTGAAAAATGGTGCTCTTTTATTTGCACCCATCGCCACCAAATGGCTGTTCTTAGGACTGATTACGATGATGAATAACCGCAATTTGTATAGCGTCCTAAGTAGGAAGCTACTCCTAGGGTGAGGGACTTCTGTCTGTCTGTCTGTCTGTCATGTCTGTGTGTATGAATGTGAGTCTGTATGTGTCTGTATGTGTGTATGAATGTGTGTCTGTATGTGTGTCTGTACGTGTGTCTGTATGTATGTCTGTATGTGTGTCTGTATGTGTGTCTGTATGTGTGTCTGTGTGTGTCTGTATGCGTATCTGTATGTGTGTCTGTATGTGTGTCTGTATGTGTGTCTGTATGTGTATCTGTATGTGTGTCTGTATGTGTGTCTGTCTTTATGTGTGTGTGTGTGTGTGTGTGTGTGTGTGTGTGTGTGTGTGTGTGTGTGTGTGTGTGTGTGTGTGTGTGTGTGTGTGTGTGTGTGTGTGTGTGTGTGTGTGTGTGTGTGTGTCAGTCTGAGTCATAAGAAAGAACGAACCTTCCGAGCTTCGTCCAATGAACATTGATTCCACTAATGCTAGAATTTGTCTGCCTGTCTGTCGTGTCTGTCTGTGCGTGTCTGCGTGCCCGTGTGTCTGTATGTGTCTCTATGTCTGTGTGTCTGTCTATCTGTCTGTCCGTCCGTCCGTCTGTCTGTCTGTCTGTATATCTGTCTGCGTTCAATTAGACAGTCGAGGTATAACCCCTAATGGCGTTGTATTTTCGTAGGCCAGAAATAGTGAAATAGCTGTTGTAATTTTTTTCTCGCTTTTGCCGCCGTTTCTAAGTCGATCGAGACGGACTTCAAAACAGACGGCAAATTGCATCGTTCAATCTCAGATCGAATCATCGCTGACGTCGATCGATCTATCGATTATTGGCTGTCTGACGTAATCGGCGTCGCATCTTATCGTCGGGTTCGAATCTTATCGAATCGTCCAATGATTATGAAAAGGCGTCGGCGGAAAAGTTAATTTGAGTCATAAGAAGGATACTTAAACACAACCCACCCTAACAGCTCCTTCGCCCATTCTCTCCTGGTCTTCTGGCAACCGGACTTGGTTCTTGACATGGCATCTTTGGACAACCCCACTGACTTGACGCAGCGCTCATGAATAAGCTGATACCCTGCGCTTAGCTTTTAAGAAGCGCTTTATAAATTTCGAGTTTACGATTACGATTACGATTAATACTAAAAACTGAAGTCAACTGGTGCAAATTGGTGAGAATTTGTGAAAAATGGTGCAAATTGGTGAGAATTTGTGAAAAATGGTGCAAATTGGTGAGAATTTGTGAAAAATGGTGCAAATTGGTGGGAATTAGTGAAAAATGGTGCAAATTGGTGAAAAATGGTGCAAATTGGTGAAAATTGGTGAATCCAATGAACCTCATATGGTTATGTGGCTATATTTGAGTGGTTGATTGGCTTTACGTGGCTATATGACTATAATCATGTGGCTAATTGGCTTCAAGAGGCTATTCAGTTTCATATGTGATATGACTTTATGTGAAAATGTGGCTTATGCGACAGTTGACAGAGGATCAGACGCCACCCAATCACACTCTTAGAACTAAAGTCTGGAAACGGCGGACACTGTTGTAGCCAGAACTAACACGAACATAATTGTCTAGAATAAAGCACAGACACTGTGATCTAAAACAAAAAACTAATCTGGTACTTTTAGTAACTGGACAAAACTGTCTAGCAGCATGCGACATCGATTAATTATTCTTTAAAATCAGACACCTAGTGTCTAAGAGCCTTTTAAGCCAAATTAGTGACTGATGTTAACAGACAATGCACTCAAGACCACTGTAACCTTAGGAAACAATTTGCTTTAATGTTATAATAGGAGTTCGTTAACGCTTGTTCCTGTCAGCTGATAAGGCTTTTGAATTGCCATTGTGTTCTTTTGGAAGCTCTTGATTCTGTATTCGGTGAAGTCGTTCTGTATGTTTGCAACTTGCTGTCCACCGTCTGAGCTTCGAGAGATGCAGGCAACCCCCATTGTGAGGTCGATGGTGATGGCGTGACTCCTGAATGCATCGGATGATGATGTGAGCGGCAAAGAAATGAGGAGGAGGAAGAAGACGAGGAAGAGAAGAAGGAGGAGGAAGTAAAGGAAGAGGAAGAAGTGAAAGAGGAGGAGGAAGAGGAAGATGAAGAGAAGAGAATGAAGTAATGGTGGAAGAAAAGGAGGATGTAAAGGAAGAAGAGGAGGAGGAAGAAGAAAATGAAGTGGAAAAACGAGGAGAAGGAAGGAGAGGAGAATGAAGAAGAGGAAGAGAAAGAAGAAGAAGAGGAATAGCAAGAAGAGGAGGAGGAAGAAAAGAGGAAAACGAGGAGAAGGAAGGAGAGGAGAATGAAGAAGAGGAAGAGAAAGAAGAAGAGGAATAGCAAGAAGAGGAGGAGGAAGAAAATGAAGAGGAAAACGAGGAGAAGGAAGGAGAGGAGAATGAAGAAGAGGAAGAGAAAGAAGAAGAAGAGGAATAGCAAGAAGAGGAGGAGGAAGAAAATGAAGAGAAAAACGAGGAGAAGGAAGGAGAGGAGAATGAAGAAGAGGAAGAGAAAGAAGAAGAAGAGGAATAGCAAGAAGAGGAGGAGGAAGAAAATGAAGAGGAAAACGAGGAGAAGGAAGGAGAGGAGAATGAAGAAGAGGAAGAGAAAGAAGAAGAAGAGGAATAGCAAGAAGAGGAGGAGGAAGAAAATGAAGAGAAAAACGAGGAGAAGGAAGGAAAGGAGAATGAATAGCAAGAAGAGGAGGAAGAACGAGAAGGAAAAGGAAGCAAAAGAGGAGGAAGACAATGAGAAAGATGAGGAGAAGGAGGGAAAAGAAGAGAAGCAGAGTAGGAAGAGCAGAAGAAGAAGAAGAAGAAGAAGAAGAAGAAGAAGAAGAAGAAGAAGAAGAAGAAGAAGAAGAAGAAGAAGAAGAAGAAGAAGAAGAAGAAGAAGAAGAAGAAACAGAAGAAAAAAGAAACCGCCCAGAGCAAACATTGACGACGCTGAAGCGACGTCTAGCGAACAGATGTAACCGAGCAGTCGTTGGGCGAACATCTTGATTGATTGACTGATTATTCCAATCATGTGATGGGAAAACATAACATGACAGGGAATCCACTCACGCCACTGTCACAAACAACGTTCACAAGCCCTACATGACAACGACGGAAGCAAAACAACAACATCATCATCATCAAAAACACGAGCAACAACAAAACTTGCAACAACAGTGAGAACAAAAACCTCAACAAAACCAGCTGACTGTTCATCCTCGTTTGCGGTCCAGTAATCAGTTTTACCTTACGTGAGGACTGTGTCAATAATTTTTACGGTGTAACTGTTTTTGCTTTCCCTGCTGTTTATGATATAAAATAGTAACCGCCAAGTTTGTCACGAAAACAAGCAGCCCGCAATTTAACAAATGGTTCAGGGACAATCCTGAATTCGTCAATATCTTAATCATAATTGTAATTATAATCGTAAACTTGAAATTTATAAAGCGCTACTCAAAAGCTAAGCGCAGGGTATCAGCTTATTCAGGAGCACTTCGTCAAGTCAGTGGGGTTGTCCAAAGATGCCATGTCAAGGACCGAGAACGGTTGCCAGAGGACCAGAGAAGGGGGGAAGGGGCTTATTCACGAACTCTGCGTCAAGTCCGCGGGGTTGTCCAAAGATGCCACGTCAAGAACCAAGTCCGGTTACCAGAAGATCAGAGAGAAAGAAAAGGAAGAGGAGCTTATTCATGGGCGCTGTGTCAAGTCCGCGGGGTTATCCAAAGATGCCATATCAAGACCAAGTCCGGTTGCCAGAAGACCAGAGAAAGAAGGGGGAGAGAAGCTGTTAGGGTGGGTTTTGAAAGGGTGTCGGAGAAAGCGAAAGCGTTAAACAGCTGGATTAATAAAACTAAATTATAAAATACGAATCGAAAATGATATTATTATTTTATTTCAAATGTTTTTCTTTGCTCCGAAGGTCTGCCACCAGAACTCTACACGATTTGGGAGGCTTACCCGTGGCAGTTTGGACAACCCTACTGCCTCTTCAAGACCTTCTTAACGGAAATGACGTCATCAGCGTCAATTCTAACGATCCTGGCGTTCACAGTCGAACGCTACATGGCCATTTGTCATCCGATGAAGGCGCAGACGATGTCGAACCTGAACCGGTCAGTTAAGGTCATCTTGGCCATCTGGATGACCGCCTGCGTCATCTCGATACCGTATCCGATTCATACGCGCACATTCTACTACGTGCGGGATCCCCTGACGAACGAGAACGTGGGAGATTCCCTCGTCTGTAGCATCCCACTCGAGTGGATGTCGAAGATGAAGATCATCTTCCAGCTGTACACCCTCGTCCTGTTCGTCGTTCCGATGTTAGCCATGATCGGACTGTACGCCTTCATAGGAGTGGCGCTGAGGAAGTCGCAGCTGGCGTCACTCTCCTTTCGCCGGACGAGGTCATCAACTCAGCTTTACTCGAGAAGAGCCGTCCTCAAAATCCTAGGTAATATTATTGGTGTAATCTGGTGAAAATTGATGTAAGATGTAATGTGATGTAAATTACATTAGTGGTGTAAACTTGGTGTAAATTGATATCTTCTTCTGGTTCTCCGCCCTCAGGCAGGTTTAAACGTCCGATGACGCCACTCCTCTCGGTGCTGAGCTTCTTCCTTCAACCTGCTGTATCCGTCCGTCATCATCCAATCCAGCAGCGTCTGTCTGGGTCTTCCTCTTGTCCTCCTCCCCTCCATTCTGCCTTCAATTACGGTTCTCAAGAGTGAGAAATTGATAAAAGGTTATGTAAATCATTGTTGTGAAATGACGTGAATTATTAGTATAAAATCATGTAATGTGGTATATATCATTGTTCTCAACTGACGCAACTCATCGATAAAGCTGATGTAAATTAATGTAAAGTGATTTAAAAGGTTAAAGCAGATGAACGTAATGTAACGTCAAATAATACCAATTGACTAAATGCGGAGTTGACTAAAGGAAGGGTTGGAACAAGGTAAGGCGGAGAACGGCATTAACAATTACAATTACATTACAAATTACAGTTACGAGTCGAGGCGAGAGATGCACATTGAACCGTTGATATAGCGTCTTCATAATCTACACTCATCGATTCCTCTAAAGTCCGGGTAATATCCAGAAGGTATGGTAGAAAGGTTAGGTAAGTAAGGTCATTAAGATCGGGTAAGGTTTGTTAAAGTATAGCATCTTCTTTCTGTTTCACTTCCATCTCCTTCTGCGTCTCCTCCATCTCCTTTTGCGTCTCCTCCATCTCCTGCTTTTTCTCCATCTCCTGCTTCTTCACCATCTCGTTCTGCTTCTTCTCCTGCTTCTCCTCCATCTCGTTCTGTTTTTCTCCTTCTGCTTCGTCTTCTTCTGCTTCTCCTCCATCTCCTGCTTTTTCTCCATCTCCTGCTTCTTCTCCATCTCGCTCTGCTACTTCTCCTGCTTCTTCTCAATCTCGTTCTGTTTTTTCTCCTTCTGCTTCGTCTTCTTCTGCTTCTTCTCCATCTCTTTCTGCTTCTCCTCCATCTCCTTCTGCTTCTCCTCCATCTCTTGCTTTTTCTCCATCTCCTACTTCTTCTCCATCTCGTTCTGCTTCTTCTCCTGCTTCTTCTCAATCTCGTTCTGTTTTTTCTTTCTGCCTAGTCTCCTTCTGCTTCTTCTCCATCTCTTTCTGCTTTTCCATCTCTTTCTGCTTCTCCTCCCTCTTCTTCTGCTCCTCCTCCATCCCTTTTGCTTCTCCTCCACCTCCTTCTGCTTCTCCTCCATCTTCTTCTGCTTCTCCTCCATCTCTGTTGCTTCTCCTCCATCTCCTTTTGCTTCTCCTCCATCTTCTTCTGCTTCTCCTCCATCTTCTTCTGCTTCTCCTCCATCCATTTTGCTTCTCCTCCATCTCCTTCTGCTTCTCCTTCTGTACCTCCTCCTTCTTGTCTGGCTCCCCAACTTACCTTTGCCTGTTTGTTACACCCTCGTCAAAAACTGCGCCTGTTGTGCGTTAAGTAACGGCGATTCGCCTTCGTAGCAAACCCTAAGCAAAAATCTTCTAGAGATGTCATAGCAAACCCTGAGGAAAAACTCTAAAGATTGTAAAGAAATCCATGAGAAAGAGTCTGCTACAGATATCATAATCAACCATGAACAAAAAATCTTCTAAGGATTTTATGGAAACCATGAGGAAAAAACTCCTAAAGATTGTACAGCATTCCCTGAGGAAAAATCTCCTACAGATCTCATAACCAACCGTGAACAAAAAATCTTCTAAAGATTTTATAGCAAACCCTGAGGTAAACAGAATTCATAACCTCTCCACGCAGTCTACAAGTCTCCCGTTCGCGGTTTTTAACAGGCAGACAGACAGACAGACAGACAGACACACAGACAGACAGACACACAGACAGACAGACAGACAGACTTAGTGTTTATTTCAAATAAGCTTTGGGCCAAATTGCAATTGATTCGCGTAATTTGGGTTGGCGTTGCACAAACCATTTGATGTTCACCGCGTCTTTATCGCAGAGTTCTATTCGGCCGCAGACGCAGCCAGATCAAAGGTTGTGACTTAATCGTATGAAGTAGGTTTCTATCGAACAATGAGAAGCTTGTAAGACGCTGCCTCGTTAATTGCGTCTATTGTAGTTCGGCCGGCATCTCGCTTTCAAGTCAATTCTTCAGGAGTGGTCTAGAGTAGGCGCTCTATCTTTTGAGGCATTGTTCTTTCTGTAGAAGCGAGTTAAGAACTGCTTAGGGATGACTAAGATGTTCTTTGGAGGCACAAAAGGGATGCAGAAGGTTGTCTGTGTATCTGTTTGTGTCTGTGTGTGTCTGTGTGTGTCTGTGTGTGTCTGTGCCTGTGTGTGTCTGTGTGTGTCTGCGTGTGTCTGCGTGTGTGTGTCTGTGTGTTTACTTTTTTGTCGGCATTTGTAGTCCGTCTTGCATTCGTTTGGCTGGCTGGATAGCTGGATGGATGGATGGATGGATGGATGGATGGATGGCTGGCTGGCTGGCTGGATAGCTGGATGGATGGATGGATGGATAAATGGATGGATGGATGGATGGATGGATGGATGGATGGATGGATGGAAGGTTGGCTGGCTGGATAGCTGGATGGCTGGCTGGCTGGATGGATGGATGGATGGACGAATTACTATATTACTATGACAACTTCTAATATTACTACTAATACTTCCACTACTACTTCTACTACCACTACTGCTACTACTGCTAATACTGCTACTGCTACTAGTGCTACAATGCCTTTTGTAGTGGCCGTAGTCGTGAGCTTCTTCTTCTGCTGGGCTCCATTCCACGCGCAGCGCATCATGTCCGTCTATGTGGGGGAGGACGAGTGGACCCCGACGCTGCTCGAAGTCAACCACGGACTCTTCTATGTGTCAGGTAGACTGATCGTCCACTTCCTCTCGGACCACCTGACTGCGTGTGGTATGGATGTATGTGCATTTCTCGACTTTTATAGCGCTTTTTGAGAACGTCTCGAATGTGCTGTCTGTACGCGTGTAAGCGTAATCATAAGTGCACATTCAAGACAGCAGGAGGAGGAGAAGGAAGAGGGGGAGGAAGAAGACGAGGACGAGGACGAGGAAGAGGACGAGGAAGAGGAGAAACAGAAGGAGGAAGAGGTGGAGGAGAAGGAAGAAGAGGAGGAAGAGGAGGAGGAGGAGGAGGAGAAGGAACAGGAGGAGGAGACGGAGGAAGAGGAGGAGGAGAAGGAGGAGAAGGAGGAAGAGGACGAGGTGTAGGAGGAAGAGGATGAGGAGACGGAGGAAGAGGAGGGGGAGTGTGGTATGTATGTAAGTACATAACTGATAGGGGACTCACTCTTGAGAACCGTAATTGAGGGCAGAATGGAGGGGAAAAGGACAAGAGGAAGACCCAGACAGATGCTGATGGATTGGTTGATGACGGGCGGATACAGCAGGTTGAAGGAAGAAGCTCAGCACCGAGAGGAGTGGCGTCATCGGACGTTTGAACCTGCCTGAGGGCAGAGAACCAGAAGAAGAAGAAGAATAGCGCTTTTTAAAGAACGTCTCGAATGTGCTGTGTGTACACGTTCTGTACAGCGATCGTGTAATCGTAATCGTAAGTGCACATTCAGGATAGCAGGAGGAGGAGGAAGAGGAGGAGAAGGAGGAAGAGGAGGAGAAGGAGGAAGAGGAGGAGGAGGAGGAACAACAGTAGAACGAGAAAGGAATATGAGGTGGAGAAGGAAGAAGAGAAGGAGGAGGAGAAAAGGAGGAGGAGAAGGAAGAAGAGGAAGAAGAGCAAGAGGAAGAAGAGCAAGAACAACGGTAGGACGAGAAAGGAAGATGAGGAGGAGGCAGAGGAGAGCAGGAAGCGAAAGAAGAGGAACAGAGAAGGAACACGATAGGGAGAAGGAAACAGAGGCAGAATGATAAGGAGACGCAGCAGGACGAAGAAGCAGATAGGAGAGGATACTGAGAAGAAGCAGAAATAGGACTTGGAAAAGTGGAAGAGTTAGAATGAGGACTGTAGAACGAGGAACAGGTTGTGATAGCATTCGAAGGCAGGGTATGCTGAGCCCGAGGAAAAACGAGGTGAAGGAGTGATGAGGGAGATTAGGACAAATGCTAGGCTCCTCGGTTAAATGGGGGCCTTGTGCCTCAATAGTCGACTCTGCCTGTATGTGTCTGTGTGTGTCTGTGTATCTGTCTGTCTGTGTGTCTGTCTGTGTGTGTTTGTCTGTCTGTGTGTCTGTGTGTGTCTGTGTGTGTTTGTCTGTCTGTGTCTGTGTCTCTATGTGTGTCTGTGTCTGTGTGTGTCTGTGTGTGTCTGTCTGTGTCTGTCTGTGTCTGTGTGTCTGTGTGTGTCTGTGTCTATATGTCTGTATGTGTGTCTGTGTGTATGTCTGTCTGTCTGAGTTTGCCCATGTGTGTCCTTTTTTCAGGCATTCTCTACTACGTCAGCTCAACAATCAACCCGATTCTGTACAACGTTATGTCTCGAAAGTTCCGCCGGGCCTTCCGTCAGACGCTGTTCTTCTGCTGCGCCCATCGCAAGTTCAGCCGTGCCCCGGGCGGAAGGCGCTTCGTACCGAGCCCCTGCTACTCGGACGCGTCCGTCACCTTGGAAACGGCCGTCGAAGTCTCGGTGACGAGATCTCGCCCGACGCGAGATCAGGCGAGCCGTCTGACGACGTTAGTTGGTGGCGAGAGTCGCCTGGTCAGTCCGTCGGAAACGCTGGAGGTTCCTGGGTGGCAGCACTTGGCTGTGAGGAGTGGCGAGAAGGAGCTCTCGGTCAGGATGCTGAGTACTGGGCTGCTGAAGGCGGAGACGGGAAGGGTGCTGGTTTACGAGTCGGATGATGAGGATGAGGATAGCGATAGTGTGTCGAGCCTTCCATCGACGCTGGCTGCGTACATCCGAGAGGAACTGGAGCTGTCGCAGTACAGGGAGGTGCTAAGGTCGTCGCCAGAGGGTGGTGAGGAGCACCGGCTGCAGAGGCAGGAGGTGATGCTCAACGGGTCGTCAAGGTCTGAGCATTCGGCGGCTGCCACGCTTGAGATGGAAGAGATGGAGGCTGAGGATAGCATACTCTGATCCGCTCCACTGAACGTCATGTGGCATATGTCTCTTTCCGCTGTTCTGCCTCTGTCTGTCTGTCTGTCAGTCTGTCTATCTGTCTGTCTGTCTGTCAGTCTGTCTATCTATCTGTCTGTCTGTCTGTCAGTCTGTCTATCTATCTGTCTGTCTGTGTGTCTGTCAGTCTGTCTATCTATATATCTGTCTGTCTGTCTGTCTGACTGTCTCCATTCGTCTGTCTAAGTGTTTACCGAACCTTTTCGCCTATCGATTTTTTTGACTGAGCGCATGTGAAAAAGCTGGTTCCCGCGGCTTGGCTTTCGCTGGACGCTGTAGAAATCTCGAGATTACGATTACGATTATGATATATTTGTCTGTGTGTCTGAACCTGTCTCTGTGCCTATGCCCGGGTCTGTCTGTGTCTCTGTGTGTTTGTCTGTCTGCCCTATTGACGTGCTGTGTGTCTGTGTGTTTGTCTGTGTGTTTGTCTGTGTGTCTGTGCGTCTGTCTGCCCTGTTGACGTGCACTGGGCATCCAATGTCATATGTTATCTTTGTCTGTCACCCTGTGGTTCTAAATGGATACCCAGATAGGTTGCCACTGGTCTGGTTTTGGCCTTAAACTGATGTATCCCGGTTTCAATATCCCGTGTATCAAGAGTGTGTATGCCTATTGTAAAGTAATTATGTATGTTATTTCGGGCGGATATACGAGCCTAGAATATGCAGGTGAACGTAAGCCTATAATTAAAATGGTATGATGCGCTTGTATATAGGTAAGCTTATTGAAAATTTAGTTATTCGGTTACCATCCGCGAAAACAAAGTCCGTTACCGCTGTATGATCGTATACAAATAAATACAGTATGACAATGAATTACTTACTTACTTACTTAACCATAGATGTTAATATGTATAAACACATGTCCATTTATATTCATATATGTATGTAAACGAAGGCAGGTCCATTGGCTTTATGCCACCCGGGGATGAGATGTGTGAGGTGGTTTCCCGTTGCCTTCCTCAAAGACAATTGTGGGTGAGCGACTTGTCCAAGGTCGCTACGCAGTGGCTTGAGTCAGATTCGAACCCGCGACCCTCTGGTTACGAGGCACAGACCATACCACTACACCACCGCGTCCCACTATAAGTACACTATTAAATTCAATTCAGCTTGAATACGTCGCTAATGAACTCAAAGTACAGATCTATGGCACACCGTAGGAAATCGTCTCATTCACGACTCAGCGAAACATCCATCAATGAAGACGTAATCGTAAATTGAAATCGCAAATTTATACAGCGCCGCTTAAGAGAAACTTCTCAGAGGCGCTCCAAATCAACACAGCATTAGCTGCCGGTGGGGTAGCCATACACAACGACGGCCAAGTCGCTTAGGAACGCTACCATACGTGACCGGCATAGCCGCCCTCAAAGCCTTGGGAAGCCTGAGCTTCAAGCAGAGCGTTCAAAGCAGCTGGGTTTTAAAGTGATTTCGTCAAGCAGCGGGGATTTCTTCTCGCAGAACCGAAAAGTCGTCAATACGACTTTTAAACTGTCGCCGTTCCGTTTGAACTCTAGCCAGCGACACAGCGGGATCACTCCCCACCTGAAAGGGAAGACTGAAGACGTCAAATCAATAATGTACCGTCAAATGTGGTTAAGCATGGGTATCCAGGCAGAGGTTCCACGCTGAGTCCCAGTCTTGTTCGAGTGCATTAACGAGGCATTTAATTCCGTTGACCGTATTGAAGCAGTTAGTTCTTCTTTGAGTAAATTAATATAAAATCCATATCGAGCAGCAGTTTCGTCAATAATGGCTTTTTCTTTGAGTTGTCTCTACCCCCGGGGCAGGTTCGAACCTCCATTCCTGACGTTGTTGGGCCTCCTCCTTCAGTTTACCGTATCCATCAACCAGTCTAGTAGCATTTGTCTAGGTCTTCCTCTTCTTTTCTTTCCTTCCATTCTTTCCTCTATGATATTTCTCAGAAGGGAATCGCCTCTCAGTATGTGTCCAATCCATTTCCTCTGTCTCGTTCTTATTGTTGCCATCAGAGATCTTTTCTCCTCCACCTGTTGAAGCACCTCTTCGTTTGTTTTGCGCTCTGTCCAGCTAACCTTCTCCAACCTGCGCCAAAACCATTACTCAAAAGCCTCCAGTCTTCTGATGTCTTCTTCTCTGCTGGTCCTTGTTTCCGACAAGGTCATTGCTCTTTAGATGAGAGAGTGTCAAAGCTGCTGGGCAGTCGTACTAATGAGCCCTACCGAGAAAGTTAGCCACCGAAATGTCACGCATCACTGCACAAGATTGGCGTATATAAACAAATGTTCTTCAAAGAGTGGCATTCGGGCATTTCTGTAGAACTAGAACTCGTAAAGAAATACCAAGAAATCCTTTTTGCATCGTTTACTTCACATTCTGACTGTCACATGGTAAAGTATATTTACACTTTTGGCTTCATTTACTTAAACGTAAATGTAAATGTAAACGTTTTTCTATAGCGACTGTATGGCCTCAACTCTGCTCATGTTTTCAATGAATTTATGGGGCAGGATCCTTCACCACCGCTGCCCGTTTGAATGGGCGCCACGCCATCTAAGGTCCCCGTGCCCGAGATTCTCTCTCTTCTCTTCTCTTCAACCGTCCTCGGTACGAGGGTTGGTCGCATTGTAGACGATTCTTTTCCATCCACTCCTATCCTCGGTTCCTCTCAGCAACTTCTCTGTGGCTATACCGGACCATTCGCCGATGTTGTCCATCCACCTCTTCCTTGGTCTTCCTCTTGCTTTTGCTCCCGGAACTGTTCCTTGCATGATCTCCTTCTCCAAGCAATCACCCTGTTTCCTCACTATGTGTCCGAAGTACGACATCTTTCTTCTTTTGATTGATTCAAGTAGACTCCTTTCTACACCAGCCGTCAAATCTCTGAAATAAGCCACAATCGGTTTGCAAAACGCCATACTAGTCAATCCGGATGTCTTCCTATCCGTCCTGCTGGACTATGGAAATCGACAAGGAGCCGAACCAGACCCACTCTCTGGTTTATTGATCATGTAACGACTGGACCTATGAGGACTGAGCTGGATCTTTGAACTGAGCAGTGAGGTGGTTAATGAGAACAGAGGGGCCTCAACTGAAACCGCAGAGTTATTGGAGAAGTCCATTTGGAATCTGATAGCTCAGGGATACCGGGAGGCATGCTATGGTTGGTGGTAAACAATCTAATCTAATCTAATCTAATCTAGACTAGTCGAGTCCAATACAATCCAATCAAAATCTAGTCTAGTTAATCTAAACTAATGTAATCTAATCTAATCTATTCTAGCCTAGTCGAGTCGAGTCGAGTCCAATCCAATCCAAATCTTGTCTAGTCTATAGTCTAGTCTGCTCTAATCTATCTAATCTATCTAATCTATCTAATCTATCTAATCTATCTAATCTATCTAATCTATCTAATCTATCTAATCTATCTAATCTATCTAATCTATCTAATCTATCTAATCTATCTAATCTATCTAATCTATCTAATCTATCTAATCTATCTAATCTATCTAATCTATCTAATCTATCTAATCTATCTAATCTATCTAATCTATCTAATCTAGTCTAATCTATCTAATCTATCTAATCTATCTAGTCTATCTAATCTATCTAATCTATCTAATCTATCTAATCTATCTAATCTATCTAATCTATCTAATCTAGTCTAATCTATCTAATCTATCTAATCTATCTAATCTATCTAATCTATCTAATCTATCTAATCTATCTAATCAATCTAATCCATCTAATCTATCTAATCTATCTAATCAATCTAATCTATCTAATCTATCTAATCTATCTAATCTATCTAATCTATCTAATCTATCTAATCTATCTAATCTATCTAATCTATCTAATCTATCTAATCTAGTCTAATCTATCTAATCTATCTAATCTATCTAGTCTATCTAATCTATCTAATCTATTGCGCCGTTATTAAGTGAAACCGTAGTTTAAAAAATCATAAACCTTCGGAGAAGAAAAATTTCGAGTTTACGTTTTTCATTACAAATGTCGTTAGTTCTTTGGATGTAATACACTCTGCGGTGAACAGAACCAACTGGAATTCAGAGGAAAAGCCATTCCATGAAGACGAACGTGGAGAGGATAAGCTGACTTTACCTTTTACTTTCCCACTGACCGGTGACCCGCAAGTATTATATAGCGCCTATTTGGAACAAAACAAAGGCGCGGAAAGTACACAAACGAACATGCTACTCTTGAAGTGTACACTGTTCGCATGCGTTTGTAAAGTGTACATGCGATGTGCAGCTGTTCACTTGTTTGCTTGGAGTTGCTAGGAGACTAATTAGATTTTAATGTATTTAACGAAAGTATTTGACCCAGGTCACGACGCTGATTAATAATCGCAATGGAAGAGTTTCATCTGACAAAGGAATGCCAGTTAAGCTAAATAGTAGGTCTGTCATTAGAACCTTTGTTGGCAAATAACACTCCACTTTTACTGTAGCTTTTGGACACGTACTCCCACATAGGCTGTCTCTATAATCGGATTAGAAGTGTATAAGCCTATGCACTTGATATGTAAGCTAAGCAGCCTATCCATTGTCATCGTATTATATACAACGCTATTATATACATGCATATATATGGCGCAAGGATATATCCCTAAAATTCAGCATATGATATCTTAAGTATATATATGCAGTGTCTCTGTAGAGTTCAGCATAGATTATACGATAAACATAGATATATATACTGTATATATGTGTGTGTATTACAGCCCTTTATGGCCTATATAGGGATATTATTGGTCTAATGAAACGTAGGCCTTGTATATTTCGCTCAGATATGAAATGTATACACTGAGTTTTGCTCAACTAGGCTGTCTCATGAAATACGCATTCCGAATTTCGACCGGTCTCTTGCTGTGCCCCTTGGAGAAAGAAATTTGTGGGCAAGATTTCATTTCTTCGAAAATTAGAAGCCAAAGGTGAAAGGAGCAACTGTTCAACGTGGCGCCTAGCAGTGGATTCAAGCAGCGCCAATTCTCCAGAAATAGTGTAGAGAATGGATTTAAAAGCGTTGACTCACCAACCCTTCACCGCTTGCAAGTTCTGCGCAGGTCTTTCATTCAAAACTGAAAACACTTCTCTTCCACAAATCCTGTCCTGATTCTTCCTCTTCCTTTATCTCACTTTCCGATTCAATTCCAAACACCAAACACCATAGCCGTCTGACACTCTGCCTGCCTGACTCTTGGATCTTGACCTGGAACCGAACCCTTCCTGCATATCGATTTTGTTTTGACTGAGCTCCTGTGAATAAGCTGGATCTTGAGACTTAGCTTTCGTCGGGCGCTTTAGAAATCTCGAGATTACGATTACGATTACGACTCGGCGCCTGATGTTGAGGTCTTGCTCATCGACAATGTGTAGACTTCGCTGCAAGAATTTTTGCTATAGCCGGGGACTTTTCTAACGCCTGCATATTAAGCACCTCAGCAATTCGTGCTGTTTTGTCATGGTTTCAGAAGCACCGTCACAATTCGTGCCAATATTCTTTGGCCACGGACGAATCTGGAATATCGGATCTCCGCAGTTCCACCCCAATTGGTGGCTCCGGGGAATCGTACAACTGTCCATCTCCCAACTGGTCCAGTGAGCCCGACGACTGCCCGGTTACCAACTCCAGTTCAGACGTCGTGTCGAAGCCTCCTAAAAAGACCTACAAAGATTCTCGTCAGCATTTAGATCACCGCGCGAGTGGAGGAAAATCGAAGAAATGTCCACCGGGTTATGACGAAATGTTGGAAGTTATGCCGTTTGACATAGATCTACGCGAAGTAACTAACGTTGGAAAGGAAACCGTATCGACGAAAGCAAACGGGATTCCGCTGATGCCGTCAACAACTAACAAAAGACATGTCCTTCCATATGCAGGTATCGGCTAAGATCCAGTTGTGCATTTCTTAACGCGATCTATTCTAATCTTTAAACTTCTATAGCGCCATTGATTAATGAACACTTTTTTATTTGCAACAATGACAGAAAACAACAACAAATGACGAAAACATATTAAACTAAAGAAAAACAAAACTATAAAGATTTAGGTCATGTGTGTATGCATGTATTTATGTATGTACGTATGTAAATGCATGCAAGTGTATTTGTGTGCATGCATATATGTATTTGTATGTATGTATATATGTATGTATGTATTTATTTATATATGTATGTATATACGTATGCACTTAAGTATGTATGTATATATATGCACTTAAGTCGCTGAGCTTTCTATCTTGCCTACAGCTGGCGAAAGAGCTTCGTGTTTTGTTACAAATAGGCCTACCGATTTAACACTATCATCAGGACGTTAGGTATCAGTTAAATAGGTCCACAGTAGACAATAACATTCTACGAAAAGCACATGTGAAAATAAAATTTGGTGCGACGAACTTTCGTTATAAATTGATGGCACTCCAAAACATATTCTCTATCTGGTAATTGTAATTGTAAATGTAAACGAACATTTATAAAGCGCCACTTAGGAAACAGTGGCGCTCGCGACTTGAACAAACAAAAAGGATTTCAGGCGTTTGCGGGACTGGGTAGGAGAGAGACTAAGTAACTGAAGCCGCAGGTCAAGAGGAAGGGAGTCCCAGCTGGAAGGGCCAACAAAGGCAAAGCTCCTGGTCAATTCCACAGTTCAGTAGGATGAGGCAGAAAAGCAGTCTAAGGGAATAAGCATGTGTGGCAGTATATTATTATTATTATTATTATTATTATTATTATTATTATTATTATTATTATTATTATTATTATTATTATTATTATTATTATTATTATTATTATTGTTATTATTATTATTATTATTATTATTATTATTATTATTATTATTATTATTATTATTATTATTATTATTATTATTATTATTATTTGCTAAGGATGTCACCTTAGAAGAAAAAATTGTCTATTATCGATGAAGTAAACAAACCAACTAGTTAATCAGTCAGTTGATCAATAATAATACTAATAAAATAATATTATTAAACATTAATTCACTAATCCATTCAATATTTGGGCATCCAATAGTTGATTGAATGAAAGTAACGTCTAGATTGTAAACTTACTGCTTTTTGGTGTTCAGGGGTATTGAAGCTATCGTTGTACATGAACGCAGGGCTTCTGACAATTAATGGTAATATTTTGTTGTTTTTCTCAATTAACGCCGGCAAAAGTAACCTTTGTGCTTTTAATGTTATCTTATTGGACAATTAATTTGAATCCTAGTAATAAATTATCTACAAAGTAGATGAATCATAGCCTTAGATGCATCAACTATTTGTTGGGCACGGTAGCTGATTGATTAGAGCGGAGTTAAGGGTTCGAGCATCTTCCTCTGGGAAGGTTGCTATGTACTTGAGCAAGTCCTTTACTCGCAATTGCTCAGCGCCATCAACTGATGCTTAGTCATTAGATAGTGGCGTTTAATAAATGCAGAAATAGTAATAATTAGTGGTCCATTTAGGACATATATAACGTTGACGCCATCTAGCAAATAATATGAGAAGAAATAAGGTTGCAGATGACGGAGAGCAACAGAGGATTTTCCCTAGAAGGGACACTTTCCCGAACTATGGCGCATATGTCTGTGAGGATATACTTGGTAGATACGTAGGCCTAACACATGCTTTTCTTACTAATTGAAAATTTTGAGGATTTTAATTTCAGCCACATGTTGGCATGCGTGGGAGTGCACTATACAGTGTCTAGTTGGTTCTACTACATGCTAGTGGAAATTAGCCTCAAGTAGAGACACCTTTTTTCTCTTGCATTATCTTACGCGAAGTACAGAAACTTTCTAGTGATTTAACGGATGATTTCAGTCCAAAGAGGAAGAAATCTCAAGTCAGGTACAACGAGAAAGGCAAATGCATACGTCAGGGTATGTATGTAATCATCTTATGCTCCATATTCTTAACGTAATGCATGTTGATTGCTTTGAAAAATGTACCGTTGTTAGATCCATGCCTCGGTTTCAGATTACTGACTTTGTGCGGAAAGATTGTTTAAAATAAAATATTCTCCTACTTTTCCTGGCTTTATGAGTTTTGTACGCACATTCTGACATCATAAAGAATCAGTTCAAACATAGAACTAACACAAGAAATAGAGTATGTTTGCGATATATCATTTCTAAACTCCAAACGTATTTTGTAACCATTGCCCGCTCAGTTGACACAAAAAGAAATAACAGCTGACGCAAGAGTAAACGCTCCGTTAAATCAATATTGCACTTAATGTTATTTCTTTCTTATAAGCTTTCACTGCTGAAGAATGGAAAAGCCAACGTGAACTGCAAAACCAAGACAATCAGGAAAACTAACAACCCGGTCTTCAACGAGAAATTTTCATTGTAAGTATCAACATATTTTTGCATTAATCAATTTTCAGCCTTTAAGATGATAACCAAAGAAGTAAAATATTTTTAGAATGAGGCGTTATGACCTATTTTAACAGAAGGTGATATTCACTATAGATTAGACACCTTTGCTTTACTTTAACAGTATTAATTGCAAGAATATTTTTTTATTTTTACATAAGTAAAATCGTCGTTGGGCACCTTTACATTTACCTGAGTACCATTAAGCTTTTTGATCTGGTACTTTGAACAAAACTGGGAACCGTACTTTTACTTAACTACCATTAAGTTCTTTGGTCTGGTACAATAAACTCCCCCCAAAACTGCGACAGTTTTCGGACCCATCATACAAGCTCACCAATGCTCCACCGCTTGCAATTTCTGCTTCGGCCTTTCACTCAAAACTGAAAACATTCCTCTTCCACAGACCCTATCCTGACACCCCTTCTTCCTCTTATCTGCCTCTGCTCTCCAGCCTCAAACATCACCCACCGTAGCTGCCACGCTGTCTCTCTCTGCCTGATTCTTGGATCTTGACCCGGAACCGAACCCTTTTGCCTATCGATTTTGTTTTGACTGAGCGCCTGTGAATAAGCTGGTCCCCGCGGCGCGGCTTTCGTTGGGCGCTGTAGAAATCTTGGGATTACGATTACGATTGCGATTACTTTGAACAAAACTCGGGACTATTCCGTTTAAAGTTCAATCTAGTAGTCACGAGTACACGAAGAAAGTGAAAATTTAACCAACGTGTAGTTCTCTGTATGTTTTGACTTTCTCTTTCCTCCAGCATAAATCCCCCCCCCCCAACAGAGGCGTCTAGCGTTGCTCTGTACAGTAAATAAAACATCTATTACGCGGATGTGATAATAAACCATTTCATCTTTCACATTAGTGATTCATACCGTAGACTTACGTATTCTGTACAACCGATGTACACCTCCACAATCATCCGTCTTAGTCGTCATCGCCTGATATCTTAGGGTATCTGCCTTAAACATTACTCAAGTACAAACCCACTTGCTAGACTACAGTGAATTAGCCTATTCATTTAGGCTTAAGTCAAACTGTAGAGCTGCAGTGAGATTCAAACGGCCGACAAGCTGTTCTGCCTACAATTCAATTAATTTCTGCAGGGCTGCAGTAAGATCCGGGTAGTTTGGTGGAAGAGCTAATAAGTTGTTCGTTGCGAATAACGCAAATATTCAGCAGCACTGTTTAGATTCAGGAAGAACTTGCGAGCAAAATGCCGATTTTTCAGCGAGTAAGAAGCTTCTTCTGGTGGTTTAGAGTTATGCTGACTTTCGGCGATGTGATTGAAACCCCGTTAAGTGCTTCATGTGGTGTTGAAGACGCACAGAATGAACTTCATAAGGACACCGACGAAATATCTGTCAAATCCGTGCGATACAACGGAAAGATAACATCTATCCAACTGCTCGTAGCAATGACCTCTTTTGGGTCAAGCCTTGGTCTCTGGCGAATCCTTTCCAAGATGGATCCTGGCGGAATAGCGAACATGCTGATGTTAATTATCTACATGCTGATAGGTTTTGCCATTCTAATCTACTTCAACCAGCGCAGAGCACAGATCGTTGTGACTGAGGAAGTAGCAGTAAGAAGGCCGTCCAGAAATTCGACATCGAAAAGAGACAACCTACTTCTAATCGGGATAACCGTTTTCTACTTTTTGGGGTGCGTGCTTGACGTTTTCCACATAATATCGGCCACCTGCAACGGGACGCTCCTTGAATGCCAGGTGGGCCAATATACTCTCTTCAACGGGATACACATCGCCTTTCATGTTGTAAGAATCGTTTTCTTTGGGGCTCAGACTCTTTTCTGCATGGCGTTCAACCGGTCTACGTTAGTTATGAAAAGCTCCACCTGGTGTGGACTAATGTGTCTGGCTGCCATCAACATCTGCCTTTGGTTCGACACACTAACGGACAGGATAGTACATTTCATCCAACACCAGACTAAGCCAGACAACAGATGGAAAACGTGTTTCCTGAACGAGTCGGACGTGTCAGCGGAAGCTGCGCAGTGTCTAGCGCAAAACACTTCCATTCATCACTTGGTGGATCGCTACGCAACGCCTCTCTTTCTTCCATTTACCTTTGAAATGGTACTCCTTCTCGGTGACTGCTTCAACCGCATCACTTACCACTTCGAGAAGACTTCTGGTGCCAGTAGACGACACGGTTACAGCATGCAATCAGAAGACAGAATTGAAGATGACGGATTGTCTGAAAACGATGAGGTTTTCGAGTTTCAGGAAACGAACGCAACCAGATCACCATACACTGCAGAACCAGATGACTCAACTCCACTGCTAAAATCCGTGAGTGGAATCCAGATGGTTGGAAGCCAGGCTTGGTTTCTGTTCATCTTCATTACGAACGTACTGCTCATGGCGCTAACCGTCGTCGTCAGAATTTACTTTGTTACCTCTTCCTTTATGGTCTACACGTTTTTGTTCTACCTGGGCATGCTGTTTGCGATTCTTTTCGGTTATCACTTGAGCGGAGACTTCAAAGCCCTGGTCGACGTGCCTTTCCGTGTAATGGATTATCTTCTCGTTTTCACGTCTTACGGACAGTTGACTATCAACTTCTTGTCGTTCATGGCTCAAGCTATTCGCTCGAAGAACGCATTCGTCTTGATCCAGAGACTCGTGAAGATAGCGGAGACCTACTTTCAAGCAACCTTCACTCTGTACGCCGCACGAATCGCGCCACGCAACGCAGATCGCAGCTTTAAGTCGGTTGTGTTCAGACATATATTGTTATTATTAGCTGTTTGTAATGGTACGCTGTGGATTATTACGATGGGGAGTGGATTAGACATAAGCGGGGATCCAAATTCCAGAGGGGAGCTTCTCAGCTACGTCGAAGAGACAAAATACTATGGCGGGATCGCTTGGACGATTGTGTACAATAGTCTCTCTCCTTTGCAAATAATGTACAGGTTCATGTGCTGTCTGATGCTCACGAGAACCTTTCTTCGTTTGCGCAAATTCGCGCCGAGAAACCTGCAGTAAAATTTGCTGATAATCGAACATTACTTTATTTTTATTTATTTACCGCAACTTCATGGAAACTCCGGAACCAAATCACCCACCTAGATGAAGGTTTTTGGAATTCTTTAGCCAGAGACAGAAGAAGGCCAGATGGCAGAATTTTTCTTAAGCTCTTAGAGCTTGTTTCGCCATTTTAGAGAAATTTAAGTTTCTTTCCAAGCTCGTTCTTATCCGTCGTTGCGCAGCAATCCAACAGATGAGCAGTAGGCCTACCAACCTAGTGACAGTGTAGGTCTACACTTACCCGTAGGGCCTTAACTGACCCAGAACAAGCGCTGAATCGGCCACTTGGTGCAGTGTCCCCTGTTTTTTTTTTAAACCGGAAGTATGAAGAGCCCGAAGTTTTGTGCATGTATGTATGCATGCATGTAAGTGTATAATTATGTGTGCATGTGTGCACGTATGTTTGCATGCATGTCGATCTGTCTGTCTGTCTGTCTGTATGTATGTATCTACATATGTATGCATAAAAGTGTATATGTGTGCATGTGTATATTTATGTGCGTATGTATGTATGTATGTCGATCTGTCTGTCTGTCTGTATGCGTGTATATATTTATGCATAAAAGTGTATATGTGTGCATGTGTAAATTTATGTGCGTATGTATGTATGCATGCAAATGAAAGCATGTAAGTGTATATGTATGAACATGTATATGTATGTTTATGTATGCATGTATGTATGTGCATGTATGCATGCATGCAGTTCTTATGTCTTACCAGATCTTTATAATGTTACGCCTTCGTGTAGATTAACACAAGTTTTTACAGTAAATGAAAAAGAGCCGTTGTAGTAGATGAGCAAACGTTTATCCTTGATGTTAGGTATTTTATCCAAGGAGCATATTAAACGTGTAAACTGTGTAACACAGACTCAAATCTTGTAAGTTTGGTTGATAAAAAAATGTCTTCAACATGTTCTCTGCGTTTCAAAATGTGACAAATGTAGCGGCTAAAAAAATAAGAAATAAACCGAACAACACGGTAATGGATTCTTGAAATAAAGTGCGAGACTAACTTTTGGACCGCTACAGATTTGAATACTATTTGAATACAGATTTGAATACTATTTGAATACAGATTTGAATTCGACCAATGAAACACCTTCTTCTAAAATTCCGATATTTCCATATAGACATGCTATGTTATGACAGAAAGATTCATGGATGGCTTACCTTATGCTAATGTTGCTAGTGTCTTGGACATGGTTTCTGTAGTTTATCATAGTTGGGTGAACAATTTCCTCAAGCTAAGTAGACTTCAGGCTATCTTAAAAAGCAAAATAGCGCAAAAGGGTCAACAATGTTTGTGCATTATTACATGTTCGCTACACTTGGAGTCATTTGCAGAAATTATTGTAAATACACAATAAAAATTGTATTTCTTGTGGTCATCTTGCATATTCATTGACTGTAAGCGTATTTCAATGCCGAGAGCAACGTCATATGTAGGACATATGAAGCCATGTGACAATATCCTCATATGGGCTTCATATGTCCTGCAGATGACTTTGCTGTTGGAAGCACACACACACACACACACTGGGGCCGAACCTGACCTTACCTGCCTATCGATTTTGCTCTGATTGAGCGCCTGTGAATAAGCTGGTTCCCGTGACTTTGTTCTGTTCGACGCTGTTGAAATCTCGAGATTACGATTTCAATGTTGATGTCTCTCCCGAAAAGTCGAAATGTCTCGTAAAGCTTTTAGTAGGAGAGTTTCTCACGCATACAATTCTTGTAACTGTAATCGCAAATTTATATAGCGCTACTGAAATATAAGATTAGTAGAGGCGCTCTCAACCGGACAACACAAAATCACCATCGAATAGAATAGATGAATAAATTATGTTAGAGTTCTTGAAAGAATATTAAAGATGATGATGATGATGATGATGATGATGATGATGATGATGATGATGATCATGATGATCATGATGATCATGATGATAATAATAATAATAATAATAGAATAACGTGCCAGACGTCAAACTTGATTCAGAGCAGAAAACTAGTGTGGGTGACCGCTTGGTTAGAGAAATCCTTGCACAGAGCCTCCGAGATGTAGGACGACAACGTTGCTGATCAACATTTGGATCTGCAAACACCGCAAATTCTCAACTGCGATGGTGCATTTCATGGTGAAAACTTTTCACCCGTAATTCGACAGAACACGGACTTTCCCACTCACGCCATGGCGGCTGTCTAGACCTGGGATGTCTAGACCTGGACATCACTCGAGATGACAATCGCCTTGGAGCCTTCGTCGATTTCTGACCACGGCTTGCTGACCTGCATAACGTTCTGTATTCTGCCGTTCAGCTCCTGCATTGTGGTGGAAAATGGGACAAACTAAACTAAATCCTTGTTTTTGCCTTTCAGTGAACTGCCGACGGGTCTGGACAACGAAATTTCTGTGTCAGTCTGGAACACCAACGACGGCATATCGTAAGTTCTTGTGCTTCAAGTGTTTTCCTAGAGTAATCATTATTTTGTCTGGTTTGCAATGTACCGCATGTTGTCCCATATAGTGCTACACTAAGTTTATTCCTGCACACAAAACTAAATGGACTAAAATCAAATGACATCAGTTCACTGTTCCGAACAGGAAGAAGAAGATGAAAGAGAGCAGGAGGAAGAGGAGGATGACAAGAAGAAGGAACAACGAATTCTATAATGGAACACTTCATGGAACATTTCATATTTCTTTTTGGCCATGTCGCAGGCTTAAATTGTATTGTATCTTTTGAATTTAGGTCATAGTTAGTCATGTGTTTGTTGTTTTTTGCAGTCACTGTCAATTCGTGGGCTGCACAACTTTTGCTGTGCAAGATATCGTTCAAAGGGCAAGGGTTAGTTCTGCAACGTTTCAATTCCGATATATAACTGACTAAAATTGTATGTCTATGTACAGCTGCACATGTGTGCATTATTATATACATTCAGAAATAGTGCATTCGTATCTACATGCGCATATGTATGCGTTATGTGCAAAATAACTTTTAATTAGGTTATTAACGGGTCAATAAACATACAAATATACATACAACGAACATATATATATACACATTACTTGGGTATATAGTTATACACACATATATATGCGCCATGGACTGCACAGTCAATTTCACGGCTGCCCTGTTTGCTCTGTCCACTTTTACTTTTGCTATTTGAGTTTGCTGTTAGTTAAGATGAAACCTGTTTCAGCTACTTATGCCCAGTAGGTCACCTTTCTGTTTCAGTGGGCTGACTTTCTAGATGTTTACCTGGCTTCGGCTTCAATTGGTGTGCCATCGGTCGATGCATTGTGCATTAGACACCGGCGCAATTGAATTTTCTAATTAATAATAATAACACCTTTCATCTAATATAACCTCTTTTGATGATTTCTATAGTGCCAACATTTACAGACTTACTCTTTCGCCATGGCTTCTAAGTAGGTGCCTTGGAGAAGCAATATATAGGTGCTCTTGATGAATGAATGAATGAATGAATGATTGATTGATTGAATGAATGAGCACAGGACAGTTCTTGTCTGCGGTAACCACCAAGTTAAATTAGGGACACAGCTCAATGTCCAGAATTGAGTCCATCTGAATTCCAGCCCATGAAAGTAATTGAAAACTGAATTATTATCCTGATAAAAACATTTGGTTTGACTTTAACTGCTGTTCTGCAGGCAGTAAATGGTTGGTTTTTCCTGCTGCCGAACCAGACAATTGTAGAGGATGACTGGTGTACAACGATTCTCAGCGCGGTCTCCGAAATGTCAGACGACAACGTTTCTGATCAAAGCTTGAATCTCAAACACGGGGAAGTTGAAACCAATGCATCTACATCTACAACTGATTGGTTTCTGGTAAAGTTTTACTCTTGGATTAGTGTGGCCAGAATGATCACCGACATAATTTGTCTGGTATTAAAGGTATGATGGTTTGCTGCAAGAGGCTTTTGGATTATTATGTCTGGAAATCATCTTTGATTTATCATACTGAATTTTAGGTTGATTTCACAAACGGACTGTTTCAGCATTTTTAGATGTACTTAAAAGGCGCTATATTAAGTGTTTTGATACATAAATTCATACATACATACATGTATACATGCATACATAAATAAATGTAAAATGTAAATGTACATATTTTTCTATAGCGACCGTATGACCTTGACCCTGCTAATTTTCAAAGAATTTACATACATACGTACATACATGCACACATGCATACATACACGCATACATACACACGTACATATACATACATACAATCATATATGCATGCATGCATGCATACATACATACATACATGCATGCATACATATATACGTCATAATACATACATACATACATAGACACACACATACGTCATACATACATACATACAATTCATTTTGTTTCTTTACATTAGACTTCATCAAACTGTCTTCGCAAGGAAACTCGCTTGCCTGATGTCTACGAGAATCCAGATCCTTTAGTATTTACTGAGACAGGACATGAGATGGTAGATGGCACTACATCTGCAAAGAACTCCTTCGAACGCCATCGTTGTATTGCACTGGAATGCAGCTGTCAGTCGATCACCAAGTCTCATCGAATCAGCTGGTTGCCTTCGAATTACGATGATATAAGCTGTTTGTTCTTAAGAAAAAGAAAACATTCCACGAGCTGGAACCGTCCTGACTGTTTGAGACTAAAGAGTTACGGATGGCTAGATGGCAGTCCTACGGATTACACAGAATCTGGGTTGATTGGATTTAATAAACCATCCAACAAGTGTATAGAGAATGTGCCAATAGTGGAACCAGAACTACATCCGTTGAGTCTTGGCGAATATCGCAAAAATGTCAAACATTTAGAGACAGAATGTAAGAGTAAAAGCAAATCCAGAACTTCTAAGCGACAGAAGAGAAAATCTGAATATATTCTGAACAACTCCGTGACTAGTCAGCACATCAGTTTACCAGGAAAACAAGATAGACCTACAGTACAGACGAACATCAGGCATTCTAGATTGCCACATGATTCTAAACAACACTTTTCTCAAAGACTGCATCCAAACGAACTGCAATCTAACATAGACCTACCAGGTAGTTACACGATGCAGAATTTCTATGAAAACTTGGCCATAACCCAAACAACAGTATCCGAATCTAGAGGAAGTCTTCACCTCCTGGCTAGGGAAAATGCTTATGAATCCATCACTGCATTGCAAACGACTTAAGAAGTCACTACAACATTCAAGACTGGACATTTAAACGCAGAAACACAGGCTAAGACAGTTTCATGTTTGTCGTATTGGAGCGCAGCGTGTTCACGCTTACTACAGCTGTTGAAGCCAAACATAGGTCTTTCACGTAGTAAGAGAAAAGACAACAGAACAACATCCTTCGCCATCGGAAGTCAGTTAAACACGCATCGCAGTAAAACGATGACAAAAATCAAGCACTGAAAAGGACTTCTTGAAATTGAATTTGAACTTTCTAGGCGAGCGAAAAACATCGTGAATCGCACAACGAATTTTGAGCGAGGAGTTAATTTAGCTTAATCCCCGCCAGATACGTTCACTGGGTCCCCATTGGCCCAACAGGTGGCCACAAGTGGGCAAATGCTGACCCGTTGTGGACCAAATGAACTTAGCTAACTGTGATGTAAATTTGAACAATTTACCCCATTCAGCTAATTTATATCTGATTAATTAAAATTTTAATGCCAAGAGAAGAACAAGTTTCAGCCATGTTTTGTTGAACAGAATTTATCTAGAATTAATGGAATCTGTGATTTAAAATTTCTAAGAATTCGTCTGTCTATAATGAAAGCCTACAGTAAAACCATTTTAATTTATTTTGAAATATGTACTAAAAACTAACCTTGCACCTAAAAACTAACAAATTTATAAAACACCAAGGACATCTATTTGGCATAAAACTAAACAATACAATAATGAACAAATGATGTAAAGACAAACAATACATTAGATAGGCCTACGCATTAGGCCTATTTGAACTGTAATTAGCCAGCAGCAAAAGTTTCACTTTCACTCTGTGCACAACTGACTGCAAACTGTGAAATTGTTACGAGATGTACAATATACACAGTGGTACGATACAATGTACAATACAAAGAGAAACGGGATTCTCATTAACCAAACTGGAGCTACATAACTGCTCAACCGATGAAAAACATCAGTCCCTTAAGGTACTCCTGAGACACAGCCAAAGGCATGAATTGTTAGCTACTCATTTTCTGGGCAGGTGACGGCTGGCCGGTCCTCTCCACCGCCGCCTGATCTTCCTACTGACAGTGTATGGTGTATTCATTCCGTAGCTGACAGAATGTTCGAAATATCATTCTGCACTGGTGAAGATTTGAATCCCAAGCTGTCGGTTGAGAGTCCATCACGCTAACCACTAGACAATCGCACGCCCCACGAATAAATGCCAATTACGTCTACATTACACAGGATAGGTTTGGAGAATTCGAAGAAATGCAGGTGAGTTTCATATTGAAATCGAAGCAAATTTAAGACACTAGTTAATACGTCATAAACTGAAAAGAAACTCGTGAGGTGTTTCGGATGGATTGAACTCGTGAGTTGTTTCAGATGGATTGACTAAAACCTCAGTAATATCACTTCACCCCTTGCAATCTCTGCGCAGGTCTTCCATTCAAAATTGAAAACACTTCTCTATTCCTCTTCTCCCCCTTATCTAGCTTGCAGATCCGATTCCAAACACCCACCGTAGCGGTCTGATTGCCTACCTGCCTGACTCTTGGATCTTGACCTGGAACCGAACCCTTTTGCTTATCGATTTTGTTTTGACTGAGCGCCTGTGAATAAGCTGGTTCCCGCGACTTAGCTTTCGTTGGGCGCTGTAGAAATCTCGAGATTACGATTCTCTTCCGCAGCTTTTATCCTGATTCATCTTCTTTCCCTCATCTATCCCGCAGATCCAATACCAAACAGCAACCACCATAACCGTAGTTAGGTTATGCGCCCCAGAGAGCACTGGACGGCTTACCTCGTTCACTGCTCCTTGTTTAGATGATGCAAGTTCAAATCCCTATATAAATGATTAGATTAGATTAGACATATAAACTCCGCCACTACCGTACTCGGGCGGTGCCAGTCCCAAGCCTGGATAAAGGAGGAGGACGACGCTAATCATCTTCGTTATGACATAGCGTCGTTAAACAGCAACTACACACTAGACATATAGTCCTTGTTTCCATTTAGGCACAATGCGGGACAGTTGCTGACCCAGTGAACGCAGCCGTTTGGATGACATGTTTACAACGTCTTAGAGAAAACACAGTAAACCCAATGTTTTCTTTTTAATCAACTTTTATGTAAAGCAGAAACCAATACACACGAAGACGGATTGACCAAATAAAAACTAATGCCTGCACAAATGATGGAACATTAACCACCGAAGGACCCCAACGATTACCTTTGTTTGCCTATATTTGGAAAAGATGTGCGATTACAATAGGTACATTGACTAATATACATTTCAAAACAAAATGATAGATGTAATTATACAACTTGACAACGATAAATATGATAATAGATGTTTGATGCAATAATATTTAGTTAAATAAAAAGCCAAAGCAATGAAGCCAAAGTATAATAGTATGTAGCACAAAAATGTGTCCAAGCTACCACTTTTATTATTCAACCTTATTATAAAACAGCAAAACGAACATAACTATAAAACTATTCATGAGCAGATTGTCAATCGAAATGTGAATAACTTCGACAGCTTCACCTCAGTGGCGTAGCTGGCCTTCCGAAGGCCCTTGTGCAAAATGAATTTTGGCTATTTTGCTTTAAGTAATTGAGCAACCGGGTCTTGGCCTCTTGGGGGCCCAGGCAGGCCCTGGCCTCGTGGGCCCTTGTGCTTTGCACGACCTGCACAATCTATTGCTACGCACCTGCTCCACCTAAACATTGGTGTTTACCAAATCGCAAACTTAGTAACCAGTAAAACTCAACAGGCAGTTCATAAAGCTCCTGCACATATCCGTTTCACATTTACTTGTTTTTCACTCTTTGAAGCATGACAGGTCATTTTAATTCAACATATCAGAAAAAACACTGTGCAAATAAATTTGGTCAAAACAAATAGCTTAATCCGTAATAATGGTAATGAGCAACTTGAAGCATATACATGATTATGACCTTAAAAAGCTAAAAGCAACAAATTGCATTCGTTTTTATCCAGAATTCTCTTTCAGATGGGCCAGAACGAGAGGTGTAAAATAACTTATGATAATATCGGCTCCTGAAACAGCAAGAAACATTTAAAACAGTTGGACGGGAATGGACGGTATTAGAATTTTAAAAAGCCAAACATGAAGCAACATCAATTGATTGGCCTTTTTCTTACCAGATCACATTTCACCTACGCTTAGCTACGTCTTTTCGCATTACTATCGAAAAGAGGCTGTCTTTCTGAAAATTTACCAGATTTAGTTTGGTTTGCAATCAGCTGATGCCTTCTACATAAGGCACCAGCACCTCTCAAGTTACCATTTAAAACTAATAATAATAATAATAGTAATAATAATAATAATAATAATAATAATAATAATAATAATAATAATAATGATAATAATCAGAAACTCGCATAACACAGTTTCTAAATGTTAGCCACAATGAAGTTTTGATCCACTAAGACTTAGTCTTGTAAATGAAAACATGAATGCATTGCTTACACACCTGCACGTCTCATCGAAGTCAGCGTTTCAAGTAAGATTTCCTTCAAGTCAAAAGCACCGGCCTTGGCACCATGCCAGATCATGGCATATTCACCCGAGACTTGGTAGATGGCAAGCGGATACTGAGGATACTGAAAACAAATTTCAGTCATAACGAGAAGGATTCTTGCTGTTGTTCAAAAGCGCCGATTGGCTTCAATTTCTGCCAGAGTAGAATACATCCTAAAACTGTTTGCCATCTGGAGCACATATTATGATAAAGAACGGTTAGAGAGCCATGACTCAATGCATATGAGAGGGTCTAAAACGTGCTATACTAATGCTCGATACATATTGTATACAGGCATTCAACAAATGAAGTTCGTCCACATCACACGCTACAAAACCAGCTTCTATGGATGAGGATCGTTGAAAGCTTAAAGTTAAAACTTTGCCTTCTCGTAAACAAGTATATGCATAACTGCACACCACACTGCGTCACAGACTACATTATTTAATGATCCTAATCGACTGCGGATGCTGATATCCCTGTGCCAGCAAGGAAGACTGAAAGCGTTTCGGATCGCAGACTCGCCTGCGTGAGATTTTCGGCAGACATGTAATCAGGAGGCCAAAAGCTTTCACGCTTTAACAAAATCAACTAAGATCCTACAAAGTACTCATCTTTCACTGACCTGTTCATTTACCTCTATATGCAGAGTTCAGCTTTAGTGGATAAAGTAAACTAAACAATTTAACGTCATGTAACCCTTAAGAAAAGCTTTCCTGCTCTTGAATCAGTTGATGCCAGTGCTTCAGTCAGAACAATCTTCAGATGTAGTAAGACCTCGCTGCTAACTACTACTGATGAAGATGCTTAATAAAGGAGCAACTACTTTACTATACAATCACCTTAAAGTACATGCACTGCTAATCTTAATTAGGCATAAGCCCTTTCTTCTTCAGATATACATACTTTATCTTTTACTTGTCGCACCAAATCCAAATAGGCCAGTCCAGGTTTGACCATGAGCATATCAGCACCTTCTTTAACATCACGGTCCTAAAAAATAGTCACTTACATTTTCATGAACATCTGTAAGTTTATGATAGCAGTAGTTCCAATGTTTAATGACATCTTATGGCATCAAAGGCCGTTGACTTCGCCCTCCTCCTTTATCCAGGCTTGGGACTGGCACTACCCCCAAACAAGGCAGTGGCAGACTTATACTATGATAGCCTTTTGTTTACAAGGCTTTATAAAATCCTGAAACCAGAATGCTAATAATCTCACGGGCACCAAAAAGCCAGCAATCAGACACTTTGAACTTACCACAGCTCTTAGTGCCAAACCTGAAGAGCCTGCAGGAAGTTGGTAACAGCGTCGATCACCAAACGCCGCTTCGGACTTAGTAGCGTCTCTGCCAAAATGAGACAAAAACCGACGCCACACGTAGTCCAAGACAAACATTTCAAGTTTTTAAAAAGGAAGCTACCTAAGTAATTACTCCTCTGACTAAATTCAACTATACAATCTCTGTTCACTATATTTCGCACATGTTTGGATCCATCAGATAGCAAGTAGATAGTATGCAGCATGTTGGCAAGGTTTTTTAGAAGGCGCTATATAAATGCCAAGAACCATTATGCATATAAGTACTTGCTATAATCATTTAAATCACCTAAAAAATCTATATTGTCTAGTTAACGAACACATTAACTTGGTAAAACAACTACTTTACTCTGGCCTTTGAATGACTTGGCCTCCAGCGAACCTACATCCGCACCTCAGCTTCAGACTTACGGAATCTGTGCGCATAATAAGTGTTTTAATAAATAAATAAGTAAAAATAGTAACTTAATCTTTCAACCTTTATGATGTAATCTAGTCAAAAATATCAGATTGAGGCCAAGATCTAGGTCAGCCCGAATTCCAAAACACAAATTCAGCTATCGCTGAAACACAAATTGCTATCAAATGTAGAATCAGTTTCCCTCAAAACTACTGGCATAAACCTGTCTGTAACTGCAATCAGTAACATATGCCAATGAAAAAGCCTTTTAAACTCACCTAAAGGGCCCATAGAAACCAGAATAAAACTTGGCACTGTAGCTGAGGATAGTGACTTTGCTGCCAAAACCATGGGCAATGAGCAATTGCTTGATGGCTTCAACTCTTCCATCCATTATGCTCGACGGAGCAACAACATGAGCACCTATGCCATAAAATATGTCCACCTGTGTCTCATATCGAATTCCAGAACTCTGTGGTGCACTTTTAAACTGCCAAGTACTACAGATGACAATGGTAAACAATAAACACACCTTATCACAGCTAAACCATACATTTTAAAGTTTTATAGCCTATCATTCGACTACTAGCATCCTGACATTTCTTACGTGAAGTCTGCATGCAAATCTTGGAATTTCAAGCTGAAATTGGCCACTTTTTAGCTATGCAATTATACTACAATCACATCCTGTATTTTTACAGCTTTAAAACAGCTGATTGAGTGAACCAGACTATTCACAAGTGTTTAGTCAAAACAAAACTGTTCCAGCAAAAAACGAGTCTGGCTCAGTTCAAAGTCATGATACACTAGGAAAGCACATAAACTTCTAAGCTGACTTTAATAGGGTTTAGTTGGGTTGCTTTTATCATGTCTAAGCTTGACTACAAAGATCCTTCACCCGAAATAAACTTCTGATGGTTTTTGTTGATAAGGATATAAACTAAATGAGCAGTAACCTTGCCTTGCCTTATTTACTTAAGTTCAAAGAAGCAATACTAAATAGCAACAGCATACATCATTTAAATAGCACCTTTTCAGTTCAGTCAGTTTCGAAACAGAAACCTCAAATCTTCAACTAAAACGAGCATACCTGCTTTTGCATACGCCAGGGCGACTTCTGCTATGCGCTGGATGCTAGCTTCATTGTTAATTGTGCCATCTGTGTGAAGTATACCTACAACAAAAGCAAACGAAGAGATCACAGGTAAAAACAATATTTCCAACATCATTCTATTTTGCACTAACGCATAAAAAGCGGAAAATAACAAAACTTTGTTTAAAAATTTTCAAAAATACTAATACATAATATATACACATTATTACACAAAATCACACTTTTTATTTTTAAGCACAACTATCATGTTACATCATGTTAGTTATTTATGAAAGCATTAGTTACTATACACATAAAATAAGTATCAACATATAATTTTTTTGCACTTCAAACTCATTCATCATATAATAACTGGTCACTCAAAAAATTCTTTTAAAAATTCTCAAATGCAGAAAGAAGAAATTTTTTTAGTTATATAAATGCACAATTATACTATAACAACACTATACGATATATTTCCAAAGCATGATGTTAATGTTCTGAATAAAGTAAAATGTAACTCAAGAGAGTTAAGTTCCCATACCACAATGGCCGTGATCGGTATAAGCACAAAGGCAGACGTCACACATGATCAGCAGACTAGGAAAGACTTCTCTCAGCTTCCGTACAGCAACTATGACTGGAGTTTTTGAGGCATCAGCACTGGATCCTCTCTCATCCTTATTCACAACATCAGCATTTATTATCCCTTACAGAGAAGACTTCGACGGGTTTCTCCAATGGATTACGGGTTTCTCCAATGGATTACCACTTTTCACTGTTTTAATTTGAAGCAACCATCGACTGACGCTTTGTACATATGACAACAGCGTTACAGAAGTCAGTAGATAAGATTTTATTAGAATTATTGCAACCATATTTACACCTTCTTATCAGCTAATCCAGCACTGCCTTGGAGCATAAATATACTAGGGCATTCATATACGAAGCGATGTTCAATCTAAACAGGAAATCTGACTTCCCGTCTTTTTCACTGTAAAAGAGACCTTGGGAAAACCTGGGAACACCACCTTTTGGGGCACTCCGATGCATATAAAAGACCGATATAGGCCCTTACACATACATTTGGGGGACACACCAGTATGCCCAAATACGCATAGAAAGACCAGAAAACACTACCGAACACCAATATATACAAAGGAGGACAAGCCGAAATGAACCTGACGAGACCGAGATATATGCATGAGGGGCAAGATGTACTCAAGAAGATCCAGATATTCCTGTGGCGGATTTAGCCATAGGCGTAGGAGGGCGGTTCGCCTCCCCGCAACTTCTAGTTATATGCTGACAACCTTCGGACCAGACCCGTGCATGGTGAACTGCTCGAACGGGCCACGAATGGAGATAACCATAGTAGCTAATGGAGAAGTTATCGTATATTAAGCGTGAAACTTAAGAAGCTGTTGTTGTCTGTATTTGGAGTATTGGCGACGCTACTGGAGGGTGAGTTTAGAGAAATGGGAGGAGGATGCGTAGGAGGAGGTGGAGGAGGAGAAGAGTGCAAATCTTTGGACCAGGTTTGGCTGGATGTCCCGGAGAGTAGGATTAATATGCTGAAAAGAGTATGGCGGGTGTGATGCCGCGGTAGTCGTCGGAGGGCAGAGGTCAGAAAGCATGGTGAAGGAGTAAAGATCAAGTGTCCATATTGCGTTGCAGCAGTGCCAAAAGGGGGGAGTTGGACTGTTTGTCTGTTGAAGTCATGTAGGGCAAAACCGGTTGGATGGATTGGTGCCTGATACGGAAAACAGTCATGCAGCGCAGGCTGAGGATGGGGAAGATGAATACAGATGACGAAAACAGAGCGTGAAAAGAGAAAGTGGCGCTAATCCTACGGATATCACGGATGTGGTAGTGGGCAGACCTATATAACATATAGAATTAATGTGTTCACTGAAAGACAGGTTGAAGTCAACCTGTCTTTCATGATTCCTTAGTATGATTGGTACTTATTAACATATTATTATTAATTAAAAGTACTATGCCTAACTGACTAATCATTAGCTTATTAAGGCTACCTTTGATAACTTGTATGGTACTCCAAACAGCAGTACCGATTTCAGTCCAAGATCGACTAAAGGCTGTAACGCATTGATTAAACTGTTGACCCCATAGTGAAACTGGCCAGGCATGGATGTGATCTCTTCCTTTGCATCTTCGCTGTCCCTTTATAAGAGATACATAAAATTCTTTAAAATTCTTAAAATTCATAAAATTCTTTTGAACTGAATATTGGTGTCAGTTTGATATACCTTCAAAGACCAGTTCAAGAGGGGTTCGGGAGGATGACTGCCTTTGGTCTCAAGGCTCAGTTCAAAGACCAACCTGTACCACCTACTACGATCCACTCGTTTAGGTCCATGCAGCTAAGGCCGCAGTTTCTGATTCGGTCTAATACGCGTAACGACGACATATGGTACAGCTGTTTGGGATTTGATCGGCATGAAAGGATTCAGTTGGAATTTGGTTAGCATGAAAAGACTGGTTTTGGGACTGCAAAGGCTGTAATGCGGGGACTGCTCTGGGGTTGGGGCTTCACCTCTTTCAGCTTCTGCGCTGGTCTTTCACGCAAGACTGAAAACATTTATTTTCCAAAAATCTTATCCTAATTCTTCCTCTTCCCCTTATCTCTCTTCTCGCTTCAATTTCAAACACCATCCACCGTAGCCGTCCGACTGTCTGACTGCTTGACTCCTGGATCTTGACCTGGAACCGAACACTTTTGCCTATCGATTTTGTTTTGACTGAGCACCTGTGAATAAGCTGGTTCCCGCGACTTAGCTTTCGTTGGGCGCTGTGGAAATCTCTCGAGATTACAATTACTACTTTGGTTTTGAGGCTATCCTTGTGGTTCTAGGGCTGCCCTGTGATTCTGAGCGTCTTCCAGTGGTTTAAACCATGTACAGTAATTTCTGGCCCACATTTTGATCGAAGTCTTCATGATCCCTTCAAAGTACACTAAAACACGCAACGGGAGCAGAGGGCATTTTGACTACTTTGTTGTACATGAATTTTAGTTATATAATAATCATCGTGGTGATGGCGATTGACCGATGACGACGACAATAACAGCATCACTGATGATGATAATGGCAGCTGCGATCAAGACGCTGACTACGACGGCAATAATCTGCATCATCATCAACATCATCATCATCATTTCATTTATTGATTCCACAAACAACAGCATAAAACATATTTTAAAAAATTCATGTGGGATACAACATGCTGACCCAGAAAGAACCAAGTTTCGCTTATTTGGGACGCCTACGTCACATTGAATGCTATTTGAAATAACAAATAATCAACACCACAAGAGCTGCCATCCCTGGGATATTAACTGCGAGTCAAAGGTCATCTGCAATCATACGGAGTGCCTCAGACGACCTGGCCTATCTGAAAGCGGTCCCGATGCTAATAATACTAACGTAACGAAGACTGGATAGACCAGATGCGATTGCGTGATATCGGTATTTGTCGACTGCCATTTCCTCAGTAGCTCGTGATGAAATCCACTCTGTAGATAAACGTGACCCAAGTTGCCTTCCATTGTTTACTTTTCACCGTTTGGATTTTTTGTCTCTCGTTGACATCAGACTACAGTTCACCGGATACCAACTGCACAAACAACCTCCGACCACCTAGTATATATAGTCTTTTGTTACTCGTTTACGCCTTTAACGAGGTCTCTGAAAACAAAGTCGGGAAAAGTGGTCTACTTATTCGTAGGTGCTGATTAGTCAGGCCGAAGTCGCTTAGATTCAGATTCCTAGGTGCCGTGAGAGCCATGCTCGTTACCGTGAACCTACCGCTACCAGTAGCATAATGCGTGCCAGATATGGGTCAAATGATTGTCCCTCTCTATGGGTCAGGCTTTGTACGGGTCATTAGTAATGTCATTCAGCTTCTTTAAATGGTGCTTTATGAACTTGTTTCTACGTCGATTGGCCCACATACATAAGTTCGAAAGGTTCATTGAATATATATATATATATATATATATATATATATATATATATATATATATATATATATATATATATATATATATATATATACAAGTTATCCTGCAGCGACCGCATAGGCCAAGGCTAGATCCGTAAGGCCAACGTGGCCACGCCTCATCGTTGTTTGAGGAGACAGGCCAACGAGTTGCTCCAAACTGGTTAGCGTGAGGATTGGTCGTAAAGTTTAAAAAACTGATTAACTAAACAAGATCATAAAAACAAAGATCTTTGATTTTAAAAACCATATCGTAAGCTCGTAAGCTCACGACACGAACAAGTAAAATCACTGTTGAATGGTAGTCTTCGGGCGCCTGCGAAACCCCGAGAGGGGAAGAGAGAGGAGCTCGAGTAGCAGATATCGAGAGACAGTTGCATATCGTACACCCTGCATTGCGCCGATATAGTAGACTTACTTGACACAGGGCGGACGTAAGATCAACGTTCGGGGTTGTGACATTGGATATTCACCGGCCCATGTTGGTATGCTGCTGGAAAGCCTATATATTGGCTTTTAAGAAGTTTTATCATACATGTATTCGTAATCGTAATTCCGAGATTTCTACAGCGCCCAACAAAAGCCGCGCCGCGGGGTCCAGCTTATTCACAGGCGCTCAAACAAAACAAAACAAAAACAAAATCGATAGGCAAAAGGGTTCGGTTCCAGATCAAGATCCAAAAGTCAGACGGAGACAGCATGGCAGCTACGGGGGGTAGTGGTGTTTGGGGTTGGATAGGAGAGAGATGTGGAAGGATGATGTCAGGATACGTTTCGATATGTTTCGTTGTGTCCGACTGTGATATTTTGGAAAAACTTTTTCGAAAAGGCTTGTTTCCAATGTTTTCCCTTAAACCTGCCGGAAATTTATTTTAATTGCTTGTGTGATTGTAGACCGAGAACTTCTTAAACTAATTCCCTAAATAAACTTTTCAAAAGCTGAATAATTTAAAGCCACCCCTACCGCCTCAACAAAACAAGGGTTAGATTTGTGAATTTTTGGCCATGCGCTCAAAAATTTTGGATATGTAATCACAATAGGTTCAAGGGCGCGAAGTGCCCCTGGTGAACGGGGCAAAGCACCATAGGGGTCGTCCACTGATGTTTATATAATAATAATAATTAGCAACTTCTAATGCGCCGGTGTCTAATGCACAAGGGATCAACCGATGGCACACCAAAACCAAGCCACACCCAGGTTGATATCCAGAAGGTCAGGATTAAGTCCATTAAGGGCCTCTGTAAAGAGGAAGGGAGAGGTCACTTACATGCGGACAAGGTGTGTAGGAGCCAAGCCCAATGCGAACCTCCGAATTTAAAGTTGGTACATAGCACCGGTAGTTACCCCGGTTCTCACCCGGTCGTGGCTTATTTCAGAGATTTGAATCTCGGGCTAGCTCGGTCCTTGCACGGGGACTTTATATGGCGTGTAGCGGTGCTGAAGGATCTCGCCCTCCGATAATAGGGTCGAGGCCATACGATCGCTGTAGAAAAACGTGTACAATTTTACCTCAGTACAGACTGTGCCTGCAGTACAAACTTCGATCAGACTGCAGACAGTCAAAAGCCTAACGCGTTGGATCATTACTGGCCTTCCCCGGGAGCAGCCAAGCTGTACCACGCCTTGTATATCTGTCACTAGCCGTCGAACTTCAACTCTTGTTGGCTTTTTCAGTGTCGGACAGCCTTTCCTTATGAGTTGCAAGGGTTCACAACAGTCTCCCTTTAGACATTCGTACTTTTCCACTTATTTTAACTCAGTCTTCATTCTCTGTTAACTTGAAAACGCACTTGTTTAGATCGGTAGGATAGCCGTGTCATCAGCGCTTTTGAGAGGTACTTGAAGAGCGCTATATAAGTGCTTGTTACATTACATTACATTACAACAAACTGGCAATTATACAAGTTGCAATGAGATTCCAACCCATATACACAATGTATGGCAATCATTATACACACCATTAGATTAGATTAGTCCAGTGGCACAATGAGGGCCAGTTTAATATTGGCCCCATGGACACAGTTGTCTGGGTGGCATGTTCATGATTTCCAAAACGGGAACACAGTAAATCCCTTGTTTTCTTCATTAGTTAACTTTCACATGCAGTATGAAAACCTCACATATATAGCAGGAACCAAAACAAATGACAACAGACTGACCTAAGAAAACCAATGCCCACATGAATGATATAACATTCTCAACCAAAGGATTCTCTATGATTACAACTGTTTGCCCTATGTTTGAAAAAGACATATGATTACAAGTCAGTACATTTACCAAGTAATCGACTAATATACATTTCAAAACAAAATGATAAATGAAATTATACAATTTGGCAACGATAAATATGATAAACAATGTCTGATGCAAAATTATAAACAAAGTGTCAAAGTAATGAAGGCCCATTAGATAATGGTATTTAGCACAAGAAACTTACCTCACACTCCAACTTCAATAATTCAACTTTCTTATAAAGCAGCATAACAAATAATTATAAAACTATTCATGAGCAAATTAGTAGAGACCACTTTCAATCAAAATGTGAATAACTTCGACAGCTTCACCTAACATCATGCTTTCCAAACATAATTCTAATGCAAAGTTTACAAATAGTGATACCTTACCACTTCCTAGTGATATGTTAAAATGTTCGAAAAAACAAAGTTAACCTAAAGTCAATAAAAAACCCATACCTCCCAAAATTCAACAATTTAGCATTTTAAAATTAAATTGCTCTTCTGAAAACAATTTGTAATAACCTAAAATATCTAGAAACAGACGAAAAAGGTGGTGATAATAATCCCCAACTGATAAAATTAAAAAACAACGTTGCTACGTAAACAGATTCTACTCTTGAGAATGACAACATCACAACGTAAATGACAACATCACAACGTAAATGACAACATCACAACGTAAATGACAACATCACAACGTAAATGACAACATCACAAATTTTGCTAAGCTGGAATATGAAACTCGGTGCGTTTCCAAAACCATGCAAGAACTCAAAAATAAACTGAAAGCCGAAATATAATCACCCCTGGAATACTGGCAAACATGAATTAATTTCTCTCATAAGAAAAGCCTAAATGAACTGATACAGTAATAATGTTTACCAAACCACCAATCATGTCTCTAGAAAAGTCAGCAACCTGTCTAAGACTCTCGCACATATCCATTTTTAATGTGCATCTACTATTATCACTCTTAGATGCAATACAGGTCTGCTCTACATTTCCCTATGCAACCGCAAACTCATAGAGATCCAATATATCTATACATCCAAACATCTACCCAGTAGTCAACACTAACAAGCAACAAGAATCGTAATCGTAAATTTGTAAAGCGCCGCTTCAAGGCAACCTCATCAGAGGCACTCCCGGCCCATCCCAGAACTGGGGAATAACACGGTCTTCACGTTTCTCGGAATTCCACTGCCACAAACCATGACAAAACTTTCTCACTGTTGTAAACGTGTTAAATCGCTTTGTTCCCGTTAATTCACAACTATGATGACCATGTACAAGATACCACCTACTCATTTTTCTCATGCAATAAAATTCTGATTGAAGTTGCAAAACATACATCCTGCTACTCGAAGAAATGTTGTATTTGAACTGGGAAATTAGAACAGAAGTTTGTTCCTTCTCAGAATAATTAACCCATAATCATTCTTTTTAAACTGTGAACTATGTGATTTGGCCTAGAACAAAGGTGATTTAATTGTTATTAAACAAATAATATGAGCCTTATCAGTCTGTAAACTCGAGATCAGAGTGAAATATGAAATATTAAATCAGCAAAAGATCACATTCATACAGACCACGTTCTACCTGAGTTTTTAACTATGTTAATTTGATCTAGTCAAACAACCAGCTCCTTTTGTCAATCGTTTGGAAGTTGAATACACCAGAAACTCGCTAAAATGCTCTCTTTGGCAGCCATAATAAGAACTGCTGCATAATGAGACCATGTCATAATAAGTTTATTATCTATGCCTGAACAAATTTTGGAACTCAAATCCTGATCATGTTATATCAGAAATCTTTTTATACTGAAGCACGTAATAACGAGTCTCTGGTGCACTAAAACCAAACATTTTGTTGCAGAATAAATTCCTCAGAAATAAGTACAAATAACTGGCTTTAGCAGATAATGTACATCTCTCTAACCAACATAAATGGATTCATAACTTTCATTTGATCAGGTTAATGCAAATCAGTTTTGTTAAACTCAGCAAACCAGAAAAATCACTGATAAAATACACGAATAAATTTGGTCAAAAACAAAAGGATTAATCTGTAAAAACTGTAATGAGCAACTTGTTGCATACACATGATGATGACTTTAAAAAGGTACAAGCAACAAACCGCATTCGTTTTTATCCAGAATTCTCTTTCAGATGGGCCAGAACGAGAGGTGTAAAATAACTAATGATAATATCGGCTCCTGAAACAGCAAGAAACATTAAAAACAGTTTGACAGTAACAAAATTTTAAAAGCCAAACATGAAACAACAGAACTGACTGACTGTCTGACTGATTCGGCTTTTTTCATATCTCATCTATCACATGCTATAAAGCCTTTTCAGTATGCTTATCCAACAAACGATGTCTGTCTATCTTAGAAATGATCTTCTGGAAATTGGCCAGATTTTCGGCTTTAGTTTAGTTTGCCATCAGCTGATGCCTTGTGCATCAAAGACAACAAACAAAACATCGAGACAACAAAACAAAACATCGAGACAACAAAACATCGAGACAACAAAACAAAACATCGAGACAACAAAACAAAACATAGACAACAAAACAAAACATCGAGACAACAAAACAAAACATCGAGACAACAAAACAAAACATCGAGACAACAAAACAAAACATCGAGACAACAAAACAAAACATCAAGACAACAAAACAAAACATCGAGACAACAAAACAAAACATCAAGACAACAAAACAAAACTGCTCCTTGTTACTATTTAACAACAATAATAAAGCAGAAGTCTGCAGTATAAAGTGTTACGTAAAGTGTTGATCCACTGATAAGACTTGTAAATGAAAACATGAATGCACTGCATACACACCTGCACGTCTCATCGACGCCAGCGTTTCAAGTAAAATTCCCTTCAAGTCAAAAGCACCGGCCTTGGCACCATGCCAGATCATGGCATATTCACCCGAGACTTGGTAGATGGCAAGCGGATACTGAGGATACTGAAAACAAATTTCACAGTCACAACGAGAAGGATTCTTTCTCTTGTTTAAAACCATTGATTGGTTCCAAATTCTGACAAAACAGAATATATCAACTATGCATAATACATATTAGAAGAAGACGACGTACGGAGGGAAAAAACAGGAAGACCTCGACAAATGCTTCTAGACCCGATGATGGTGGACAGATACAGTAAACTGATGTAGGCCCAACAACATCTTGAATTGCACCATTAGACACTCGAAGCTTCCCGAGCAGAGAACTTGAAGACGGAGACATATCAAGATCAAGAACTGTTAGACAGCCATATCTCAGTGTCTTTGAGAGGGTGCAGAATGTGCTATATTAATGTTTTGTTACATACCTGCTAATCTTAACTAGACTTCAGTCCTTTTTTCTTCAGATATGCATACCTTATCTTTAATTTGTCGCACCAAGTCTAAATAGGCCAGTCCAGGTTTAACCATGAGCATATCAGCACCTTCTTTGACATCACGGTCCTAAAAAATAACCACTTACATTTTTATGAACATCTGTAAATTTAAAACATTTCCATTGTCGAAACATTAGAAATATCTCCACTTTACATTTTGCCTTAAACACAGTGACCTATTTCTTGAAAACTAATTATATGCAGGCAACACTATGGCTTTCTTCTTATAGAACTCATTACAGCTTGGTTTTGGAGCGTTTTCGGTTGATGCATTAGACACAGGCAACTATGAATGTTGCTAATTATTAATTATTGTTGCTATGATAAAACCAGGCAATGAAAGGAAAGATAAGGTAATTGCTTGGAGACAACTCTGCACGATCAATTCGCCAAAGTGTTTACAGAGTCCATTCAGCAGGCTCAAACTCGCAATCATTAGAACATGACAGAGTATATAACAGATTAGCTATCACACATATGCACACAGTACTTCCAATGTTTAATGACATCTTATGGCGTCAAATCCCGTTGACTTCGCCCTCCTCCTTTATCCAGGCTTGGGACTGGCACTACCCCCAAACAAGGCAGCGGTGGAGTTATACTATGACAGCCATTTGTTTACAAGTTTTTATAAGCTTCTGAAACCAGTACGCTAATGATCTCAATAGCACCAAAAAAGCCAGCAATCAGACACTTTGAACTTACCACAGCTCTCAGTGCCAAACCTGATGAGCCTGGAGGAAGTTGGTAACAACGTCGATCACCAAACGCCATTTTGGACTGGGCAGCATCCCTGCAAAATGACACAAAAACAGACTGCACACACAATCCAAGACAAACATTTCAAAAAACGTTTTTACCGTCTGCATTTAAATCACATAAAAAGTGCTAGATTAAGTGCTCAGATAACTAACCAACTAACTTACTTACTATTAAAGACAACTATTTCACTCTGGCCTTTATATGACTTGGCCTCTTACAAACCTTCATCTGCAGCTCAAATTTCGATTTCATCACTTTATCTGCATATTATTTGCTTCAATAAATAAATAAAATATTAACTTCACCTTTTAATCACTGTCATGGTATCTGGTCAGTTAGGGCAGATTGAGACCAAGGTCTGGGTCAGGTCATACTCTAACCCAAAACCAAACTCAGCTACCACTTAAACACAGACTGCAGTCAAACCCAGAATCAATTCATCATAAACATAGAGTTCAATTAAAGCCAACAACTATGTCAAATAATCTCAAACCCCAAAAATGCAAACGCAACTACAACTCAAAAACAGACTACTATCAAATGCAGAATCATTTTCCCAAACCATTGAAAGGAAATTGTCTGAGACTGCAGTCGGCAACATATGCCAACGAATGAGCCTTCTAAACTCACCTAAAGGGCCCATAGAAACCAGAGGCAAACTTGGCACTGTAGCTCAGGATAGTGACTTTGCTGCCAAGACCACGGGCAACGAGCAGTTGCTTGATGGCTCCAACTCTTCCATCCATCATATCCGACGGAGCAACCACATCAGCACCTATGCAACAAAAAATGTCCTTCTGTGACTCATAGCGATGTCTCCAGAACTCTAATGTGCACTTTTGGACCATCAAGTACTACAGCTGACTATGGTAAACAATGAACACATCTTACTACAGCTTAATCATACTTTTTATAATTTAAAATCATTCGACCACTAGCATACTGACATTTCTTGTCTGCAGTCTGCATGCAAACCTTGGAATATGAAGCTGAAACTGACCACTAGGGCTATTCAATTATATCACAATCACATCCTGGTTTTTACAGCTTTAAAACAGCCGAGTCAAGTGAACCAGACTATTCACAAGTCCTTAGTCAAAACAAAACTGTTCCAGCAAAAAACGAGTCTGGCTCAGTTCAAAGTCATGATACACTAGGAAAGCACATAAACTTCTAAGTTGACTTTAATTGGGTTTAGTTGGGTTGCTTTTGTCATGTCTAAGCTTGACTTCAAAGATCCTTTACCTGAAATAAACTTCTGATGGTTTTTGTTGATAAGGATATAAACTAAATGAGCAGTAACCTTGCCTTGCCTTATTTACTTAAGTTCAAAGAAGCAATACTAAATAGCAACAGCATACATCATTTAAATAGCACCTTTTCAGTTCAGTCAGTTTCGAAACAGAGACCTCAAATCTTCAATTAAAACTAGTATACCTGCTTTTGCATATGCCACGGCGACTTCTGCTATGCGCTGGATGCTAGCTTCATTGTTAATTGTGCCATCTTTGTGAAGTATACCTATAACAAAAGCACACGAAGAGATCACAGGTAAAAACAATATATCCAACATCATTCTATTTTGTACTAATGCATAAAAAACAGAAAATAACACTTTTGTTTAAAAATTTTCAAAAATACTAATACATAATATATACACATTATTACACAAAATAAACATCACACTTTCTATTTTTAAACACAACTATCATGTTACAGCATGTTAATTATTTATTAAAACATTAGTTACTATACACATAAAATAAGTATCAACCTATAAATTTTTTGCATTTCAAACTCACTCATCATATAATACTTTGTCACTCAAAATTCTATTTAATTCTAGTTCCTCTATGATTTCTCGCTCAGCCGATGGACATATGGTGTGTTAACAAAATTCTTACTTACTTACTTAAAATCCTCAAATGCTGAAATAACAAATTATAGTAATAATAGAAATGTACAAATATACTATAACAACAACATATGACATTATATTTCCAAAGCATTATATCAATGTTCTGAATAAAGCAAAAGGTATCTCAGAGAGATACGTTCCCATACCACAATGTCCGTGATCGGTATAAGCACAAAGGCAGACGTCACACATGATCAGCAGACTAGGAAAGACTTCTCTCAGCTTCCGTACAGCAACTATGACCGGAGTTTCTGAAGCATCAGCACAGGATCCTCTCTCATCCTTTGTAAAGTAAAAGATTACACTTTCACCATATTCGCAACATTAGCATTTATTATCCCTTACAGAGAAGACTTTGACGGGTTTCTCCAATGGATTACCATTTTTAATTACGTTTCTACTTTACATCACCTGATGCTTTGTACATTACGACAACAGAGTTACAGACGTCAGTAGATAAGATTTCATTAGAAATTATGTAACCATATTTACACCTCAATAGATATAAGCCGAGTTCTGCCTTGGAATATAATATATTAGGACATTCACAAATGAAGCAACTTTCAACTTAAAGACAGGGGAAATCAGTATTTCTGTTTCAACTTAAACAGAAAACCTGATTTCCCCCAGTTTTTTTTCGATGTACAAGAGTCCAAACCTAGGAACACCTACATTTTAGGAAGATGACCATACACTTTGGAACACCTACTTACAGAAACGAGGACAATCCAAAATAAACCTGGCATCAACAAGATATGTGCAGGAATGGCAACATGTACTAAAGAAGAAGTTAAACCCAGAAACAACTGGGAAGACCAAGAAATGTCCAGAAAGATGAAACAGAAACACTCACTATACTCAAGTATTATATCACATTACTCCAAAAACTCCTTATTGGCACTCCCAATTAGATCAAAACAATTTTATTCAATAATGATAATGAGACTAGGAAGACGTATTATTAACAAATAATGATGATTACTTATTATGATTATTAATTAACATTATTATAAATTAAAGTAGTAATTAACTTGTTATTAGCTTGTTATGACTACCTTTGGTAACTTGTATGGCACACCAAACAGCAGAATTGATTTGAGACCAAGGTCCACTGATGGCCGTAACGCGTTGACTAAACTGTTGACCCCATAGCGAAACTGGTCCGGCATGGATGCGATCTCTTCCTTTGCATCTTCGCTGTCCCTTTATCAGAGATAAACTTCTTCGGTACAAAAACTGACAACAATGCTAAGTTCAAAGGCCAACCTGCACCATCTGTATACACTTATTTAAATGCATGTAACCAACGTCACAGTTTCTGATTAATACACATAACGACAAAACACAGTACGGCTATTTGGAACTTGGTCAGCATGAAGACTGGTTTTGGGACTGTAATTTGGGGACTCCCCCTCTGGGTTGGGGCTACTACTTTGGTTTTGAGGCTATCCTTGTGGTTCTAAGGTTGCCCTGTGATTCTGGCTTTGTGGTTTAAAGCACTGCACATTAATTGCTGGGTTACAGTTTGATATAAGCCTTCAAGATCCTCATCAGAGTACACTGACATATGTAACTAAAGCGGATGGTGCTTAATGGCGCCCGACTGAAAGCATTTTGCCTACCATGATTCACTTTGTTAGCTTTACTACATAAATTTTAGTTATAGCGTAATCGTAATCTTAAGATTTCTACAGCGCCCAACGAAAGCTAAGTCGCGGGAACCAGCTTATTCACAGGCGCTCAGTCAAAACAAAATCGATAGGCAAAAGGGTTCGGTTCCAGGTCAAGATACAGAAGTCAGGCTGTCAGTCAAGATCATACTGGTGACGGTGACTGACTGATATTGACAACGATGATGACGACAATACTGATAACGATGATGACAACTGCAACCAGGACGATAATGATTACGACGGCACTCGTTAGCATCGTCAACAACACATTCCTGGGAATTTTGCTGCGGGCCACATGTCAACTGGAACCATATGGGGTGCAGAAAAAGGCCTCAGACGACCTGGCCTATCTGAAAGCGGTCGCGATGCTAATAATACTAACGTAACGAAGACTGGGTAGACCAGATGCGATTGCGTGATATCGGTATTTGCCGACTGCCATTTCCTCAGTAGCTCGTGATGAAATCCGCTGTGCAGATAAGCGTGACCCACGCCGCCTTCCGTCGTCATCTTTTCACCTTTTGATTTTTCTTCTCTCGTAGACATCAGACTACAGTTCACCGGATACCAACTGCACGACGACGCCGGCGCCACCTAGCAGAATCTTTTGCTGCTCGTTTACGCCTTCAGTCAAGCCTCTGAAGCCAAATCCTGGAGTGTTATTCACAGGTGCTGATTAATCAGGCCGAAATCTCGTATATTCAGATGTTAAGATCCCGTGAGAGCCATTCTAGTTGCCGCGGTTGGCCCATAGTGGGTGATAGTGAGACAGTCAGGCCCTTTTCGGGTCATTAATAGTCATTCCATCCCTTTTGTACCCACTTGCACATCGATTGTCCACGTGTAAAAGTTCAAAAGGTGTCGTTAAATTTGTATGTACAAGCTATTTTGTAGCCATTAAGGCCAATGTTGCCACGCCTCATCGTTGTTCAAGGAGCCGAGACAACGAGCTGCCCCAAAATGGTTACGGTGATGGTTGCTTGTGAAGTTCATCAGAAAAACTGGTGAACTAAACAAAGCCATAAATAGAGATATCTTTGATAAAATAGGGAAACTAAAAACTCCATTACTGCTCACTACCTACAAAGAAGACGGATGCTCGCTTTTACACATACGCCACCTAGCGGATTAATTTATAACATTTCCCATCAGATGAGAAGGCAATCCACAAAATTTGTCCATCACACCCCCTCTGAAGGTGTAAAGGCGACACCTTACCCTTGTTTAACTAACATCGTTGTCTAGTTTTTCTGCGTTCTTTAGCGCCTCTGATGAGTTTATCTTGAAGAGGTGCTATACAAATCTCAAATTACAATTTAGTACAAATCAATTTAGACGATCATAAGTTGCAGAATAATAAATGCATTGGGCTCTATAAATATACCATAGTATACATTACACATATAAATATCGGAAAAAATTTTTGTACTACAGACTTTTGCATTAGATTACAACTCAAGTTCATCATGGTTCAACTCCTTTAATGACCATCTAAACAAGCGCTGGTCTGAAAATGGACCTAACTGATTCTACATTTCATCCGATGAATCTATTTATTGCTCAGCAGTTTTTAGGCACACGTTCTAAAGTTACATGCAAGACCATGCACACAGTACCGGCTACGGTGGGTAAGAAAGCTGAAAGAGGTGCATCTTTAGTTTAGACCTAAATGACATCAAAGAATTGACAGAACAAACTGAAACGGGCAGTGAATTACAAAGCTTTGGACTGGCTACCAAGAAGGCCTGAGAAATCCACGCTCTTCGGGTAGAGGGAACAGCAAGAATCAGTGTCGACTGAATGAGTGCAGTATCTATTAGTGCGAGGGTGAGCATGGAACATACATAGTACGTATACCAACTTTTCAAACAATTCTTGTCTCTATTGAGATGCGTCGTTCTTGGGCATCATAACAAGTGCATACTGCGGCGTATCTGGATGGTCTTTGCTACTGGAGGGTACCATATCTATCACGGATGAAACGTTCTCCAAGCTGCCATCAGCGGTGCTGCCAATATAAAAACCCTGTTCTAAAGCGCTGTTGCACTTCTCCGAAATAGCATAGTACGTTTGATTTGAGCCACCGTTTGGATCACGTTTCACTTCCACAAGATAAGTGATCGCACTGCCTTTGCCTTTTGCTTCTCCGAGCAGCAAGTCTGGGTTCGATTTCGTCAACAGACTGGTTAGCTCAAGCCTTGCCGAAGATGAGCCTCTGAGCAGCGGTTCTCCCGACTGAAGTATTTGCTCGTAAAGAACCTCAGCATTACTCGCAGCCTCCTCAATAGGCTTTACCTCAACCATATTTTCCGAAACCTCTGCCGACTCGTCCAAATACTGAATCGTGATGTTTTGTGGGATGCTGGCAATGGTTTCGCGATTCTCATCGTGTCGTGTGCGCCGTCGGTGGCGATAGTAGCTCGAGTGACTGAAAAACGACTGACCACACTCTAGACAGGTGTATGCACGGTCGCCAGTGTGCGACACTAGATGTCGCAGCAAGTGGGTTTTCTTCTTGTAATACTTCTTGCAGACGGGGCACTGATGCTTGCTGCTCAGATGGTGGACGCTCGAATTGTGCACTGCCACCTGCTTGGCGCTCGAACCACGGTAGAAGCACCCGGGAACCGAGCAAGCAAAGATGCGGTCAGCCGAATGGTAGCTCTTGTGTTGTTCAATGGCATGGTCAGAGTTTGTGCTGTACAGGCAGTCAGGACACTTGTGCTTCTTCTCATGGACGGCCTGAATGTGCTTCTTCAGATCGACTTGTATGCGAGCTGTGTACGGACAGTGCGGACATGGGATTGATCTCTGGATGTTCTGGTGTAGTCGTGCACAGTGCTTCTTGACCGAATCTTCAGAGACGAACATCATACCGCAGTACTCACAGCCGTATCGTGGCCGATCAGTCTGATGGGTTAGCAAGTGCACCTGAAAACAGAAGATATTCAGAAGATTTTTAATGAGTAAAGAACAAGGCACGTGAACAGAAAAAAACAATAAGTCATGTACTTTAATATTTAACTTATCTTGCGAATGTAATGTAACAAATAATTATGCAGCACCTCTTCAACGTCTATAGTCAGTAGCATATCCAGTCCGATCTAAGCAGAACAGACAGTCCTCTGACGAAGAAAAAGATGCCAGTTGTTACAATCAGTAGGAAATTCCTGAAATTTTCTTTAAAGAAAAAACCCATTCCAGAAAAATGCTACCCCAAATGGTAAGGCAAATAGTGTCACTATCTGTATAACGTTTTTGCTAAATGAAAATCCAGAGACCCTTTTTATGCTACATGGTCAGCATTAAAATTCCAATCACACAAGTCACTTATCAATATGAGTATGTTGAAAATCGATCTACTGTAGTACCTGCACCTTTCAAAAAAGCCAAACAGGTTTAGATGGTGTCTTTCAGACAAGTTGTATAGTACAAAAATGTCCAACTCCCAACCATTAATTTCAAAAATCTGCCACACAACCTTTCAGCAACGAATTCAAAGCACCCCAGCAAAACAAAATGATTACCCATTACCAGTAGCCACAGAAGAATTTTTATTTTTCCTACACTGAAGCACAAGTGGCAGCACATTTCTTATTTACAACATTAGCATTGTCATAACACACCTGCAATCGCTGGCGAGTTGGAAACACTGCCGAGCAGGTGGTGCACGCAAATCCTTCGCCATTGTGAATTTTCATGTGTTTCTGCATATTTGCTGTGACAGTCGTTGTATAGTCACAGAAGGTGCACGTGATTTTCACGTTTCTACACTTCTCCTGATGCCTGGCGAAGGTCTTCCTGTCAACTCCATTAAGTGTCAGTCCACACTGGTCACACGTGTGGTTCTCCTTGAAGTGCACTTTCTTCAGGTGGCCTTGCATGTTCACTTTGCGTTCAAAGCTTCGATCGCACTCAGGGCACAGGAACTTGCCGAGGATGTTCTGAGCCAACTTTGTCTCCGCCAGCCGTTTCTTGTACTCGTCGTGAACAATTATGTGAGACAGGATTCGATTCCAGAATGGAGAGGAGTAGGGGCACAACTTGCATTGGTACAATTCTTGACTACCAGGATTTCCAACGTGGCATTCCAAGTGAACCTCGAGTTCATCTTTCGTCTCAAAAAACCGAAGCTTACAAGTCATGCAGCGAAAATTTTGCCGTTTACGCGGCCCTTCTTTCTGACTCCTCTTAGCCTCACTCTGTACGTTTTTTCCTGGATTAAGAGCATTGGATATTTGCAAGCCTTTGTCAATGTCGGAGGCATGCTGCTGACAAGTAAACAGGGGACTTTCAGTCTTGCACTGTTCATTCACACCCTCGAGGCACACTTGAACGTCTGCAGACGCTTCTTCTTTCTTCGCTTCATCTCCACGTGCCACTTTTTTACTGGCATTATCGACAGGAGATATGCATGCTGTATCTGTGTATTTGCTTTTTACTTCTGTGTCTGTTTTATCCAGCTTTGCACATTTTGGCTTATTTTCAGCAACAGTTTCTCCTCCAACACAAGATTCATCAGAAACATCTGAACGCTGATTTCTCGGACGGCATTCAGTGGCCACTTCATCTAAAATGACATCTTGCGATTGTTTACTATCTCTACTATTTTTATACACACTTCGTTCACATTGCTGCCTTCCATTGTCATTCGTACTTATCACAATATCGTATTTTCTTTTCCGTCCCCTTTGCTGCGAAGAAGATGCCAGCTTTCCAGCCTCATCTGATTTCTGTGTAGCAGACTGGGTTTTACTGCATTCCAGATTTGCCAAAGATGATGAACTTGGCAAAACCGTTTCTCTGTCTCTAGAAACTGGGTTGCAAAGTCTGGTGTTCGAATTGAGCAAATTTACTCTGTTATCAGTTCTTTTATTCAGTCCCTGAACTTCCATTATCTGAGCAACATCGTCATCACTTATCAAATGCTTGACCTCTTTGGATCTACTATGATGAGGACCTCCTTTGGCTGGAGAGCTGTTAACATCCTGTTTCTTATTTCTGATCGGTAAGTTACAAAAATCTGCAAAGATCTTTGGTTTTATTGTTCCAGAACTTATTCGAGTCACCCTGTCTGTAGCTAACATATTATTTCCATTTAGTTTTGCAGTTGGCTTTCTTTGAATGTTTCTCTTTTTCAAGGGGAGTTGCAAAGAATTATCTGCATCAACTTGAAGTGTTTGGCTAATCGTTTCATGAAATCCATTAGGGATTTGACTGCCATTACACAAAACATCAGCTTCTTCATTTTGTTTCTTGGTTTCTAAACTGGTCATCTTGACTTCAATTCTGAACATGTGTTATCTACAGAATCAAAAGCAGATCACAGCTTGTCATACACTACCTCGAGACATCGTTAAAACATAAACAGATCCAAGTTCAGAGAACATGCTGTTTTCTTCTGGTGTAAAGGCACAGAGGATGTTTCAGATAAAAGTGTGGCTAAAATTTTGTGTGCATTTTTATTAACAATTTTTGAACCACTATCAGAAATGTTCTACAACATATGCAAAAACGAATGGAAGCCACATGATGTGAATTTGCTGCTGGTCAACGCCTGACCGATGATGTACATAATTTGACACAATCGCGATTTGTTTCCAACATATGTGCAAATGTTCGTCTGGCAAAACGCATTTCGGGAGAACTTTTTCTCAAACATTCTTACACCCATCATAGAAACTTACCAAATTTCTTAATTTATTGACACAAAAATTATTATGAAAACTATGTTACACTGTAACTTATTAATTACTTGTTTATTTATCCAATACCCTTGACCCCAACCGGTAGCTTGCAGTGTAGGGCGACCTCAAGCGGCCGTTTCTTGAGAATCATCCTAGTATTCTATTTTTTCGACACAAGTTACCTTCCTATTTTTAAAGATAAAAAACCAAAATAGCGTAAATACACAGCGTCATGTATTTACCATTAACGACAAAGATTTGAACAAGAACCTTTCACTAACGGGTCGGTTTGATTATTTTAATCAGTCAGGGATATAAATATGCATCTAACAAAAACAGGCGTATGAAAGGAATACAGTCGCGATAATTACTTCAAATACTTCAAATACCTGTTAGGAAATAGCTCAAAAAAACATAGAGAATATGGGAAGACCAACGATGCTGGAATACTTTACACCTCTATAAAGTAAACATTGGTAACTTGCGAAGCCCTGTCACGTGCTCTTGTTTTGTGTTCTTTAGGACTTGATGGTGGCTTTACTTAAGGCTACGTTTTAAGGCTGCTTTTGGAATCAGTAAGGCTTCAATACATTGTAGTCGTAAGCTCGAGATTTCTACAGCGCCCAACGAAAGCTAAGTTGCGGAAGGTCGTTTATCCATCGGCGCGCAGTCATGGGTGGAGCAGCCATTTCTGCAACTAGTTGTCGCAGAGCGTTTGTGGCGCCACTCTCGCCTTCCCTCTGACCACAGTACGTTTAAGCAACAGTGCAGACTTGTGTGTAAACTTATTTCATCTGCCAAATTTGAAAATTTAACAGACTTAATCGCTGAAAGTTTTACATCACTAAAAAGAATAAGTTATTACACAGAGAGAAGTTAAATTTATCCCTTGCTGTGTTCTCTGCTACCCATGAGCTATCCAGTAAATTTTGTGATGTGTTTTGCTGATAAGATTTCTGGTATAAGGATAAAATTTGTTAGTCATTCAGTGTGTGATAAATGTCTTCATCCTAGTTCTTCAACTCCAGCCATCAACTCTTGCAGAGGTTTGCAGACTCATGTTTTCTTCACTTAAAAGAAGCTCTTACCCTACAGCACCATTCCTACATCTTTTCTAAAAGAATGATTTGATGTCCTGGTCCAACCATTACATCAGTTATCAATTTCTCATTGCTTGAGGGATCCTTCCCATTTGCTTTTGCTCATGCCATATTTCATCCTCTGCTAAAGAAACCTTCTCTTGACCCAGGTGACCTGGTAAGGTGAACCACAAATGAAGTAGTCTCCTGTACTAGTCCGGTTTCAGACTTGCTTCTTTCAGCTATTTTGCATTTGCTTTGCAAGTTTATTCCACAGACTAAAACTGAGGCTGTAACATTTTAGACACTATGCTTAGCTAACAGCATTTTTAAAAAACTCATATAATCAGTATTTAAATGCCACCGTGTTTTTCTGACCTAATTTATAGCTTACTATCACTACTGCAGTATGGATTCTTCGTATTTTTTTAGCTAACTGTAAGACTGAAATTTTTTCATGTTGGTTTAAATGTCTTTTGAAGGTTTACTTTGTTGTTTATTTATTTAAAGCTATCACACAGGGCCGTAAGGCATACAATGGATAGCTGTTTACATGATCGAATAGCGCAACACATATCTACATTTTACAATACTGTTAGGTCTACTCAAGAAAAGGTCATCAGATAATTTGTTCTCTGTGTTATTATTTCAACTGTTACACCTGTGCTTGAATCCATCACTATATAACAAAGTCTGTAACTTGTAAACAATAACGAAAGGTGACCATCAGAAAAGGAAAGTGAGTGTGTAATTAGTTTTCGGACAGTATTCCACAGTACCATTCCACAGATCCTCTGCGTCGCCAGAAAAATAATCGCATCTCCTGACACAGTCTGGTTCCTCACGAACACTGAATCCCTGCTCCGTGAGGTCTTGTCGCAGGCATTTGCGCAAGGCCTCTGGCGGGGCCGGCCCTTCCCAAGGACCGATGACCAGATCCGCCTCGCTAACAATACACCTGTGTTCTTCCCAGAAGTCTGTTTTCTTTGGGACAAACAGTTGACGAAAAATATGCAGTACAACACGTCCCTTCTCACCGTCGTGCGTTGATAACGCATTTTCAGTGGCCAGCTCGACAATTCGATGCAGGAAATGATTGTACTGAGGAAACTGGTCACGATAGGCCTCCCGAATAAGTTCTTTTGTGACTGCAGGGGTCGTCTTCAGCCTCTCAGCGAGTGGACTGATGTTGTAGTAGCATGCCAGATGGTACATTGGCAGCGCAGTATCAGCTGGAGGAATGGTCTCGTGTCTCAGGTACTCGAGGATGTGTTCAAAGTACTTGGGGTTGGCATCGATGAAAGGATGTCCATCCTCATCTCGGCTCACAACATGGCGGCCATTGAACATTGTACTGAGCATCGAGTCGCTATACTTGAGCAGCGTAGACAAATGCGTCGTGAACAGAACCCCACCGACGTTAATTTTCAGCACAGAGGGAAAACTTTCCTGAAAACATTCACATTGTAATATAGCAGCTTCTATAATACATATATACATCCGTAATTGTAATTATAATTAGAAATTTGTATAGCGCCTCGCTACAGAAACTCATCTGAGGCGCTCTCTGAGCTAGCCTTAACTGTTAAATGTCATATATACAGACGTGCATACATGCCGATACACAGGCACGCACTGGCATATATAAGCATGAATGTACACCTGGCTGTATACACATACAAGCGGACTCACAGGCATGCATTCACTTTTTCTTATCGCATATCATTACATCTGCGTTCGTCTTGCTACCCTTACTTCTATGAACTGAATGTTTTCAATACAAGCCAAAAACGCAATCAAAACGAAGAATTTAAATAAACACATGTGATACATTAACTTACAACCAATTCCTTTTTATTTTGCAGACCGTCCATAACGTCTTATTTGGTAACCCTATTTTTAGGCTATTTAACATCTTACTAGCCTTGGGCTGCTGAGAACTGGCGATAATCTGGAGCCGCTAGAATCATCTCGTACAACGAGGTAATATAAGAACTAGAGAAAGCGCTGCCGTGTATTGGGCTTACGGCGGCTGAAGCGGCCGGAAGTATCGTATCACAAGGCCATTTGGTAGACGTTCAGATGTAAACAACGCATCTGCCAATGCAATTAGGATGACGAATTTGGCCAAATTTATAACAAAAATAGGTTTTACCTTTGTATCCAACCCCATTGAATTTTGTTTGTTATTTCTAATTCATCTGTTTCTTCTTGACAGATCTTTGTCAAGTGCTGAAATTATCTGCGGTCAACGATTGGACAAGAATGACTGTTTTCCCTTGCACTACTTTCAATTGAAAACGACTTAATGCGGGAAATGACAGTTGAGGACATTATATGTGATTTTGCTAATGCAGAGAACTGCAAAGTTAATATAATATAGCATAGCTTAACTTAAACTGTTTCATTACAAACTTTAAGGTTAATACATTTGTATTTCCTTTTTCTATTTTCGGGTCAATCAATAAACTTATTTTTTTCAATATCTCATTTTTGACTTTAGTAGGCCCATATAAAGTTCGTTGGCACTAGGCAGTGCCTACATGTGCCTAATGGATAAGACGGCCCTGGCAAGGCTTCTGATTTAAATTTCGGACAATCATCAAAATGGAATAATCGTGTAACTTGGGGACCATAATTATGCCTAAATAATGGACACGAGAACCTCCTGCGTCTTCTGCTCAATATCACGATATGAAGTTTTGCTATCTATCCCTGCTCAAGGCTAAGTGTAAACGTGCTAATACTCACGCATGGAAAGTTATTCCTGCCGTTCTTGATTCTAGAGAGGCAACGTTGCTGCATCCAAATGCAACACAATTTTTCGTGCAACGTTTAGATTTAGATTTCCTTCCTATTTCAGACATATCGCACGTTTTTTTCTACACTAATACCAACGAAGACCCGTCGAAGTACATAGAAGAACACATGGACACCGTCTACGAGCAAGATGGCAGCCCTTTAGCGTCAGCCACACGACGTGATTCGGGGGGCCTGGTAGTAGTAGTAGTTCCATAGTTTAACGACATCTTGTGGCATCAAAGGCCGTTGGTGTAGCCCTCCTCCTTTATAGACGTAGAACCCACTTCAATATTAGAAGACAAGGCGTTTATTTTTAACCAATATAGGGCCTTGTTCGACCAATAGGTGAGGGCTGTTAATGAGCTCCGAGTTCTGACGGACATTGAAGTTAGGCACAAGTTAACGTCTATAGTGTCGGCTAAGTGTACATATATTCATATTATATCTCTGATACGATGTTGAGTGGGGAGTGTGAAACTTGGGTTTATTTACCTTAGTCGCGTGACTCGAACTGAAACAGTTTCGGTGCCGAGCTGATCTGCCTTGGGTTTGAACTACTTTGGCGACAGGTAAACATCTTTCATTTCTCGTAATTAATTAGACGTTGCATCTGTTGAGTAGGAATCGAAGCGACAAAAGTGTTATGCGAAGGTGTGTAGGGTGAGAATCGGAAATTCATCGTCTTTTCATAGTTTAAGTCGAGTAGGACCGTGTAGTTGCGGCTATAATGACACTAACGGAATTCAGGTCACTGACTGTGTTAAATAAAATAATTCTGTAAATGCGCACGTTTTTCTATAGCGACCGTATGGCCTCGACTCTGCATATTTTCCAATTAATTGATCAAGTGAGATCCTTCTCTTGGCTACCCGTTTGAACTGAATGGGTGCCTCGCCAGTTGAGGTTACCGTGTGCGTTGTCTTTAACGAAAATAAATTTGACTAGTCAGCTTCTGCAACGATTGGGTACTGAACCGAAACAGGGTTCACAACTCCCGAAGAACGGATTTCGGGACACTTTCCCGCTACTTCTTTCCTTGCTATAAGGCCGTATGTCCGCCTGTGAATAAACTGGTTCCCGCGACTTAGCTTGCGTTGGGCGCTGTAGAAATCTCGAGATTACGATAACGATTACGATATAAGTAAGTAAGTATATTCTTTATTAACCAATAGCTAATCGCACATCGGTGTACAAGTATTTAAGAACACAAGAAAACTTAATATTCATACAACATCCTAAAAATAAAACATTTACGCGTTAAATTGTCAGCAGAAGGAATAATACGATCATGGGTGTGGGGCCGTAGGGAATAACTGAGCGTTTTAACTGGTGGGAGCAGCTGATGTAAGACATGATTTGGATTTTTCAAGATTGCTTTAAAGAGACGAGCATCGGCTATGCCACAGAGTTCACCGAACGTTATGGAGTCCCCAGGAAGATACCGGAGACGCACAAGTCTCCGCATCAAAGCCTGGAGCCAAGCCCTGGCCAGTGTTGTGGCTCGGACAACGTCGTAGAGCCGAAGGCCAGTTAGGCCATGTGCTACAAGAATTCGTATGGCATATAAAGACTGACGCGCCTGACTATGAATCCGATCAACATGAGAATCAAAATTTAACATACTCGATAGGATAACACCCAATATATGGTACTCTGGTTAAACCAGGAATAACATTAGGTGAAATTATTTGATGATTTCTCATTCTTGGCCGGTGAATTATCATTTCACATGTCCTTTTATGATTAAGTTTTAAGTTACATGTGTTCGCCCAAAGAGTAACATGATCCAGTTCAGCCTGAACCATCAAGGTATTGCAGGATGGTATAACAAGGTAACTGTTATCAGCATATTTAAATAACCTATTGTTGGGTGCTAAAGGCTTATACTTGGATATGGCAACTAGGAAGTTCACTGGTCCCAGACCCGAACCTTGAACAATACTGGAATTTATGCCAACTAAGGTAGAGACACAGTCATTGAATTTGGTACAATGTTGTCGGTTGGTTAGGAAGGAAATTATCCAATTGGAAATGTGATCAGGAATGGCAAGATCAGCAAGTTTATCAGCGAGGTAGGCATGTCTTATTGTATCAGAGGCCTTTGAGAAGTCAAGGGATTTGAGATGAACATATTGGTTAGAAGCGAGCAGTTCAGACAGATGGTGAGTAATAGAAATAAGAGCTGCAGACGTGGAACCAGTAGGTCGGAATGCATATTGGTCAAAGAAGTCACAATTGAGTGATTGTTCAGTACGAGTAGGATAGAAGAATCTTCGAACAATAAGTTTTTCAAGTAATTGAGAAAGAATTGAAGTTATAGACATTGGGCGGAAATCGCTACATGATGTAGGGTTCAGAACCTTGGGAACAGGAGTGATGACACTATTTTTCCACTGAGGTGGAACTTAGGATCTAAGGATGGTTTGGTTAAGAAGAAAAGTGAGGGGTTTAGCCAGGATGGGTGCAGTGTTTTTCAGAAACCACATTGGTATCTCATCAAGTCCTGTGGCTGTCTGCCCAGCTGAATCAAGCAGTTTAAAAATTACAAATTCATCAAAGACATCATGGGTCCTAACTACCGTTGTGGATTTAAATGGGGGAGAGGTATATTGTAGGTCAGTTGACATGTCCCTATAATACTGATTCAAGGACTCGGCGGTGATGCCGCAATCAGAGTACAGGATATTCTTAGAGGCGCCCCGAAGACGGTTGACCTCAGACCACATCTCTCTGGAACCGCGTTTGGATCTTTAAAAAAAGAGGCATTCTTATGTGTAATATGACCATTAATCCTATTAGCCAGGGCTGACGCGGCCTCAAACTTATGCTGCCTAAGAAGTTTGTTCTGTTTGCGCAGTAAGCATTTGATAACAGGGGTCATAAAAGGGGATCTTTGCTTTTAAGTGTAATGCTTTTTAGTGGAAAAAACTGATCAGTTATTACAGGAACATAAGAATAGAAAGCATTGAAAGAAATATCTATGGATGGGCAACCTGCAATAAAATCCCAGGACGTTTCCTGAAGATAGTTCTGAAGAGCAGCAAATTGCCTTGGCGAACGCAGTTGAAACTACAACACCATCGTCACACACACCACCAATACCAAAGTTGCATAATGTTTCCATTACCATATTAGTAATCTTTTTAGCAACAGTCTTCATCAGTAGAAAGACTGTCATTTATTTCATCTTGTGTTATGTGCAAAAAGCATCTTGCATGTCCCACTGACACAGATGTTGACTTACTTGAGTATTTGTCTCTTTCCTCACTGCTTCTCCTAAATTGATTCATTGCTCTACACCTCCTTTGTATACTGGAAGTGCTTTTATGACTCGATGTCATTCTTCATCTTTAGTGCATTTTGGACTAGGGACTCCGAATGTGTGTGTGGACTGCCAACCTTGGATGGGAATTCATTGTTAATTCTCTGTGTTCCTGTGTGAGACTGCCAGTGGTGACTTCCTGCTGCACGAGCATTATTTGTGTACTGACAAACTTTGTTGTGTCACCATGACATCAGTTTTTTTCAACATTTTTAGGAACTTGCATATGTACATCTAGCAGACATGTTCTAATCTTCAAAATAGACAGTAGCAACCCAACATATAGGAAGCTTTAAACTATGGATGGATTGCCAGTGTCACTGTTACTTAAACACACTGATGCATATTTGAAAGGATTAGGAATGTGCTGGTGGTAACAAATGTGTTGAGGAAAGTGATGGTGTTGATAGCAATTATTTTTAATGCTACCATGTTATGTAAGGTCACAGAGTAAATTTTAAAAATAATTAGCCTTTTGTGACATGAAAATTTGCTTAGCGTCCTTCTGCATGAGGCATCTTTTATGTGTGATGTCAAATGACCTAAATACACTGTCTAGAAGATGGACTTCTGACGATTGCCCAGCTATCGTAATATTTTTTTTATTATTTGAAATATTATTTTATTTTTTATCTTTACCATAGTTTTGTGTATAATAGTTTATGCTGTCATGTGATTTGGTTCTCTGGTATTAAATTGTTGAGCTGCATTCTTTTTATGCTCTTTGCTACTAAGGTAATTATTTGCCAACACAAACTGCTGTCGATGCTGTTATCAGATTTTAATGTGCACTTGAATCATGTAGATCCTGTTTGGGGCTTCGGCTGATGCACCTCATTAAGGTTGTCATGTGCCTTTGTCCAACTGATCATTTGATTGTAACACACATCGTGAGTGCTGTGGTACTATTCGCCAATGCACTAGCATTTCTCACAAGGACTGTACACATTTAGCTCAAACGTGAAAGAAAAGCTGGAAAGAAATCCTGAGTTTTCTTGAAGGAGTGCTGTATAAATGTTTGAACATATTACTTGTTATTATTAATAATTAGCAACTTCTGTAGTGCCAGTGTCTAATGCGCAAGTTGTCAGCCAATCGTGCACCAGAGCAAAGCTGCAATCAGGACAAAAGCCAAAGGTCAGTCCACCGAACAAAGAGGCAGACTACAAAGAGACTAGACTTAATAAGCTAGCAGATATGTGGAGAATAATTAAGGCAAGCAGAGAGTTTAGAGAAACAAAATGTGGCGGTGTGATAGGCAGACCAAGGAGTTGAGAAAGGGGGCCAAATTTTACCATAGTCAATTTTCGATGACTCTTGAGTCATCAAGCCTTTGCGGCTAGATTTGTGGTTTCAAGTGGCCAAAGTTTCTATTCCTTTTTCTTTCACTCTTTCCTTAAACTCTTGCTGTCCTTTTCATACTTTCCTGCATTTCACTCTGCTTCTTCGCTTTAGTTTTCCAATTTTCCTCCTTTATGTCTTTAGTAGTAGCTGTTTTCTACTTTTCCATTTCTGTGGGCAACATTTGCCAAAACCGGTTTGGGGTATCACATTGGTGTGTACCCTCCCAGACCTAAAGTGCAATCAAACATCATAATCTTCGACTACAGATTGAGCCAACAATGCTCTTGTAAAGTACTTCATTTACAGTTTTGATAAACAAATTGCGGCTAACAGAACATAGATATTTAGGACTGTTGCAATACCATAAAAGGTGCTTACGAGTTGGGTGTAGTGCCAGGTGGTATATGCAAAATGGACAGTTAACTACCAGATGACACCAAGTGCTGGTATGTTTACATTCACCCACCGTGGTTCTAGCAAATGTTAAAAAATATGAGAAATTTTGAAAGGAACATCTGTCAGAGTGAAAGAGATGTGAATAAATGTGATAGCAAATGATATGAGGACTCTTCTGGTGTTGGTGACTGCAGAAGGTCTATCAGGACTAGGGAAGATTACCATATGCTTTACAATATGGAACACATACTTGATGCTAAGGGAAGTAAACAGCAGGAAGTTATGTGACCCTGTAAATTGTGTTTAGCGTAAACTACATCTGATGGATTGGCACAAACTTGTTTCTGTTCTGTTAGTTATTGGAGCTTTATTTTGAAAAACAAAGTCCCAATTTTTTATAAGTATCATTTGTCTCAAGTTTGCATTTTCAAAATAAAGGTTTGTTCACTGAGGCACAATCATTGAGCTGAAAGGTCACAAAAAGCATTGAACCTCAAACAGGAAAACATGAATCCAACAACTGGACTACTATTATATTATTTGTACCTGAACAAAGAATTCAAACCTATGTTATGGCTGTGATAGGTTATTATTCTTCCATGTGGCTACTGAACTGCTAAGGTTTTTAAATGAACTGAGTGGTAAGTAGGTGACGTTGATTGCTGATGGCAACAGACATGGCGGAAATGTGCTTATATGTCTATCGGAGACAGTATGTGTTAGTGCTTAATGCTGTTATTGTATTTATCATCAATTGCTTTATTACAGTAATTATTATCAATTGCTTTATTACATTAAGTCACTGTTTTTGTGTAATTTAAATCTGTTCTGATGTGCTGCTGATTAGCTGATTACAGCATGAAATGGAGTCGAAGAAGTTGATCATCACTGATGTTGTTCTGATCATCCTTGGACTGATCCTTATTGCCATTGGAGGTGCACTCATTCCCTTCTTTGATCATAAGATCAAGAAGACCGTGGAAGAGGTTTGTAAGCGTTTGGATGTGCAGTATTGTGGAAAAGTGTGAATGCTGTGTGAGAAAGACATGCAGTCCTGTTTTAATTACATTGCTGTGATGTAGCTGGAAGAGGTGTGTGATTTATATATGTGAAAGAGCTCTTTGATCCCTGTAAAAATTGTTAAGCTGCTTTTGAAATTATTAAAATTTACCAACACTGGTTTTAATGATTTGAAAAACTTGGATGTAATTTCATTTACTGTTGTTGAGTTTTTTATTAATCTGTTGCTATTATTGTTAATTGCTTTAATGTATGTATGTATCACTAAATTTGTAAAGCTCCTTTTAAGTAACTCACAAAGGTACTATAGCACGGCTACCTAACGGTCTCTAAATAGGAACGGCTTGAGATGGGCAGAAAATGTTTCTTGTTTCTTAAGTGGAAACTACCTTTGGAAAGTGCCTGTGTTAGTTGGTGAGAAGTTCCTGAACTTTCCTTCTGGCATTTCCTGTGCTAATATCCTATGTGCCTTTGCTGCATTCCCCTTCACTAATGAGATTGGTCTAGCCATGATAGCCTTTATTGTGTAATAAGGACTTATCTATGATATGATCCTATTCATAATATTATTTAGTATTCATTTATTGAAAACACTTATAAAGCGCACAAGGTCAGTGAATCTGAGCCTGTCTTTAGCAGCTAGACACTGGTATGAACAGGCTGATGCCTTACGCATTAGACTGAAGTGTCCATGAGGTCTTAAAAGACGCTATATAATTAGCCAGATACATAGGGGTCATTCATGAGAACCTCCCAAAAGGACCTACTTTGAACCCCTTCTTTCCCCCTTGTGGGCATTTGACCTTACCCTCCCCATCCTTTTTGCAGATGTCCACTCCACTGCATACCAAAGCCTTGATTTGGCTACACTTTTGATCTTTCAGGGCTAACTGTTAAAGGGGCGATATTTTTACAGTGCCCAATCCAGCAAATTCACTCTGTTTAGATCCAAGCCAGTACAGACTGCCTGCTTTCTGACTGAAGTTGGTGTACAAGACACAGACTGTAGTGAGATAACTGTGTGTACATACCAATTTTAGTTGAGGACCTCCCAATGGGCGAAGCCCCTCTTCCGTTGTCTGCATTTGAGCGACACCTCCCTCCCCACGTCCTTATTGGACAACCCATGCATATATAAGTCACTCAATATGCAAAGTGTTGTAATTTTCTGAGGAATGTTGAATGTGTTGTTCTGTTGCAGAACGTTAAACTGGTGAATAACAGCGATGCTTTCAATGCCTGGAAAGAGCCACAGGCTCCAATCTACCTAACGTTTCACTTCTTCAATGTTACAAACCCAGATGAAATTATTCAAAACAATTCTAAACCACACCTCAAAGAACTTGGTCCATTCACCTACAGGTAAACTATTCAATATTAATTTATTCTTCAATGTTCTGTCCTCAGGCAGGTCCAAGAATCCGACAGTGCTACTTTTCTTTGTTCTGTGCCCTCTCCTTGACTTCTTTGTAGCCTAAATGTATTAATATAACACCACTTTTAAGAACGTGCATCAGAAGCACATGATTTGTGCACTGGATAATGATGCAAAGTTAAGTTGTATCTGATGGTTTCTTCATCACTGATGGTGCATACACACTTGAATGTTTGAGACACAACTGCATAGGTACACAAGTTTTACTTGAGCATTAATAAATAACAAGTAATAAAGCTTGGCAGATTTAGGTTTCTCTTTTGCAAGAAATTTTTTTTTGAACGTTTCCTCGTAACGATTGGAAGATAATTATCATGCATGATAAATTTCGTTTTACACCTGTTGTGTTGGTTGCATTGTTTAGAGAATATCGCAACAAGACTGACATAAATATTATGGATAATGGTGATAAAATTTATTACAAGGAGCACAAGTATTATGTCTTTGAAGAAGATAAAAACCCAGAGCACAATGAAAGTCTCATCGTCTGTACACTTAATATTCCTATTCTGGTTAGTTTCAGTTTTTAAACACTATCTCAATTACTGTAGAATTTGCCACTTGTTTTTCAACATTCTTAGATAGTTAGGATTTTTCATTGTGTTAAGTATACGTGTTTTTCATCTTTGCTTCTTAGTTTATCAAGGAGCATGTAAGATAGATATTTTGAACATAATTAATGTATCTGTTAATAAATACTATTATTTATTAATCCTAGCATAGTTTGCAGTTTATTAGATATAGCAAGACATTAGATATTGCCAAGCAAAATCTTATGAACTAAAACTTGCAGCGAAAAGAAACTGCAGTTACAGTAAACCTAAGACGTATGGTTCTCATACCTTTAGGCTTAGACGCAAATACAACCACAGCAGTCCAACAACAATTTTACTTCCATCTTATGCTAGTATATGTACTCATTTACCAATTCAAAAGGATGAAGGGCTGAGCAGCACCACGTGCTTTGTTCTTCTGCGGATGGTCACCCATCCAAGTACTAAACAGGCTTGATAGTACGTAACTTTAGTGTAATTTGTAATTGTAGTCGTTTGTAGTACCGTTTCAAGATAAACTGATGAGAGGTACTTTCTATACTAGGCTGACTAATGTTGAAGTTTGTTAAGAACAAAAGTTCCTCACTGAGAAAACAGTGCTTCGATAACTATAGATGTCACCACTGTACCTGTCACTGTAGTCTCTGCAATACTGAACAGCCACCTATGTTACATTACATGGGCTGATTACGTAGCGCAAATGCCCGCAGTTTAGAGCATGCAGTTTTGAGCCTCTCCTCTCCAAGACGGGTATTGTCTAAAGACCTTGACCAAGTCGCTAGTGCAAAACTGTTCAATGGCATTGATTTTATAAATATAAGAGACTAACTTTAAATTAATGTTGCAGTTATTACGTTACTGTTACAGTTACTCAGTTTAGTTGTTGTATCTGTTACTTTATCTTTTAGACGTTGGCAACTCGGGTGCGTTTTTTTCCGTCATGGATTCAATCCATTTTTAGAGAAGTGTTAAAAAAACTGAATGAGACTTTATTCCAGTGTCATTCTGTCAAAGAGTTACTATGGGGTTACACTCCTGAATCTATCAAAAAAATTGATGAATTTCTGGAAAAACACAACATCTCATTCAGGATCAACTACACTTACGGAATTTATTCTGGGGTAAGTGTTACCTTTGCCTTTATTAAATTAACGTTTACACAGTATTAACGGCCGATACTTTCATGACTTACATGCAGGATGTCTTTTGGATTGTGTAAAGTTGTTAACTGTATAAAGATAGTCTGAGGCTCATGGTTGAAGGGTGTTTCCGCTGAAATGGAAATACAGAAACAACAATCCAAAACTGGATTACCTTTCCTTATAAATTGCAGAACTCAATTCAGCGCATTTGTAAGGTTCTTAAAAGTTGCTACGTGAATAACCAGGTGCATGCATGCATACATATATTCAATAAATTATCAGTTTTCCTGATATACCGGGTTTGAAAAACTGAGCAGAGCTGAATTTGAATTAAATTCCGATTTGGCTGTTGTTTCGAACCACCATTCTTAATATGTACCAGGATTTTTGTACAGTTTGAAAATTATGAAATGAATACTGGCGTTCATTTAATCTTTTGGAGAATAACATGGCCTACTTTTTTTTCAGCCAACAGCCAATGGAACAGATGATGGTAAACTTGAAATTTTCTCTGGCGTTCAAAATATCGCGAATCTTGGACTGGTGAATAAGTGGAGAGGAAACAGGTGACCAGAATTAAACAAGTTCACTAATCGGCCAGCAAATGAACAGTGATGTGTTGCATATATGATGAGAACATCAGATTAATTATGATCAAAGCAACACCTTTTGACACTTTTTTCAATTGGGTTATCCACCGTAGGCAGCCTCTCTGCCTTAGTGGACGGCTCTTCTGGATATTGATCTAAATGTGGCTTGAAATTGATGTGCCGTCGGTTGATGCCTTGTGCATTAGACACCAGTGCTCTAAAAGTTTCTAATTAATTAGTAATGCCCACAGGATGGATCTTGGCCATGGTTGGGACCTCAGGTATCAATAATAATATATGTTTTGTGTAAAATCTCTTACATTAGCGGGCTATGTTTTTCAACTGGTGACGTCCTCTGCCATTGTTAAATTATCCACAATTGACATTTATTATTAATATTATAACAATAATGATAATAAGTTTTGAATAGTTTGCTGGTGAGTTACGAGAGAGGCGGATGAGGTTTCCACTTTAAGTGACCACTGCATTGCATAGTTAACGTCTGTCTGTCCGTATGGGTGGTTGGCTCGCTGCTCATCTATTAAGCTGTGTTTCTGACTGTCTGTGTGTCTGTATGCATGTCTATTATTTTGTCTGTTTGTTTGTCTCTGTCTGTCTGTCTGCCTGTGAGAGTTTATCTGTTCTGCTAGCAGTATAGATTTTTGTCTGATTGTTGTAGTTCGTTGCCCTTCTGGCATGGTTCTTGCAACAAGATAAATGGATCAGGTATTTTAATATCACTTGTTCTGCAGAGAGAGAACTTCATTTCTTCCGTTCTAAAATTTTCTTTGTATCATGTGACTGATGAAATTATAAAAACTTTTGCTTTCTTTTAACATTGCTCAAATGACGCACCGTAGTATGTGCTTGCTCTGTAACTGATTGATCAGATGATAAATTGTTTTGCAGTTTGACTTATTTTAAGCTATATTTCATTTTTAAGTAAATAGCTTCTTATTTTTCTACTGACCAGTTTGACATTTGTGATACCTGTCACTGTCTGTTGGTGCAACGTGCAGTTCTGTTGCCAGCTTTAACAGTTTGACTGGGACATCCCTTTAAAAGGCTCCTTTATAAAGCAAATTCTCATATAACACTGTTGTTGAAAATGGATCCCAAATTTAATTCCACTTTAGACCATAATTCTCGTTGGAATACAGCCTTGTTACATCATGACACCTGATTTGCTGTCAAAGGTTACATTGGAAGAAAACACTCAGTGTTTTCCTCTACCTCATATTTCGTGGCAAGTTAGAGAACAAGTTAAGCAGACAGAAAATTTTAATATTGGGGACTAAAATTAGCATATGTTATGGTGTTTGAGATATTGAATAAATTATTATTGCATAAATTATTTTTGAATATATAGAAATCATAGAATAATATTTTAAAGTGTAATTTTCAGTTATATTTGACAGTTGCTTGAATGGTTTATCAACTGTTTTGCAGATTTATAAGTAAGTAAGTAAGTAAGCATTTGTTAACATGCCATATGTCCATCGACTGAGCGAGGAATCATATAGGCAATGTATGCTACCCAAATGCATTTCTTGTAGCAAAATCATTTGGTTCCTCTCATTGTATGGGTACCAGTAGCTTTCTTATGTGTTCTGTATATCAGGAAGAGGCGTAAAAACAATAATGTACTATGCTTTTGTGTAATGAAATGCATTATGTTATAATTTTTATGGCAGAAAAATAGTCAGCAGAGACACTGTTAATAATATAAACTGGTGTGAAAGAGTGTGGTTTAATGGTGGTTTGTGCATGTTTTTTCAATCAGTGATTGAAGGGTTTATTTGTTGACTGGCCAATTTTTATATTGATTTGCAGATGGGACTTTGTGGCATCCGTTTATTGAGAAGACTGAGAGATTGTACATCTTTAACACCGATCTCTGTCGTTCGGTTTATGTCACATACAATGGTTCGTCTACGATTTCCTCTTCTAACATTGCTACATACCACTTCACGGCTCCCCCTTCTGTCATGGCCGATCCTCGGAGTTGCCCAGATAATAGATGTTTCTGTTCTCCTTATGATGCAAACGGCACATCCTGTCTTGGAGGTGGGGTCCTCAACGTAACCAGCTGTAAACAAGGTGGGTGACAACCCGTAGTGAGTATAGTCTGTTGTAGAAGGACCAGTTTGTTCTAGAATATTTTTAATCTGTTTTAAAGTGGGCTTAGCCTGTTCATGAGTCAGTTTTTTGTTCTTCTGTATGCACATGTTCTTTGTGCCTGTTCTTTTATGGTTTTAGGCTGTTCTATAGTAGGTGTAGATTGGTTTGTTACAGAGAAGACTTAATAGTGCACCATTATGCTTAACTTGCGGTTGCTATGGGGACCACAAACACAAGAGACTCAGGATGCAGTAATCGTTAGCAAGTGATGCATAATAACTGCTAAAAGCATGGTGTATACAAACTGCAGTCCACATGCCTGCAGCTTGTATTGTAATTATGGAAGTAGACTTTAGCAGAAACTACTTAAACATATCCAGATGTAGTCTTTCAGTGTTGCCAGTCTTTCTTCTGTTATTCTTGAAATTTTCTTCTTTGAATGCATGTGTGTGTGTAAATACATACACATGTACATATACATGTATAAATATACATATATGCATATATTTATACTTTACAATTAGCTTAAGAATCATAGTATCGAATGGATGGGGTCAGGTTTACACTAGCAGAAGGCAAACGGTGTAGCTAAATGGCCCTTCCAGGATGGCTCATCTTTTTTCAACCCCACCCAGTCTTTGCCCATCTGTGAAATGACTTTCCCAGATCGAATAAGGCAGAATTGGGAGACTCTGAAAAGTCTGCTCTGTTGCATGTTAGTGCTCGAAGGCTGACTTATTTGGTTGAATCCCCATCCAGTCTTCACAGAAGCCATAGAATTAGTAAGGGAGAGTGTTACTGCCTGCAATAAACAGGGTTGGTTCACTGGTAATCCACTTTATGTGCTAACAGTGACCCTTATTTAAATGATCTGTAATCTAGTTTAGCTTCTAAGATTCATATTGCTAGTTTTGCAGTATTATGTGAAAGGCAGAAAAAAATGCTGGTAAAATAAACATAACCATAACATGAAGAACGAATTGTAACATGATGAGCATAACTATAACATGACGTCGCAACTATGACATTATAAACATAACTCCTTCTCTTCTTCTGGCTTAATTAATTTAATTAATTAATTAATCCCTCTTAGGGGAAGGTTCAGCCACATGGATCACACAGATGTAAAAACTTAACTAAGACGTGATAAACAACTGTAAGCATCAATAAGGAATTGTATTTAGTGCTTAACCTTTGCTACGTTTGTCATGTAATTGTAGATGCTCCAGTTATCATGTCAGAGCCACATTTTCTGGAAGCACCTGAGTATCAGGATGAAGTGATTGGACTGAAGCCGAACCGATCAATTCATCAGACAATAATTGATGTGGAACCTGTAAGTGAATTTTTCTTGTGCACATTTCTTGAGTGCTGCAGAGAAGTTTTCTTAGAATGGCCCCGTATAAATGCCCCGTTGCACTTTATCAGTGTTGACAGTCTGTGTTGTGTTCATACATTCTGAAGATGCTGTTGTCTACAAAGCTGTCAGCATAATCGAATTCTGCGTTAGTTTTGTGTCTGCATACAGGAAGTATACCCATGTACAGCACCCTTTTCTTTGGCCTCGGCTGTGCTACGGCGCTATATAAATTGTCTTATTATTATTATTATTATTATTACAGAAGTAGATGATCAGTAACAGACTCTGTTTGAATCCGTTGAAAATGGAAGTCATCTTGCTTGCCTTTTGACGTTATTTCGAAGATTGTTCATTTTCAATATCTGACATCCAGGTTACGCCATCGGCATATGCGTGTGACCTTAGTGTTCTGGTTGACAGCCACCTTTCCCTGACTTCGTGTTTCAGTCATGTGGTTAGGGTCTGCTAGTACCTTATCCTTCAGCTACATACTGGTCATCTTTTGCTCACCCTGGAGACCGTGCATGCTCTGGTGCAGGCGCTGGTCACATGTCCACTTGATTACTGCAGTGATATCCTTGCAGTCTACCATAATACCTGTACAACAAACTTAACATGTCCTTCATATTACTGCACTACTTGTACTTCTGCCAAGCTCAGTATGCTTGTTAGATCAGATTACATTGGCTATCGTTTCTGCAAGGGGTTGACTATAAGCTGGCTATTCTTGCTTATATATGTCAGCATGGATTGGCACCGACTTTTCTCTCTAGGTTCTGTGTTCTGATTGCAACAGTTCCTAGTCAGTTTTGTTTAAGAAGGAATCTTGTCATTTAAGTGATTTCCACAAAGACATTTTGTATTATTCTTGTCCAGCTGTGTGGAATGCTCTGCTGACTGAGATTAAGGATAGTACTCTCTCAATAACTGGTTTTTAAAGAAACTTAAAAATCTATTTGTTTTCTTCTCCTGTGTAGATGTCTGAATTTTCTTCTTTACATGGATTTGTAAGCAATGACGTGTGATGACATAAGACATCTACACAGGACTAGATAAGATCTTCGGATGTGCGTTTGAGACCGTATTTCAATTGTGCACTTACAAATGTATGTTTAATAACAGTTAACAATGATAATAAATCTTGCAGTGCTTTTGTGAGGTACTTAGAATGGACTACATTAAGTGTTAGTTAGTTAGTTTAGCCATTTGTTGACTTCTCAACATCAACAGTTAGAACCATCGCAAAAAAGAATTCAAAGAAACGCACAAAGTTGATGCAAAGGTCAAAAGGTCAACCAAAAAAGGTTCAGCAGACCTGCTAAAGTTCAGTTGACCTATATGTGTCCTTATATATACATACATACATACATACCCACATACATGCATACATATATACACACACCCATGTACATACATACATGCACACATACCCACATACATACATATACACATACATACACACATACATACATAATTGTGAATGCTTTAAAGTGTTCAGATACAATACTTTACATTTGTGTATGTACTGCTTCTTGAGATGAATTTAATTGTTTCTGATTTGGACGTGGATTTTCTTTGCAGACAACTGGGCTTGTTTTCAATGCAGCCAAACGAATTCAAATCAACATGTATGTCACAAAACTGGGAAGTCTCGAGTAAGTGACTTACAGAATCCAGTTCATTGCAGTTCCCTTATGATTTCACCTGAAACAAACATCAGTCGATATCTTGGGTGTTATGATAATGGCGCTAGAGAAGTCATTCGTTTAGATTAGATTCTATATTTTCAATCTGTCTAACTTTACAATTAAGGTAATTACATTACGTCTGTGTATGTAAATTTTTACTCTGATTAGGGTGCTCAGTGTGCCAACAGACTGAGCTGAGATCCAACAGATAGCATTTTGTTTTTCAATTGGCTTTAATTGACATTCTGTTTGTTTCAGCAGCTTGGCTTTAATTGATGTTCTGTGTCTTAGATACCAGCACTGTGCAAGTGATTAGATTAGATTTAGTCAGATCTCTTCTTGAAGTTGCTTTGGTTAAAAGTCATTTCTGCAGTCAACGGCCTGCATTTGTCCAGTCTTCTCTTCAAATATTAGAAGGGATTCCTTGCTCAGCTGATGGATACATGGCATGTTAACAAATGTCTTACTTACTTAATTACTTACTTACTGACTTAACTCCTATGCAGTTAATATCATAATGCATTGGACGTCAGTTAGTGGTCACTGCTCAGTTAAACAGAGGGTTATCCTGAATCTGTGATAAGTCTGGTTGAATCCTACCAGAGCAATCTGTGGAAACAGGAAAATGGATGATATTGGAAATGCACTCTGGAACAGGGACGTTGTTTATATGTCTTCTTTTCACTGTCATGCTCATTTACGAGTTTGTTCTGTGACGGGTTGTGTGAATGTTGGTTGAGCTGTGAAAGCTTCATAAGTTACGGCCAAATCAGGTGTGAGCTTCTTAACAGAGTTTTGCTTAAAGAGACACTCTGGCACTTGGCTTTCAAAGAATACTAGAAAGTAAATGGAAACATGATTTGGAAGCAAAAACCTATATCATTAGAAACTTTTACCTAAAAAGTCGAGTTTTATGAGAATATACCGTTTCTCATTACTGTAATTGTTCTGCTTTAGAAACGTTGCTGTTGACTGGTAGATTTCTGTAAAGATGTGAACGAATGAATACAACATGAATGACTGCTTAAATAAGTGAATGAAAAATTTAATGTGTGATTGAATGCATTAATTATTATTATTATTATTATTATTATTATTATTGCATTTATTGCGTGTGGAAGGTCAGTAAGTCTGAATCTGAGGTGCATTTGTGAGTGAAGGACTTGCTCGGGGTCCCTACACATAACCATCTAAGCCTTAAGGGGGAGGCTTGAACCCGCACTCTCCGCGTTACAAGCCGAACACTCTGTAAGTACTGGTAGCATAGAATCAGTGTGAACTTATTTTTGTTTTTGCTTTCAGAGACACAGACAACTTCAAAAAGGGACTAGTTTTTCCAATTTTATGGGTCGATGAGGTGAGCAGTCTGGAATTTTTAAGTAGAGTTATCATCACATGCTTGTCCATCATTGCCTGACTTCTGGTTTCCTGACCCACTGGGGCTTAACAAACAGGTCACGATTTTGGCTTTGGTTTCACTTGAAGCGACCATTGACTGATGCTTGGTGCACGATGATAACGGCGCAACAGAAGTAGTTAGATGAGATTAGAAGCTACAGCATCACAGTCTTGTTGAAACGTACTCAGTTAATTTCAGAAGTGCTAACCCTAACCAACAAGCAACTTCCTCTGTATTATTATTGGTTGAGATAATCAAAATTTGCATTTGTTACATATTTAAGGTGCTGTGTGATATCTGATGGTTGTAGTACACCTCATTGCAGCACTTGTCTTTTTAACATGACTTCTGATAACATGTGATTGTACACATGGAACCTGACTTTTAATCGGCTTTAGAATATAACATTATTTTAACATGACTTCTGATAACGTAATTGCACACTTGGAACCTAACTTTTAATTAGCTTTAGAATGTAACATTATTTTAATATGACCTCGTTATGAAAGCGCTTAATCACTGATGTATGTTTCACTGACAGCATGCAACAATTCCTGATGATGTTGCTGCCAAGTTCTACAAGACTGTCATAGTGCCGATGAAGGTGGCTGACGGTATCAGATACGGACTTATCGCCCTTGGAGGCTTCGTCTTACTCTGTTCTCTTGTTCTGCTCATTGTCATCTGCATTAAAAGGAAGAGGAGCCAAGTAAGAATTTTGCCACTAAAGGAAATTATGAATACTTTGAACAGTTCATCATCAGGAGGATATATAAATTGCTTCAAGCTGGTTCAGTTTCTGTCTCATTACTTCATGAACACAAAAAGCTCACTGCATAGGTTACTAATACCAAGTACTTGTTTGTTTAAGCTTTAAGATTATATCAGGTAGAGTGAGAAATTTCTTAAAGGTTACTGACAGATAATGCCTTTGAGAGGCAATTGAGCTCTAAGCTACAAAGTGAGCTATAGGCATCCTGGTGCGATGCATATACAAGTGGTTATGAGTATGAAATAGTAGAACCTGTTATACTTCAATTTCACCATACACATTTAGACTGTCTTACTTTGAATGTCTTACAGCTTAATCTGATGTACATATTAAAGACATGTGTTTCCACCTGTTTGATATTCGTTGCTGCAACTGGGCTTCTCAAACAGATTATGATTTTTACTACAGTTTTACTCAGAGTGACCGTAGATTGGTTGTACATTATTATGATATATGGCACTATAGAAGTCTTTATATTGGAGAGTCCTTATGGGAGGTTTCAATGAGGTACTATAGAATTTAATCGTTATTTTCTAGAGAAGAATCTTATGAGGTTAAATGCTAGAAAAATTGCAGCTGATGCTTATGTAGACTAGATCTTTTCTAACTGTGAAATTGTTTATGGAGTTTATAATAAGTAAAGCAAAGAATCCCTATCCCTCAAATTAGATGCAGGGGAGGTGCTGATCTCCATTTCTTGGCCCTTGAGCTGACAATGGATGAATTTCAAGGTCCTGGACATGGGGCCAGTGCATCGCAGGACTTGCTGTTTACTTCCCCACTTACGCCAGTACCAAATTATAGTTCTTGGTGACAGAGGCACAGTGTACGCAAACAACTTGCCCAGGGTCGCTACATGGAGTCAAACCGACAACCGTATGACCATTGACCTAACGCATTATCGATAGACCACTGTGCCGCACACCAGGAGTTTCTGGTTATGATTAAAGTTGTGTTTTTGTTTTTGTTGCAGGAAACTGATGCAGATCAGGATGAACCTTTGCTGACTGGGTAACTTGGTCATGCTTGTCAGAGTTTCTTCTTCAGTTTGCGACATCCTTTTCACAATTATAATACAAAACTATTTGAACTGAAGCCAGTCATTTGTATTTGCAGCCATTTTTTAACAAAACAGTGAACATACTTCTGAAGTAAACAAGAGATTGATTGATAGTTATGGATCACAAATGCGCTATATTAGTTGTCTAGGTGCAATACTGATTCTACTATTGCATGTGCTACTCTTACTGTACAGTGAACAGTGAGTGTTTTAAATCTCTTGATGTAGAAGATGCTATGGTGTTCCCTTTTTAGATGTATTTCTGTCATTCTTATTAACCATGACAGCAAAATATGGTAGCATAAGAGAAACCAGTTTTATAAACTTGGACTTGAGATTATTTCACTTATGTGAATCAGGTTTATTAACTTGGGCTTGAGATTTTTTCACTTATGTGAACTGGTTTTATTAGCTTGGACTTGAGATTTTTTCACTTCTGTGAAAAGGACATTGTGATTTTTTTTTGCCTCACTTCAGGAGTGTTGTTGGGCTTTGATGCAAAAGGATTAAACTATGCTATGTCTTCTGTGGATTATCAGATGCTTGTGCACTTTGTGAGATACTTGGGAAGGTTAGCTGTTGGGCTCTCTGCGGTGTTGAATTCACTTACTTTCATCTAGTTATCAAAGTAATCTAGGTATCATGTGCACATACCACTGTGTTATGTTTCAAGGGAGCCTGTTACGGCTTGCTGAGTTTAAATAACTTTGCTCTTAGATTTCGCTTATCATTGAACTCTGTTACCTACTGTGATTACGTTTCATGCAACCTGTGCAATGCGGGGCCGTTATTTGTAGTGAAAACTGATGGTTGTGGTACAGAGTTTGCTATTAGATATTGATTTTCCCTAGGTGACATTTCTGATAGAGTTAATCTTTATTTGTGTCTGTCTGCTTCTATTACCTGCGACAATTAATAAGTTAAAAATTTAATGAAGTAGTGTTGAAACTTTGATTTTGAGTTCAAGAAAGCATGTTGCTCATTTCTTTAAACTAATTTTGGGGTTGATTAGTATTAAACTGTGTTGTGTATAAGCTTGTATTCTTTAAATGGTGTTTTCATTTCCTTTGCATTCAGTATAAATTAAACTTGTGCGTGAAGACTCATGATCATTAAGTTTCCCAAAGGGCTTGACACTAGATTTCCTAACTTAGGTTTGCCTGACTTGTAGAAGGGGCTTGTACAGATTGTTTCCAGCATTTGATGTGTACGTAAAACGTAAATGGATCGATAACCTTGTTATGGTTAGCCTATCAAGTCTAAGTCAAGGTAATCTGTGAGTAACAGCATGTATTCTGTATCTGTGTATTAGATAAAGATATGAATGAAGAAATAGAAAAGAGGGGTATTGAAGCAAGGATGTCAGTCCAACCCTATATGGGACTAACTGACTGCTAAAATTTCTCAACCATTGCTCATGCTGATGATATTTATGATTTTTTTCTTAAATTTTCTCTAACTTTTTAATTTTTCACTCCAATTCATCAAATATCCAGTTGATAGACATTGTTTTATTCTCATTGCGGTATGGGTTTATCTGTTGCCTGTTCTCAGCACATTAATGTATGCTAGCCTTTTCCATCTGCCCCATCGTAATGCGTAATCATAATCAAAAACTTATAAAGCGCTACTTCAAGATTAGACTCATCAGAGGCGCTCCCGGCCCAATTTCCCATGACTAATGGGGAATAACACGGTCTTCAAACGCTTGCGGAAAAGAGAGGGAGGAAGAGAGAGAAATTCCAGCCTAAGGTCACCAGGCAGGTTGTTCCATGAGGCAGGGCCAACAACGGCAAAGCTGCGAGGCTGTGCAGTAGTAGTGTCGAATTATTGACAGATAACGCCAACGTTCACCATTACATACACACATGAATATTAATATTCACGATGTTTATTGTTATAATATTGCAAAAAAAAACCAAACTAGTGCCGGTCACAGGGGAGAAACTTTTGCGCGTCGCTAAGAAATTTCGGCGAGTTGTATTAAGATCACATTATATCACAATTCATTACATTACAGCCCTCAGTCGATGTTTCCAAACGGACTTCGGTCGAAGTTTTGCGGTCATGCATCCAAAGAACATTGGTTGTTAAGCTAGTTTCAAAAGTATTCAAAAGTCAACAATCGGGATCCATACGATAATAATGGGATCTTGTTATCCAGAACTTTTAGACGCATTTGTAATGCCTATGATGTATTTTAATAAATTTTCAAACGGTTACTGAAGAAGCAGTTAAGTATAAACCAGTTTTTATCTGAAAGCAGCGGCTAATGCTTACACGGTAAATCGTAGAAATGCGTGGCAGCTCCGTAGGATGGAATTTGCCTGAGGATATATAATCTGTGGTTTTTGGTCAGATGATTTGATGAACGATAAAACAGGAGGAAGGGTTTAATTAATTTGTTCCTGATTGTAGTTGGACATTTTAATTTACTATTCGTGTCAGGTGGTCATAATTGTCTTTAAATAGGACAAAATGACAAACGCTGACCAGACCGTAGGCTATCACCATGTCAAGTCGTTGATGGAATACGCCTTCAAAAACACATACGGGGCTAAAAGCACTGACGTCGAGGTATGTGCAGACATAACTGTTTTTGCGACGAGTTTCTCAAATGCATGTTCACATTGCGCCAGAAACTTTATAAGAAACATTTTGCAGCAAAATCTGCGCAAAGACATTCCGTTAAAATACTAGCTTTGTGGAAAACTACTAGTACAAAACGCTTTCACTGCATGCAATGAAAGCAAAAGTAAGTCCAGAAGTGGAAGCAGGGAAGCGCTGTCGAGTGCAATCAAAACGTGAACATTTGTGTTTGGTTGTGCCTCTGATTTCATTTGCACAAATTATATTCTGCAAAGACTTTCTTTAGTTGCATTGCAACGAAATGTGACAAGATGTTTTATTTCGTTTAGGGTGAGGCAATTTTAAACAACTGCATTACGCTGTTCGCCAAAGACTACAAATATTCAGTAAGTTCATTTCTGGAGTAGTTTACTGTAACTGCATAAAAAACGTTTTCATCATTGTTCCTGCATCATATTTATAAGAGTTTTTAAAAATAAATTTCTCTTACTAGTAAGAAATGCTTTTATAGTTTCCATATAAAAGCAATAATTATGTAAGTTACTTGTTTGTCATTCAAGAACCACAAGTGATCATTAAAATCTAAGCAGTCACCTTATGCAGCCTAGGTGATATCATATGGTAAAAAATCTTTATTGGTCACCAAAAGTATGCATATTGAAAGTTGTGCAACATCTTAACTTTAAACACCTTACAAAACACTTTGCTAAACAGCCTCAAAACCTCGGACAAGGCCTGAGATTTGCTTAATTTTTTATTTCTAAGAAGAAATCATTTTGATCTCTATTGAACGCAGAGTACTGATAACAATAAGGACTTCATAAACAGCTAATGCCGGTTCATTAATAATCATAATTAACGTCAGATTAATATGGGAGTACTCTTGATGTGATGTGCAGGTGATTGATAATTCGAATGGCGAACTTTGCGGTCACTATCCGACAAGGATCGTTGTCCTGGAATATACCACACATGGTGCAGAAGAACAGCAAAACAAGTCAGTACCTCAAGTCAGGGCCTTTAGAGATTTGGAGAGGCCCAGGGCACTACAAATGCAAGGCCCCGGTCTCAAAGCATGCACATCATAAGCCTGCTAAATAAATCACGGTTGTGAATTATAATACAAAAAAGGAGAAATAGATGTTTATTATTGCCACATACAAATTTTTTAAAATCTGAGGCCTCTTCTCTGTATGAGGCCTGGGCCAAGTGGCCCAGCTGGTGCCCCATCTCTAATAGGCCCTGCCTCAAGTACTTCAGCTTTTGCTCTTAATTCCATATTTATGTAAGGTAAAGTTAACAGAGTTGTTGCTATAGAAACGTGTTTTTGAGTTCTGAGTATCATTCAGCTGAGTTGCAGACATGAACAGAACAATCTAACTACAGGAAACTCTTTACCCCAGACCTAGCATTGGTCCTCATTTGCTGACCAGTAAAGGATGGTGGGCTTAGTTGGCACCTGATGGCATGGTTCTCCACAGGCGATCACCCAAACCAAGTACTAATCATGACCACCCACTCATACAATAGTGTATTGTAATCTTGAAATTTATATAGCACCGCTTTTTAAAAATTACTTAAGAGGCATTCCTTGTATGTGTAGAGAATTTACGAATGTGCAGAATACGCTTGTATCAAGATACTTAGCACGGCACCTTTAAAGGACCTCCTGAAAGCGCTGCTATGCAGTTAGGCACTGTATTGTGCTATGAAAACTAGGTGCTATAAAAACTAGGTGCTATAAAAACTATGGTGCCTTTCAGGCCTCATATTTGTTTTTGGGTCAGTGCCTACGGTTATGAACACATTGGAAGAAGGAAGTTCAGTTATGTTTTGGGAGAATTTTTTTAGGTCATAGTGAAATAATCATTGTTTTAATAGTCTAACAGATATGACGAGCAATTAGTGGGTCATGATGTTTAAAATGCAATTTGTATTTAACATGTCTCGTGTATAGTGTTATTAGAGTTTAACATGTTCTGTGGCTTTTAACGCGTTAGTTTCTAGCATGTCCCTTGACATTTAACGTGTTATTTGTGTTTAACATGTCTCGTGACATTTAACATGTTCTTAGTGTTTAACATGTTGATAGCGTTCCAGTGCTGAGTTTTTATTTTCGTATGGTATAGTTTTGGTTGCATGTAGAGTTGAGTTAGTGGTCCTTGGTCTCATGTTCTCTTGTCATGCGTTTTGGTCTTATGCCTTTGATTTCTCTGCCATTTGCTTTTTAGACTGTTTTTTATGTTACATATATACGTACATACATGCATACATCATGCATAAATACATATGTACAAACATGCTTGCAAGCATACATACATACATACAAACATACATGCATATATGCATACATATTTGTATACATACGTACATACATACATACATATATACATGCATACATATGTACTTGCATATATATACTTACATATATACATACATACAATATTTTGAGATAATTAGTAAATCTGCATATATACATGCATATATACATATTTGTTTACATACATGTTTGTATACATATATATACATACATATATACTTACATACATACCATATGTTGAGATAATTAGTAAATCTGAATCTGAGGTGTTAAGACCAATGTGTGCAACCAACTTGTCCAGTTGCACTACATGGAGTCTGCTAAGCATGCTTGAACCTGCAATCGTTGCTCCCCTTTACCTCATTGACTTCTGCACTTTGGTCTCCTCGTTGCCGGGCCTTAGCAACCTTCGCTCGGCCACTCAAGATCTCCTGTTTGTCCCTCGCATGCGTACCGCTGCAGCCCAGTCCAGAAGCTTTGCCTACGTTGGTCCCACTTGCTGGAATGGTCTCCCTCGAGAATTGGGACTTGAGCTCCTTTCTCTCCCCATCTCAGTGTTCCACAGGCGCCTGAAGACTGTACTGTTCAACAGTGATTTTACTTTTTCGGGTCGGAAGCACCTCTGTTGAGTTTATCCTCTAAGAGGCGCTTTAAAAATCTCAAATTACAATTACAATTACAGACCCAGTGAGCTACTGAATGGACCGTTGTGTCACACTATGCATAATATTTTTGTTGTTTCAGTGTTCAGTCCATGTATGACATGAACAAGTTACAGTCTGTAATAAAAGTCGCACGGCGCGCTCGCTGCCGGGGGAGATTTGTGGCACCAGTGATTTTGTACGAGGGAAAGGTAAGTGTTAAGATGAGCCAGCAACGTTTAAAAGTGCATGTTATTATTTCTGACTTTGTGCAGCACCTCAGAGATGAGGCATTGGTCAGTGAGGCTGAGCGGTTGTGCAAAAAAGATTTGCCTTAGTCATTACCCTTGGGTCTTCTTTGGATCAAACCCACGCCTTTCATATTACAGCTACTGCCCAGTCCAGAAGCTTTGCCTACGTTGGTCCCACTTGCTGGAATCGTCTCCCTCGAGAATTGCGACTTAAGCTCCTTTCTCTCCCCATCTCATTGTTCTGCAGGCGCCGAAAGACTGTACTGTTTAACAGTGATTTTACTTTTTCGGGTCAGGAGCACCTCAGTTGGGTTGATCCTCTAAGAGGCGCTTTAAAAATCTCAAATTACAATTACTAGTCAAGTTCTCGAGTGATCAGCCACATTGCCACAATTGTCACTACTCGTCATACACGGCTGTAGGCTTTCTTCCTTTTCTGCATCATAGACTGCACTTTTACAGATTCTCTGCTGTCAATGGTTACTTCAAGTGAAAGTGAACAAATTGTAATAATAATTGGAGAAGCTAGCCTAGCTGCACTTCTGCAAATTCTCTCCCACTAACTAATCCGAAGTTCTTTCCTTCTTTCAAGAAACGCCTGAAAACTCACTATTTCTCACTGGCTTTCAAAACTCTGGATATCTAACTTTCACCTGGTGACTGACTATCTGCGCCTCCGATTCGCATTTCGGTGTGACTGCGTGCGTTACAAATTTTTGTAATAATAATAATAATAATAATGGTAATCTTTTCCAATCCAATTTAATGAACTTTTATAACACTAATCAGTTGAAGAAGCCTGATCAAAATCCATTGGGTCATGGAGACCGGAATTCACGCTGTGGTGGGGAAAGCACGTTGAGACAGGCAAGTCTTGAGAAGAAAGGTGTTACGGGGATAAATTGATGTTGGTTTTCAGCACATCTGCCGATCAGCGACTCTTTCAGGTGGAGCCGAGATTTACGGACGACGCATGTATGGAATGCTGGTCAGCAGCGAAGAAGACCCTCAAGTAGATTCCACCCCTTCAACTCCCCCGACCGATTCTAGGTGGAGTTCTGCTTCTTGTATTTTTGCACTGCCATTCAGTTGTTTTTTTATTCGTTTTAAGTTTATTTAAAGCACTTATTTTGAGCACAAGTCTGTAAATCAGATTCTGAAGGGTGGATAATCAGAATCTGTGATGCAACAATTTGAGTCAGACGTGTCGTGCACAGTCGGCTCCAGAAGCATTTTCAACCTGTTTTTTTTTAAATCTGTTAGGTATCCATGTCTTTGTGAAGTTCTTAATTTACAGTTATTGTAACTGTATTTACGATCACTGGAACATTATATTCTTTTAAGGGTGATTTATAGAAATGTTTGGAACATTTGCAGTTGGAACATTAGCTTTTAGAAAATCAAGTGATTGTAATTGTAAACAGAACATTTGTACAGTACCTCTGAAATACCAAAGGTACTGAATAGTAACTCTTAAGATCCTGTTAGAGTACTAAAGGGTACTAAATAAACGTTCGGAATGGTAGCATTGGCGTATCGTATAGTAATCATGAATTTATATATCGCCTCTTCAAGAAAAACTGTTTAGGATTGGTCCTGGCTTGACAACATGATGAAACTCAATGGGTTTCTAGCACAAATGCTCTTAGGTATGATTTTATTGTATGTACATGTTATCTTTGCGATCTGTGTTTAACCAGCGATTGGCAGATGTTTTCCATAGTCCGAAGCCAAGACATAAAGCTCTTGAAGATGCTCGAAGTCGGCTTTATCTTCGATCTTATGGTTGAAAAGAAGAAAGTGAAGTTTGGATTGAAGTAAGTGACAATGACTGCATTGATGTTATCTGAACATATTCTGCAATTACAATGGAATTTTTCATAAACTTTTATCATCATTTATAGTGACCTCCATACGTTATGAAAAGTTTGTCGTCTGTCGTTAACAGTCATATTGATTTGACAAATCTACTGACTGGCCTCTTCATGGAAAATTACTGCTGGCTTTGTTAGGTATGGATGTTTGTCGTGCTGGTGATAACAATCGTAAAAATTGCCCTATGTTATCCACTTGACGAAAAAATATGGCATCCCGTGAGAAGAGTGTTTGTTTGAACGATAATAGTCATCCAGACAATTGAGCGATAATAGTCGTCTGGACAATTGACCCAATTAACCATTTATCTATAGTAAACAATTGACCTAATTAACCATTTTATCTGTGGTAGTCTGTGGTAGACAATTGACCTAATTAACCATTTTATCTGTGATAGTCTTTGCCACGGTCACCAGGAAGCAGAATTTGGTAACGGTACAAGCTGGGAAGTAAACAGCAAGTCTTACGGTGTACTGGCCCCATGTCCAGGACTTTGGGATTCATCCTTTGGCAGCTGAAGAGCCTAAGAAACGTAAATGAACGCCTCCCCTAAGTTTCTGAAATGACCCTGGGGAAACTGTTTTTTGCACACTGTGCCTCTAATTGGTGTGCAGTATAATTGGTACATGGCGTAAACTGGGAAGTAAGTGGCAAGTCCTGCGATGCACTGGCCCCATGTCCAGGATATTTGGATTCATCTATTGCCTGCTCAAGAGCCTAAAGAAAAGGAAATGAGCACCTACCCCATGCCTCACTTGTGGGATATGGGATACTTTACTTTATCTAAGTTCCCCAGTCTTGGACAGAGTTGCAGAAATAACACTTAAAATAAATTGAAGGCTATTCAGTTAAAAATGTTCACCAGGAAACAGAACAGTTTGAAGTTAAGAAAGGTAGGTACAGTGTGGTTAAGAAAAGTTGAGTGTGGTAGATCAGGTGTAGTTAAGAAATGGTGGGTATGGTAGGTAAGTTAAGAAGATTAAGAAACATAGGGTGTGGTAGGTAAAATAAGGTTAAGAATTGGGACATTGTAGGTAAGAAATGTGGTATGTGGAAGGTGGTGTGTAAGGTAAGATTAAGAAATGTGATGCATGGTAATCAAAGTATGGTTAAGAAATGTGGTATGTGGAAGGTGGTGTGCTGTAGGTAACGTAACATTAAAACACGGGTGTTGTAGGTAAAGTTAAGGCTGAGGTTAAGATGCATGAGACCTTGTAGGTAAGATTAGGTAAAGGGTCAGGGGTAAGGTTAGGTAAAAGGTCAGGGGTAAGGTTAGGTAAAAGGTCACAGTGCAGCTTCATTGTAACTTCTCCACCAGTTGAGTTGCAAGAATGTGATGATTTCTTCTTGAATTGGATTGATTTGTTTTATTGCAAACTAGCGTAACATCTTCAGAGAAGGTGGACAAAGAGAATCGATACTGTGACTTCAGTATTTCATCCATTCCCTATCCAGGCTGTGAGTTTTTTCGCGAGTGGAAGGATGCCCTGTATCAAACTGAAGGAATGGTCTATGACTGGAAGCAGGTCTGCATCATCATTGTTATTATCATGGACATCATCACCATCATCATCATCACTATCATCTTTGTTCATCATTGTTATTATCATGAGCATCATCACCACTGCCACCATCATCATTATCGTCATCAGTGTTCATCATTTTTATTATCGTCATCATCATCATTATCATTGCTCATCATTTTTATTATCATGAACATCATCATCATCATTTTGAGCATATGAACATCATCATTGTTGCTGTTGTCATCTTTATGTTATTATTCCATTTCATCATAAACCATACTGTCTTCCTCAGCAACAATAACTATCACATTATCATCAGTGGGAAAAGCTTCATCACTGATATACATACCTATGTATATATGCACACTGTATATTTATATATATATATGTACATATATACATACATACACATACATACATACATATATATGTACATGCATACTTATGTGCTTACATGCATATAAATGTACACGCATACATACATACGTACACCTACATACGTATATTTGTACATGCATACATATGTGCATACATACATGTACATGTACACACATGCGTACATACATACATTCATACTTGCACATGTATATACATAGGACACTACTTATGTAGATGCAAAGGATACTTGATTGTCTGAATGTTTTAACAGAATGTCTTTTACATTCTCTGTTGCTGCTGATGTTGCTAGGGTTTCGTGGATGCTCAGCTTGATATTCCGACAAGTCCAACACCTCCCGACACGATTGACTGGACTCAGTACATGGTAAGACCAATTGCCTGTGCAAAGTAAAAACAGAAGCGAGCATGACGCCTCTTGCTTCTTGTAAAGCCTCTGCCATCCTGGTGACATTTTATTCAGTATGATAGAATTTGCGGTTACTTTGGTTCTGACAGTTGCTTTTGAAATTGGAATTGAGTTTGAGTTTGAATCTGACTATAAAATTACGTTCAGTTCACTGACTTTGAGAAATTCAAATGGTTATGGAGAAGATTGGCCTCTCAGACCCTCTGAGGGACAACATATCAAGGCAGAGAAGATTGGCCTCTCAGACCCTCTGAGGGACAACATATCAAAGCAGAGAAGATTGGCCTCTCAGACCCTCTGAGGGACAACATATCAAGGCAGAGAAGACTGGCCTCTCAGACCCTCTGAGGGACAACATATCAAGGCAGAGAAGATTGGCCTCTCAGACCCTCTGAGGGACAACATATCAAGGCAGAGAAGATTGGCCTCTCAGACCCTCTGAGGGACAACATATCAAAGCAGAGAAGATTGGCCTCTCAGACCCTCTGAGGGACAACATATCAAAGCAGAGAAGACTGGCCTCTCAGACCCTCTGAGGGACAACATATCAAGGCAGAGAAGATTGGCCTCTCAGACCCTCTGAGGGACAACATATCAAAGCAGAGAAGATTGGCCTCTCAGACCCTCTGAGGGACAACATATCAAGGCAGAGAAGATTGGCCTCTCAGACCCTCTGAGGGACAACATATCAAGGCAGAGAAGATTGGCCTCTCAGACCCTCTGAGGGACAACATATCAAAGCAGAGAAGATTGGCCTCTCAGACCCTCTGAGGGACAACATATCAAAGCAGAGAAGATTGGCCTCTCAGACCCTCTGAGGGACAACATATCAAAGCAGAGAAGATTGGCCTCTCAGACCCTCTGAGGGACAACATATCAAAGCAGAGAAGATTGGCCTCTCAGACCCTCTGAGGGACAACATATCAAGGCAGAGAAGATTGGCCTCTCAGACCCTCTGAGGGACAACATATCAAGGCAGAGAAGATTGGCCTCTCAGACCCTCTGAGGGACAACATATCAAGGCAGAGAAGATTGGCCTCTCAGACCCTCTGAGGGACAACATATCAAAGCAGAGAAGATTGGCCTCTCAGACCCTCTGAGGGACAACATATCAAAGCAGAGAAGACTGGCCTCTCAGACCCTCTGAGGGACAACATATCAAGGCAGAGAAGATTGGCCTCTCAGACCCTCTGAGGGACAACATATCAAGGCAGAGAAGATTGGCCTCTCAGACCCTCTGAGGGACAACATATCAAGGCAGAGAAGATTGGCCTCTCAGACCCTCTGAGGGACAACATATCAAGGCAGAGAAGATTGGCCTCTCAGACCCTCTGAGGGACAACATATCAAAGCAGAGAAGACTAATCTTATGACTTCTGTCGCTTCGTTACCATAATGCGTAAAGCGTCAAACAGTAGTCGCTTCAAGTGAGCTCGTTAAAAATCATAATCTGTTGGAGAAGCAAAGGCGAAGTCCAATAAGTCAGAGAAATCAGAAGTTAAGCTATGGTGGGTAAACTAGCTGAAACGTGAAAATGCAGTTGCTAATACTTCATACCCATGGCTGGCTCTCGGTTTAGCTAATGCGATTGTTCTTCTACCCCATCTTCCTTTTCTTATTATTACTCGCTGTGTAATATTAAGCAAGTTGTAGTAGAACAGGAGAGAATGCAAAACTTAAGGACGAGTTTCTTCAGTGTTTTCAAGCAGGATTTGATCTTGGAAGAAAAAGAGTTTCCCTCGGGAGCGCAGCTGTAATGTAATGTATTGTGGCAAATGACAGGTTTGTTTGGTCTTTTGCAGAGTTGGGATGTTGTCCGACTGACACAGAACTACCTGCTTTTGCTGCTCCATTACATCAAAGAAGGTTTGTCACTGAATGTTGATATCATGCTTATGTATTTAGGTTTATGAATACAGTGTTTGCTTGATTGTTTGATAGAAGGGAAAATTGAAAATGTTTCAGTGATGCTTGCAGCGGATGAGCTAAAACTATTTTATCAAATGCAGATAAGAATTAGTATATGCTTGAAACATTTAATAGAATGCTGAATTGTTTCAGGCAATGCTAAAAACATTTGAGAAAATGCTAAACTGTTTCCCAGAATGATAGAAATATTTTTTCAACTGCTACAGTTGTTTAAGCTAAATCTGGAATCAAGATTTAGCAAATGATTGAAACATTAAAAGAATGCTCAATTGCGTCAGGCAAAGCTAAAAAATTTAAGAAAATGCTAAATTGTTTCCAAGAATTGATATAGAAATGTTTCAGCAACTGCTACAAATGTTTCAGCTAAATCTGGAATCCTGGTCCACTGTATCTCCGGTTGGGACAGAACACCGCTCTTCATATCCCTCATTCGGTTGTCACTTTGGGCCGAAGGACTAATCCACGAATCACTGAGCCCAAAAGAAATCCTGTATCTTACGATAGCGTACGACTGGTTTCTGTTTGGGTAAGTCCAAGTTATCTTCCTTGACAGGACTATTTGCTCAGAGTCGGAAGTTGGGAGCACTGCTAGGGAGTTTAGTTGAATTTATGTTACATGAATGTCTTACTATACATTGCCAGTAGATAGCTAAAGCCGTTATTAATACTGAACAAAAATATTATAAGTAATGAAAGTAACGTTTTTTATTATTTTTTTGCATTTATTTTTGCATGCAGGGTCAGTAAATCTGAATCTGAGTCCTTCGCAAAGCAACCGCGAGTGAAGGATTTGCTCAAAGTCCATACACAGTAACTGTCTCGGGGAGGCTCGAACCCATGCTGTCCGCGTTACAAGCCGAGTGCTCTATCCAATCAGCTACCATGCACCCCTTTGATGTGTTAATTTTTGTTTTGTTTGGCAACGTCTCTGGGTGCAAATTGTAATTACTACTTTTTCATTCTTTGTATGGCATTGACTGGAAATCATTTGTTAACAGAATTGGATCTGGAACCTCCTAAAGGGCAAGATGAGCTTCTTTAAGCATTGTTTCCTTTTGTTTTTGCAAGTTATTTTGGTGTGTGCGATGATTATTTTGCTTCTTTTAATTCTGTTCTTTTTCTTGTTTTAGGCACAATTTTACCGACAGATTCTGGAAGGGAGAAGAGGTATGAAAGACTTTAAAATAAATGATATGAGGCTTTCTGTATAAATCAGATGATATTGTAATATAATTACAGAAATTTATATAGCACCACGGTAGTCTACAAAAGAGATGCAGGAACCTTAACGGTTCAGTGACTTCAGAACTCGTTCATGAAGAACAGTTGAAATGTTCAAAAGATAGCCACAGTGGATGTATACATGCCAGGCTGCACCACATATCCTTTTATTTATTTATTTGTGCAGTTTAAATACAGAAATAAATAGATAAATATGTTGCAGAAGTTCATGGGGAACTGTGTTCTGTGTTCAAGAGTGCTTTTGAGTAGATGCTGTATAAGTTGAGATGCTACATTAATTATGTGCACCTTTGTAACGTTTTAAAAGCCCCTATATAAATAGCCAGGTACATGCATACGTATGTGGATCAAGGTAATTTGCCTATAAATTGCAAGTTTAGAACACAGAAAATTTAGAGATTTGAATATGCCAAGTGTCCAGTCGTTATCTAGGTTTGCGGTGAATTCTTCCGTTTTGCATTTTGTCTGCAAATTATTTCAGATTTTCCACTTCTGCTTTGCGTTTCTGAAGCACATAACTGGAGACGAGTTCAACATCGGCCGCAGGTCAGGGAAAGTTAAATTTGTACATTTAAATTTTGTATTTGTTAATTTATTTTGTTCCAATTGCTGATAAGCCTCAAAGGAGTTGAAAAATTAATTTGTTAATTTTATTTTATTTTAAAAATTAATTTTATTCTGCCAGGAAATGAATGGAGTACCTTTGGAGAGAGAAGCTGAAATCTCGACCATTATGCCAACTGATATACGAGTTGTAAGACCTTGTGTAATGTAATGTATGAGAGCCAAGCAACTGTGTTTTCAGTGTATATGTGCGCAGTGTTTTCTTCTTCATATGTGTATAGAATTAACTCTGGATGATGGACTAAGACTGTTTTTCATCAGAATTTTCCACAAATTCCGTTAAGATGGAGTTACTAGGACTTAGTTATCGTACCCAAGACCAACTCACTGTGGGCAGTCTTGCTGTAGGTTGTTTACTGATTATATAGTAATTCTGTTATTTATTTTATTTATTTATTTCATATCAGGAAAAACAGAACAAGAACAGCCAGCTCACCCGAATACATTACCGACAGCGCTCTTCTAGGTAAACGAGCTAAATAATCCATGTGTGATATACGAAAGAAATGATCCGAACTGGACCTAACGGATTGTGATAACTGATTGCAGTTTTGCTTCAGAACAACTTTCAGTGATTTTTCATATCATATGAGTGATAATTGATTTTCTGATGAAATTATTGAAGTTTCAAATAAAATGCTAGGGTTGAGAGATTAGTCTAGCGCCTTCAAACTAATTGTTTTCTCAAGGAATTTGCTTTGTTTATACAGTTGTGGCCTTTGATCTTAGCCGTAATCCTGAGATGCTGTCTGCAAATCCAACCGCTTAGTGGAATAGAGCTAGAAAAGCAGATCGGGTCGATTTGTGGGTCAGTCATAGAAGATCCAGATAAACGCACCGAGGGAAGAACTTAATTTGAAACCTGCTATGAACTAAATCCTTCTATGGTGTGATTTCTTTTAGATCTTGAAGGGTCTTTGGGTTGCGGAGGGTGTGAAGGGAGGGTGAGAAGAACTTAATTTGAAACCTGCTTTGAATGAAATCTTTCTACCGTGTAATTTGTTTAGATCTTGAAGGGTCTTTGGGTTGCGGAGGGTATGGCCATCGAGCGAGCAACACGAGCCTCAACAGCATCGGCAGCACTCGAAGTATCGACAATCCTCCATTCTCCTTCAACATCGGCAGCTATGAAGAAGATAACTTCATCAACAGGTTGCACTATTTCTTCATATTTTTGGTCTGTAGTCCAACGATTGTGGGTTTGAGCCTGCTGTATGGACTCTGGGGACGACCGTGAAAGAGTTGTTTGCCCACACTGGTCTTGCACCTCCTATTCTTGTTTACTGACTTGCACGCATAAAGAGTACAATAAACAAAGTGATAAATAAATGAAATTGAGTGGATGCTTGTTTTGTGTTGTCTTCAACCGTCGTCGAGCCGACGATTGGCACCACGGACAATTTTGTGCCACCTGCTTCTGTCTCAAGTCTCTTGTAATAATTGGTTGAACAATACTTCAGTCCTCGACTCGATGTTGATGTCATCTTGTGTCTTCCCCGAGTTCGGGATCGAGGAATTGTGCATTGGATGTTCTCTTTCTCTAGGCAGTCTCCACTCTTCCGTAGCACTAATATAATTTTTGTTCGGAGCTGTTTTTACGAAATTGCTATCACTATTACTGTTACTGATTTGCTATTGTTAAATTATTCATCATTGCTATTGTGTGTACTTCTTTAGTTTACCATCATTTTCATCATCCTATTAAAGCCGTTTATTTTCTTCTGTTGAACGTTTGACTGCAGTGTGCCGAACAACACACAACACGCCCCTTCCTGCAAAGGTTCGATGCCTTGTAGCAAGCCACTGGCCGACATTGCCGACGCTCGCCATACAACCAGCCCAATGGCTGTTCCTAAACCGGTTCACCATCTCTCGGCCGATGCAAGGTCAAGCTACGGCAGGTTAGTCCACTCACTGACCGTCTCACACGGCTGTATTAATTTACAAAGGAAAATGGTACGGATCTAAATATTAGATAATAATGCAACTGTGGCCCTGGATGGTACACTGAACGTTTTTGTAACAAGGCAGTTCATCTAATCCAATCTAAAGCCATTCAAACGGGCAGCGGTGAAGTGGTGAAGGATCTCGCCTGATTAATTCATTGTAAAAAGAGCAGGGTCGAGGCCATATGGCTGCTATAGAAAAACTGTACATTTACCGTCTAATCCAATCTAAAGCCATTCAAACGGGCAGCGGTGAAGTGGTGAAGGATCTCACCTGATTAATTCATTGTAAAAAGAGCAGGGTCGAGGACATATGGCCGCTATAGAAAAACTTGTACATTTACATTTGGTATACTTTATCTGATTGTGGGTGTTGTAGCTGGCAGTTCATTCCAGAGTTAGAAAGCCTTCGGGCCGGTTATACTTCATCTCCTGGTAATCCGTCATCTACGCACGCTCGCCTCGGATCGTAAGATCGTGTTTTATTTTTGTTTCTAGTGTTTTTGTTGTTGCTGTTGTGGATATTGATAATTAATTTGCTACTTTGTTGTTATGCTAAACAAATGTTGTGTTACCATGACAGTTATCGTGCTAGTAGTATTGTTGCTACTGATGATGGGAAAAGCATGAAGCTGAACAGATTAGTGTGTATAGGCAAGAGAATGTTTGTGTACAGGTTTCTGCCAGTGCTTGGATTTGAATGTTACACTTTTCCATGAGTGTGTGACTGTCTAAAACACTTTGCCAATCTGTTCTTGGTTGACTTTCCATGCAGTGGCTTGATTGCAGATGGCACACACTGATGGAAAAGTGTCAAATGCAAGTGTTTAGCTGTTCTAAGTGTTCAAATGGAAATGCTGGCAGACTGAACAAGCAGCGAATTTCTGTTGCCTATAAGCTAGCGTTAAACGTAAACCTATTCAGCGTGATGCTTTTCCCATCATCGGTAAGAGCAGAGTGTCTAGATTGGTTCCTGTCCTGTGAAATTGACAATTCATCGCCAAGCCATGCAAACAATAGGGAAACTTAGGTGCATGTGTGTTTTTATGCATGTGCTTCAGGAAGAAAGTCTACCACAAAAGGCCCGAGTTGCAAACTCGCTACCGTCTTTTAAATCACTTGTTAAGACTCGCTGCTTTACCCTGGTGTTTGCATGATTCCATATTGGCCCCAGCGAACATATCCGATTCAGGTGTTCTGACATTGCACACATTATAACTGCTTTAATAAATAAATAAATAAATAAAAGATTGTTGAATCTGAGGACCATGTTAGTGGACTGTTGTTATCACAATGAGCAGGTTAAAAAGTTTTTTTATTTTCTTTACTAGCTTGTCTGAGATATCAGATCGCAGGAGCACAGAATCGATGAGAAAACAAAATCTGGACGATGTACAATGCCTCTTTCAGAACCTTTATTCCTCGATCATGAGTGATTCCTCGAATTCCTGGCTGACCAGCAGTGGCGGAGGAATTTCCGGCATCATTGGAAATTTTGTGGAAAAGGTCGGCTTCCGTTCGGCAAGAAGTACTTTTGTCTAAGCGTTGCATTTGATTTTGATTCAAATTTTTGGTGAATGATTGAAGCATTTATTGTTTATGTACATAACGTTTTCGCACACGACGTTAGGTTGGCAAATGGATAATAGTAATTTTAGGGTGAATCGTAACTGTTACTGAAAGCTAAGTTTTATATGTTAGACTTAACCGACTGAATGGTTTAATTGCCAGGGTTTGAAGCCAGCATGCCATTGGACAGGTACTCAGAAATGGTTTAATTGCTAGTAGTTAGTGTGCCATTGTATGAATACTTGGAATTGCCAGGATTTGTACCCATTGGATGAGTACTTGGAAATGGTTCAGTTGCCAGGGTTTGTAAGCAGTATGCCCTTGGATGAGTACTCAGAAATGATTCAGTTACCAGGGCCTGTAAGCAGCATGCCATAGGATGAGTACTCGGAAATGGTTTGATATTTTGGCCCCGTTGTGAATTTTCTAGATAAGTGGCAACAGTTTCCACATCTTATTCCGGGCCTGAAGGAAACTAGATATATGATGTAGGTAAGAAATTTAGCAATGATTGATGTAGGTAAGAAATTTAGCAATAGAAGTGATTGACATTGTTGTGAAAGTGGGTTTGAAATTGTTTGCTCTCCTTTCTAACCATGGAAGGTTAGACTACACTTAAACTGTTCCTGACCATTTGAAACATGCGCATATACAAAGACAGTTACTTTCTCACTTGAGTTGCACAAATAAAGGTTAAGTCAGTTACAGTTTTAACATACGAAAAGTTTGTTGACTGTAAGAGGGTAAAAATCCTGGTTTACATTTTGATCTTGCCGCTTGTGGATATTTGTGTTACATTATTATCACGTTATTGCAAAATCTCTTAGCAGTGTTTGTGTTTAACCAAAGCACATTATAGACTTGATTAACACAAAGTTTATGCGTTTAAAGAAGATAGGTTTTTCCTTGTCAAGAAATTGTGTGGATTTGAAAGTAGTTAACAGTATAAAGTTTGACCCTTCTTCTTCTGGTTCTCTGCCCTCAGGCAGGTTCAAACGTCCGAGTTCAACCCATGCCAGGTTAAAAGTGAAATGGATGATGGTCTTGCTGGTTGTGCATGATATTTTGCTTGAGCTGTGGCAGCTTAAGAACTGAAAGGCTCTATTCCTTCATAATCACTTTATGTGTTACTCCTGTTAATTAACGTGTTTTATTGCAACTGGGAGACACTACATCATTCACAATGCAACAGGAGCCTGGTATAAAGTTATGCTTGGTTGGTATCAGAAATGTGAATCATTTTGAAAAGGAGTCTATGTAAACCTACCTAGAAATTAGCTAAGATGGGGACGATGGGATTTAGTTGTATATGGTGAAGCCTTTTATCTGAACAATGAGAAGCCATGAGCTTATGCCCACGATTCAAAATTCGCTTTCACAAATATATCAAAAATAATTGACACATAACTGCATTTTTCAGAATAGCTGTAATCTTGGTCGTTAGATATTAAGTCAGTTAGTCTTGGTAATCATTATATCTTGGTGCCAGTAATTTTTAGCTTAGTCCAAAGACCAGAATGCATGGTTTTCAATGCCGGTGGCGGTTTTGGCTGACGAAAATATTGTAAATAATTCTTCTGTATAATTTATGACTCTTGAGAGATTATTTTCTTAATTCCGTAACCTTGTGGGTTACTTTGAACCACAAGTACACCTGCAGTGTTAAGTATTGAGCTGTTTGTGATGAGAAGCATTGCATTTAAGACTGAGAAACATCTGGCTACAGAGCTGTTGTGCTCGAAATGAGAATTTTGTTATCTGCCAAAATTCTGATTTGATGGCATTATTCTGTAGAAAGTGTACAGACTCTTTGTTCTTATTTAACATAGAATGCCTGATTACAATGACACTCTTATTATGAAGAAATTTATGCAGAATTATCTTGAGCTGGACTCGTAGTGGAGCATTTTCACTGCATTGAATGTACAACATCACGGTAAAGGGTTAACTCTGAAATTATCCCAGAAGGCCTTTGATGTTTCAGTTAACTCCGGTCAACACAAACATATCTGAACATTGGTTTATTTGTTTTTCAAAATCATGTGGTACTAGAGTGGAATGTGCGAACACTCCAGGTCAGTTCAACCTAGTTGAAGGTTTGAACTTCGGACCTTCAAGCTTTTTGAAGGTTTGAAACCTTCAAAACTTTGAAGTTTTGAAACCTTCAAAACTTTGAAGTTTTGAATTTTGAATTCAAACAGGCAGGGAAGTGCGTTTTTCAAGGTCTTTTGCAGTGTGGTGTTTTTGGTAGGACAGCTGAAGAATTCTTGTAGCTAAATCTTGAAAACGTGAAGGTTCTTCTTGACTAGAAACAAAGCCATAAAGCATGTGCTTCGATGCTCACTAATAAATTGGGACAGATGTAAGGTGACTCGAGAATTGGCCATTAAACTGCTTTTGTGTGTGCCGTTTGAAAGTAATCATGAAAATTTTAATGCAGATCAGTGATAACATTAGCGACAACAACAGAGAATGATAGGTTTTTTGTCAGTTTTGAAGGCTGAATCAGGAGGATTTCTATTATATTGAGCCACAGCTTTTTCCGACGGCTGTTCTGTTGCAAGATTTAAAGGCACTATTTAATTTGAGTTGAGATGTTGATTTTAACTTTGATTTCTGGTTATGATTATGGGGAGCGGTTTTGAGAACATTGTTTCATTACATTTACGTTTTTTCTTTTGACAGCCCCAACCATTGTTGGGCAGGTAGTTGAGAAGTGCTTTATTTGCTGAATTAAACTGTTTACTATTCAAATTCTCATCTTATTTAATAAACGGTTTTGGGGATCTTTTAAACAAAATTAAACAGTGTTTTGGAGACCATTTGATCAAATTTGTGGTATGTGTTTGTAAAAGTTTTAAAGCAAAATTTGACAGAAATTTTTACAGCAATTTTTCACATAATCAGTGGATACAGATGAATTATGTAATACAGTAAAATGCATGGCTAGTATACATTACAGCTTTTCTTTGTGCTGCTTGATCCTTTGCAGTTTGCAGTTCTTTATAATGATTTGGTGATTGCAGTTGTGAACAGGTGTGTTATAACAGCGAATTTCCAGTTTTCAAATATTTACTTTGCATGATTTCACTTGCTGCAGTGTTTTAAATATGCAGTTTTCAGTTTTTCCTATCATATCATTTACGGGAAAGTTCTGCACTCTCGTCGAAAATCCAGACTGTTTTTGTCACGTTTTTTCTTGTGCTTTTGAGGTATACTGTTGGGGGATGTTGACCTAAAGACACAGTGCCGCGTCATAGTTTATGGTGTTTAATACTGAAGATAGACTTCCTTTAAGAAGCTAGTAAAGGCAGTGCATTTACAGCAACTACAAGTCTCTTTTAGCAAGAAGCTTTGATGCCACTGAAAATGATGGGATGTTGACTTAGGGTGATGTGTACCTTTGCTTGCGTCAAACAAAATGAATTTAATCGTCTGTTCAACTTTGAAGAGTTACCTGAACATATGTTACATGCTACATGAACTGCTACTGCTAGTTCGTTAACAATAAACAAATTACTGACTGAACAAATATGATGACATATAACAAATTATATTTCAAGTTTCTATAAAATTTCTGAAGTATATTTATATGTGAGGTATATATATATATATACTTAATTATTGAATACATATACATATATAACTAACTTACACTGGTTAGATCTATATTATTAATAGATGCTAGTGCAGTGAAGGATATATATATATATATAACAGTTTGTGTTTGTATATTGGTTTTATATATTCATGTGTATTATAAGTGAATATATGCTAATTCTCATTTATTTAAATTTAATATGCATGAGAATTTTGAAATGGGTTCTGGGACTTAGCTGCAGACATTGTTACCCTTAAATCAGTATTCACAAGTACTGTAAACATCGCTTGTCAATAAATTTGTGAATATATGCAACCCTTAGTTGGAACTTTGACTTATTTCTCGAGGCATTTCCTGACGGGTTTGCAATTGTGACCAATTAATTCCCAATGGGACTGTGTACGGTCCGTGCACAGGGACCTAAGTTGGCGTGACGCCCATTCAAATGGGCAGCGGTGGTGAAGGATCTCAACGGATAAATTCACTGAAAAATGAACAGGGTCTAGGCCATACGATCGCTATAGAAAAACGTGTACATTTACATTCACTGTGTGTTTGTGTTTAAGATATTTCATTGTACAAGTGTGCTACATACAGAAAGCGATTTGTAGGAGGGGAGGGGAGGGAAGGGAAGGTCGGCTCTCTCCCCTAGTTCTGACTGTTTCCCTTTGAACATTGTCGATTGACAACTCATGTTGCAGTCTGTCTGTGTGTATGTATGATTGTATGTATGTATGTATGTATTTATGTATGTATGTATGTCTTTCACCCAACCTCGCATTCACACAACTTCGGTCTCACACTTCGTAGCAATCGTTATGTCGTAAAACTTGGCTAATGTGACAGGACCGGCCAAATTGTTGGCAGCCAGCTTAACACCGCTAACCGCTGTCGCGTTGTCCCACGACAGAGAGACAACGAACAACGATGTTCATCGGCCAACAACTTGTCAAAACGCCACACAGTTACTATTAACACCGCATTCCGAAGTTCATGTCAAAATCGTTGCTTTATCTGGGCACTTGGCATCCGCGGTTCGTTTAGCAGACGCCATTTCTAGGCTGCAATTGGCTGGCGAGGGAGGCAGAGAGGGGTGAGTGAGTATGGCATTCAGCTAACCAAATTCGCAAAATGGACCTTGGAATAAATGAGTCTTTGGCAGATTGTGTGAGTGTCGCCAAAATGGACCAATAACTGCACGTTGGACATAATTAAATTCGACCAGGAATCTGTACGCTTGTTTGCAAATTTTATGTTCTGTGTATATCAGATTTGTGTGGCGTCTTTTCGGTAACTATACGAGATGCTGAAATCGACGCCTGGATCTAATAAGGCGTGACTTAGGACAACCGGAGAGTGTTCCAATGGCGGCTCTTGGATTACATGCGTGGGGGGTCGAGCATTTCCAGAGGGGCGCCACATTCGGGCAGTCCACCAGGCACGGGTCAGGTCTGAGGGACGCCGACATATAACCGAGGGGCGCGGGGGGCGAACCGCCCCCACGCCTATAGCTAAATCCCCACTGGAGTGTTCTCTGATCTATTTCTGGCCAAATATGTCGGAATTTCAACAGAAGACCGCCTGTCTGTCTACCTGCGTCCGTCCATGTCTGGCCTATATCTGCCCAAGTGTAGCAACCGTTACTATGCATTCAAATGGCCTACGCGGCTATAGGCCTAAGGTGCCTTGCATGCACATTGGCCTACATACGTGTGTATTTGGTCGTAGTTTGTAGCCTATGGTACTGTGGTCAGTTTCAGAGTCAGTGCATGCATACTTCTTATATTACGCATTTTACTTTCGAGCTGTAAATGGCCATAAGCAAAGTGCCATTGTAGACGAAGGGGAACTCCACCCCACCCCAGAGTGGCTCAGACCAGTGGCGTAGCTAGCCTTCCTAGGGCCCTTGTGCGAACTGAATGCGATGGGCCTCACCCCAACTTCCTCTCAGTTTCAGTGACGGGCCCCCAAGGGACTGCGCCAACTATACTTATTTTGCTTTAAGTAATTGAGCAGCCGGGCCTTGATCCCTTGGAGGTCCAGGCGGCCCCTGGCCTCGTGGGCCCTTGTGCTTTGCACAACCTGTTGCTACGACTCTGGTTCAGGCTGTCTCCTACTAGATGTGTTTAGGGATTGGGATGGCTATTCACGGTCATTCAGAAGGACCTAAGCAAAGAAGATTGTGTTTAGTGTTGCAAAAGTTTGAAGACCTTTCTTAATCATTGAGACTTTAGCCGACCGCTGGCAACTAAAGGAAACTTTACGTGACCCACTTTGTTCGTCGTGGTTTTCTCGGTTTGTTTGTGGAGTCATTCCTCCAACATCCAACTTCTCTGCTCTATCCTTCCCAGCAGATCTTCCAGGCGTTTAGCATATACAGAAAAACTGGCAAAAAAATTCACAATGAGGTTCACAAGTGGAGGTAAAGGTACCTTTCGTCTTGTGGTCCACATTCAAGCATTGTGATCACGCCACTAAACATAGCCTTCAGCAGTGCCATGTACTGGCATTCAGTTATATATGTGCAATCAGAAAATTCTCATTTATCTTCAAAGCAGTTTAGAAACAGAGGCAACACAAACTTGCTGTTAAATTAATTTTTATTTTGTATCATTCACAACTAAATCAAAACCGCACCAACCATCATCAATAGCCACCAGATTCTCTTGTAACCATCACATTTTTAGCAGTTGAATATGATTAGAAACCTTTGACTAAATCTTGCCCTAACATGGCCACATTTCATTCTCTGTTACAAAGACCAAAAATACTGTTGCTAACGTGTCTTGTGTTTTGGGGGACGATGAGCCAAACTTTACATTTAAGGCACTTTTGGCAAACACCACAGGAAAGCACAGAACATATCAGTTAAGCATTTACTTAGTACAACAAGAAATAGGAAATTATGCAAAAACCCTAGAAATTCTCCGCCAGACAGGAATCAGTGGGAAACCTGCACATTTTACAATTATCTCCAAACCAGTGCAAACCAGATAGTTAATTAAGACTGTGGAAATTACCTAAGACATGCAAACTACTGAATTATGAACATTTTAATCCTGAAAACATCTTGCAAATGTGAATAATCAACAGTAAAAAATCAAACAAGTTCAGAATACAGAAATTGTCCATCATTGAGGTACCATACACCAAAATGACTTGCTGAATAAAACACTGTCTACATGCAGATATGTGGATGAAACGTTTTTACAATATCATACAAATTCAACTCCGTATGCAGCAACTCAGAAGTCTTAGATGTGAAAAAGAACCATTACTCAACATGAACATGCGCTGTGCAGCACTACAAAGGTTGGCGCTCGTCCGAACCTTTGAGGCACCAATAGCAACCAGCTACGAGGTGTAAGACAAAAGCGCAACGGAAAGAGAGGATAAGCCACATGGTAGTAATGTAATCGTAAAATTTATATAGCACCCCTTCAAGCGAAACTACTCTGAAGCAGCAAAATTACCAAAGCCTTGTTCCCTTTCCTGTACCCTTCACCACATGGATGGGGTACTGCCAGTTTTACCATCTCACATATCATCTCTTGGAAATTTCAAGTTGGAAGCACTTCTGAATATGTGCTGTGTAAAGTAAGGCACTATTACGGTGCAGTATGACATTACAAATCTAAGTTTATATGATAATTTTACTTTATAATTTATATTATAATTTTATTTTCTGTTACATTTTTGCAAATAAACTTTCTGTCACTGTTAGCACCACAAATACTCTCCTACAAACAAAAACCACAATGTCCATAATATCCAAAACAAACGTGGAACGAAACTAGTCCTACATCCTAAAAGACCCTTTGCTGATCACAACATAAGTTTACGTGCAAGAAATTAATTCATGGTTCTAGCGGAAATATTGCTAGAAATTGTCACAAAACTATGAAGCGATTTTTTAGTCCCGTAGTTCGGTGGCATGTCAGTAAACTTAGACACTCGGTGAGTTAACGCTAGACAAAGAAAAGATTTCTGTATGTTAAGTGATCACGCATAGGAATAAATGAAAAACTAACAACGAAATTTTACTGTTCTTTTAACTCAAATGACAAAGAAACTCAAATGACAAAGAAACTCAAATGAAGTTTCACTCAGCTGTAACTGTAACATCGCTGAGCAGCAAGTCTTGACAGCCATTCTCAACATAAGACTTAATTAAAAAGTACACTTAACTAATACTGCATCCACATAAAAGTGTCTCTCATCACGATAAAAAGCAAAGAATTCCTTGCTTGATCTAAACAAAGGCAGACACAGCACAAAGAACAAGAAAGCCATCTGGTAAAATTAAAATAACGTCAGCTCTGCCATCAAATACAGCGGACATCGTTCTCAGGATGTATAAATTAAAATTAAACTTCATGCGTACATTAAAATTAACGATTGTTCAAGAAGTGCTGAAAACAAATCCTGCTCGTTAAATAACAATACAGCTGTCTTATATCAGCAACAGTAAAACGTCTTCCAGCAACTTTGGCTGCAAGGTCGCATAAAATCTCACGCTGTAACTTTCTCCACATGCCTAGAATCAGGATTCCTGTCGGCTAACCCTCTAAATCACACACTGACCTCCACAGCAACAGAGTCCTAATTTAATGGCAAACAGAAAAACATGTGATAAGATTGCAGAACAATAAAGACCAAAACACTTGACTGATAAAACGAGCATGGATTCATGGATACATACATCCAAATCACAAATATCACAAAGTTCATCTGAATAATTCACATAAAATTAGTCAAGGGTCAGCAGTGACAAGTGATAAAAACCCTTCAGTAACAGTCGAACTCTGAAAATCACGTGATCCACTAAACCCTGATTACGTTCGAGGACTGATGAGGCAGGGCTGCAAAGTCAAACACCTTAGCTTTACCCGTCTGCGACAGAATCTGCCCGCTGTTGGAGTCGTCACCAGCTGTGACAATGCGTCGCGCGTTAACACCTGGGAGTCCACCGTTCGATTTGACTGTGATCGGATTCTGCGCTGTCTGCGTCCGAACGACGCCCGACTTTGTTTTGTTCTCGTCCATCATCGATTGCTTCTTCTTCAGCCAAGCGTGGCGAAGTGCTTGCGTCGGAAGCATCCGGTCGGTCGGATCCCACTCCAAACAGCGCTGCAGAAAGTCAACAAAATACTGATCACTGCAGCCTTTTAGGGCATCATTGAGGTTGTGAGAACCGGGCGGTCCGCGGAACTTTCCCCGCTTTGACTTCCCACCTTCATACTTTACATCACCGTTTGGCAATATGGTCGGTGGCATACAGTAGCGGGGACATCCCTGCGACGAAATGAAGTTTCTCGTTCTCTTACAGCCGTCTAAGAACCTCTGTGGAGGCATTCCAAGGAGCTCAACGATGCAGGCAAACTGATCAGATTCGTCTTCGCCAGGAAACAGCGGGTATCCAGTATAGAGCTCGGCGAGGATGCATCCAAGACTCCACATGTCAATCGGCATTCCGTATTTTGCTCCGAGAATAACTTCCGGCGCTCGATAGAACCGCGACTGAATGTACGTGTAGATGCGCTGATGTTCGTAACAGCTCGATCCGAAGTCGATCACCTTGATGCTGCTGCGATTTTCCTGCCTCAGGAGGATGTTCTCTGGTTTCAAATCGCAGTGGATCAGGCGGTTACGATACAGAAGTTCAAGACACAGGAGAATCGAGTGCGCGAACCGTCGAACCAGCGGCAGTTTGAAACCTCGGTACTTGTTCCTCTTCGTCAGCTCGTAGAGGTTGACGCTGAGCAGCTCGAATGTTATACAGATGTGATTTCGAAACGTGAACTGGTCAAACATCTGAACTATGTTGGCCGTCTTATCTTTGTCCTGTTTCTTCAGGTGCTCCAAAATCCGGATTTCCTCTTGAGCCTGGCGGTGAAATCGGTTCTCATTCCTCACCATCTTCAGCGCCACGTGCATCCTCTCCTTGTGGTCATAAGCCTTTACCACCTGTCCAAAACTCCCCTTTCCTATGAGCTTCAGGACTTCGTAACGGTAAGCCACGTGATCATGTGGAACATGTACGTACGATCCGTTATCGTCATCATAGCCATTATTGTTGCGATCATCCAAGACTCCTGGTTGTTTTTTAGCACTTGGACCGACAAAGTATATCTTGCTGTAAGTGAATATTTCGTGGTGTTCAAAAGAAGTCAATTTATGCATGAACTGCTTCATGGCCGACTCTGGAGTGAGAACCAGTGAACGCTTTGAGATGCCTGAACCGTCAGGTCTTAGTGCAGGTAACACTTCATTCCCCTTTGGAGCAACGTTTTCGTATTCAGGCTCTTTTAGAATGTGTTTTACTTTAGTTTCCTTCGGTTGCTTATTACCGTTGGACTCATGGTACAGTTGCTGAACTTTCACTCCAGAATTGCTTTCTGCAAGGGTACGACTCGAGACGTTTACAAGTGGCGGAAGTCGCGGAGCCGCCAAACTCGATGCGCTGTTTAAGTTCTCCATCGAACTTCCAACGGGCCGCTTTCGCAAACCCAACAAAGTAACGCTCTGGTTCGACATTTTCGAATTTCGAAGAATTTCGGGAAATCCAGGCGGCAACCGAGTCTATCAACGTCCGGGAGATGCGAATCACGAGACGACTGTTTATGCTACCAAGTCTTCGATACTCGACTAATCGTATCACTCAGGGTAACGGCGACGCACGCGATAAACTTTGGAACATGAAAACCGGCGCCCGAGAATTATACGCCGAAAAGAACTTCTATTTATTCCGCGTGGCTGCTCCTGATAAACTAACAGAATGAGGCGAATTTAATTCGTTATAGTTCGAACATATGACCAACCGCTTCGAAGCTTTTCCCGAAGCGAACATCCGTTGTCATGTAGAAGAGCAAAACCACTCTCGTTTCTGGCCGCTGGTGCTAGGTGCCATCACGTGACAACGCCACAGCCAATCACAGTGCGTGTACCTACCTACATAGAGCTCCGACCTGATTTTCTAGCGCTATTCACTTAAGAGGTCGTATTTGTAGTTTTTCGGGTTTGCTGCTAAGATCAAAGGCAGCAACTGTGTAAACAGAGCAAATCCCTTGATAAAACATCCGTGTGAAGGTGTTAGACTAATCTCTCGGCCCAAATGGTAGCAAGACTAATCGTGGGCATCTTTCATTTTGTACAGCGTCAAAACACTAGAAACTTAGGTATTTTATTTGAAACTTTAATGATTTCGTACCCGATTATAAATTTTAGAGTGTCCAGCACACCAAATACCATCCGCTGTTTGAATCAAAGCAAATAACTGATTGTTGGTGTGTCACTTAATCGAAAGTCTGTCAACTCTAGCTAAATGTTGGCTTACGAGCAAGTACTTTGCTTTTACAGAATTAATTTTGGCCCTGTGTCCTAGTCATAATTGTAACTTAAGCATTAGTTCACAGCCCGTGAAAGCGGTCTGGGGACCATCATCCTCTGTGGCATGCTCCTCGGGATCATCTGTGGTAAGCTCTTCTCTCTGGAGCACGCCACAGTGACCATCCTATTAAAAGAAAAAAACGATGAAGCAGATTATAAGCTCGGCAACAGCAACTAAAACGTGATGGCTTTTCTCTATTCTTATCATCCTGTTTCTTTGGATCTTGACCTGGAACTGAACCATTTTGCCCATCGATTTTGATTGAGCACCTGCGAATAAGCTGGTTCCTGTGACTTATCTTTTGCTGGGCACTGTAGAAATCTCAAGATTACGACTGGTCAGTTTGTATGCCTGTTTGTCAGTCAGTTAAACCTACAATTTGGTAAAAGAATGTTTGAAGTAAACCTACACTTTTTGTAAAAGAATGTTTGAAGTAGCTGGTCCAGCTGAGTGGAACTCTTTACCTGATTCTATTCGAAGTTGCTCTTCAATAGATACTTTTAAATTAAAACTTAAGACTCATTTATTCTCTCAGTACTATAACTAATTATTATGTTGTAACGCATCCTTTGAGTAAGACATTGTTTTATTAAGGCGCGTTATAAATATAAGTTGTATCATATTATATTGTACAGTTAATCTGTTTAATCTGCTTATCTCTTAGCAGGACGTGCTGGATTCAAACCCTAGACTAATAGCACAACCAGATATATCATAAGCCACGCAGAAACAATCAAAGCAGCACTACAGGCGAAAAACAAATCTACAAAGGAAAAAACTCGCATCCAAATACCATCCTCATTAAACTTTACTTTTGGAAATTCTGCCACATGACAATAACTTTTAACTTGGCAGAGATGATTCATTTTCAGCCATGTTATTTTGCATTTTTGGGGAAGAAAGATCAACACAATGCACATCTGATTGCTTTCATTTCTAAGTAGAATTCATCTACACAAGTTACTCTCTCACGTCAGAAGTTTCTCTTTTATTTGAGAAAATCTTTTCTGAACCACCAGATTTGTTGCACTACGATCAAGCCTACAACTCGCAAGACCAAATCACACACGAAAAACACATCCGAAAGTTACTTTTAAGTGCCAGATCACGACAGTTGCTTTTCTGCAGAAGTCTGTCTTCTCATTGGGGTGGTTTCCAAGCTTCGATTTTAGGGCGGGTCGTGCTGTATGGCATGTATTTCTGGTTAGTTCCAGTCAGGTTTTCCTTGTGGTCAGTCATCCACTTGTAACTGACGGTGTTCTCTTTCGTGGGTGGCTCGTCACAAATGTAGTGTAACCAACGGTGCCTAGACATGACAAATTCAATTTATTTACGTTAAATAATGAAAAATTCGTGTAATATTTCTCCACCACAAGTAACGTACTTCTGAATATCTGATCCGATGACTTCTGTAGCGCTATTATCATAATTCACAAGGCATCAAGTGATGGCTATTATTATTATTTTGTGTTTAATACATGTGCAACATCAGTAAAAGTGAATCTGAGGTGCAAAGCAATTGTGAGTGAAAGAACTTGCACAAGGTCCTTACACAGCAACTGTCTAAGAGGAGGCTCAAACCCGTACTCTTTGCGTTACAAGAGAAGTGCGCTATCCAACAGGCCACTGTACCCCTATTGGCTTCACACGAAACCTAATAAAAAATCACAGTCCATTGGAGAAGCCGAGTTAAAATCCGATAGATCAGTGAAAGCAGAAGTCAAGCTATGGTGTCTTCGAATAGATTCTACACAGACCTCTTTGTAAGGCGGTGGATTCAAATGGCAAACAAAGTGAAAATATCAGATACATCGGTTAATACCATCAAAATGCTTTATGTCTGGTTTAAAATGACCCACCATTCTGCGGGAATCTGGCTTCCATCGTAATCCCAGCCGTACTTCTCATCCGAGTAGTACACCCACCGACTGCGACCTGAGGAAGGGAAAAACAACTGACAATTAAAGGCACAGAAATAAAAATATGCTCAGTAAAAAACTAAGTCAAACGTTTCTCCGAATTAACAACGTAATTACAAATTTGCACAAAAATTCACCTAAGTTGTTTCTGTCTATATTTTTATTATAATTCTGACATTTGTCATTTGTGACCTTGCCTGAAAAAAACCCGACCAAAGACTGAAAAATATGAGAAACTGATTCCAATGGCTGTTATGTATAAAACAGGTTCAAAAAAGTTATGTGGATAATTTTCACACAGATACACAATCTATCACCCAAAAGGTCTCAAGTTAAACTTTAGGCTAAATAAAATAAATAAACAACAATAAATTGCATAATAATAATAATTTGCAAGCAAAAATCTATTCAATTAACACCACACATCAAAATTTAGGTAAAAATTAACTTGCGAAATTTCTAAACTCATGAGTAGGTGCACATATCAGTTGTAACTTTTTTATTACTTGTGAAAAAGCAAGTGGTTTATCCCAAAATATTCTGCAATTGCAGCCTCACTCAATGCATCATTAAACCAATTATAAAATTTTAAAAAAATCTGGCCAGGTTTTCTCAGGTAATCTCATTATCACAATTCACAGCTTGTACAGCTAAGAATTAAAAGCTGCTCATCTGATCCAAATACCTTGCATTATCAAATGATTTTGTAACGAGTGATCCATTCTTATCTTCTATAAAGGTTCTTCATAAGGCTTGGTTACCTAGAAAGTACATCTTGTTCTGGTAGTACTTGTTGCCATATTTATCTGTTCCAACATGGTTTCCCCATTTCAGTTCATCCGTTCTGAAAGTCAACATCATCAACATACGCAGGTGTTCAAATAACTTTTATGTCCAAGCCAGCAGACCAAACACATTAACCCCATCCACACTCATTCACTTCAACCTGAAGATCTAAGACTGACACAAACTGATGGCGAATTTTACTAACTTACCTGATAACTTTGAATAATTTCAATTCCATTAAAACAGTATCTGACAGCGGCGCTCTATTTTCTTTCGCAATCAAGGTTGGCCATATTGTTTATACGTACGCGTTATTACCAGACCTCAACCAAGATTTTGCCGTATCTGACTTACATCTTCACTTTAATACGGCAGAAGACTCCGATAAGTTATTAACGCTGATGGCTGAAACTCTTAACTTATTTCAACAGATTTTAGAAACAAAGTTAACTATGTAGTTACGACTGAAACGAATATCAAACAAAACTGCATCTGACAACTAAGTTGGTTTCTATAATATATACCATGCTTAAATTGTTCTTCAAAACACTAGCAAACGCCACGGTACAGAAATAAACAGTTTAAGCTTTTAGGTCACGTGACAGCCCTTCGAAAGCAAAGATAGGCCTCTATGAGCTTCACATTCATCACATATTTGAAATGTATTTCAAATCACATACCTGAAAAGCTGCAAGAAAGAGCCCCAAAGACCACCGTGTTGTCTAACAGCTTTCCGTAAATGACTGACTTTCTCTAAGTATTTTGACATTATGTCTCAAAATGTTACACTTAATGTCATCCACCATCCAAGGTCGCAACACAGATGATGCATTTCACACAATATCAAACAGTCTGATTACGTCACTTTATATAATTATTCCATCTAGCGGTTGCTAGAAGTGTGCAAACGGAAGAAACATGCATCATAATAACAGTCACTTATTCAAAGCAAACTATGCGATGCATGTCAGGGCAAAGTTTGGTTCCAAATCATAATGGATTTCTCCAAAATAATCCAGCATTGTTTATAGCACACGGCACACTTCTTTGAAAATGAAGTTAAAACATTTGTTCAACCTTTAATTCTCACTTTTCTTCAGGGATATATGTATATAATGTATCTTAAGCTACATATTATATATTATCCCCTATCCGCTCTTACTATTTCTGGATAAATAAAAACTGAGGTTAGCTACAGTTCAATATTTTATAAACCATAACTCCCAACATGAAACAGATTCAATGTACACAAGAAAACAATGACCTAGGTACAAGAGTTATAATCTCATATCTTGATGTTTTAGAAACAGCTTTTTCTTTAGCTAGAGTTCTAAACTCTGAAATTTTTCCAAGTATGATTTTATGATACCAGTAAGCAGCAAGTTACAGTAATCTACTCAATTGGAGACCAATACATTCACCAGAGATATCCTGGAAGACACAGGGATATAATGCCTCGTTCTGATCTACTCACATTTTCACATCGCATTCTGTCAACAAAACTATTTTAAACTCGTAAACAAAAACCTATAATACTTCATTGCAACAAAATGCATCTGAAAAATGCAATCACAGAATTTTATTTGAATGCAGCCAATTTTATTGCAAAGTGACTTCGATTTCCAATAGTCAACAAGTTGCATCTTTAATTGCGCGACTTCTTGGACTTGTTGGAATGAGGTTTCCCTTTTCCAGATCTCCCTTGCCCTTTTCTCGCATTCGGATTTCCTTTTTTAAAAGATCCCTTTTTAGAACCAGGGACTTTCTTCGAGCCAGGACCTTTTTTCGAGCCAAGTCCTTTGATAGAACTAGCAGGACCGTTGTTAGAATCAGGTCCTCTGCTAGAACCAGGACCCTTTTTAGAATCAGGTCCTCTGCTAGAACCAGGACCCTTTTTAGAACCAGGACCCTTTTTAGAACCAGGACCCTTTCGGTTTTTCCCCTGCTTCAATCTCCGCTGGTCTTTCTTTGACATGGAATTTTCTTTGGCACTAAAACAACAAAATACGAAGTAAATCCAACTCGCATTTCCACACAATTTTACAGAAAAACAATAAACTCAGGCAAAATAAATAAGTAAGTAGTGCTTCTGTTAACATCACTGACAGATTATGCATTGCTTCATCAATTACGGCATCATTCAGGTCTTTCCTCTGAATCACAAAAATGATTAGATCAATCATATTACATTACCATATTATATTTACATAAGCCATATTACATTACCCACTTACTGATTCATGGATCGACAGAACTTCCTAACTTTCAAGGATTTGAACTCTAAATCCTTGGAAGGCCAATGCTACACCACTCGACAGTAGATACCTCACACAATCAAATCCTAACTGCAGAACTAATATTCAAATAGTTTTCTATCTGATAACTGAACTTCGATCAAAGATGCCAACCTGGTTGACTCCACTTCCGCTTTTAGCAGATTAGCAGCTCGGTTTGAGTCGACCAGAGCCTGACCAGACTTGATTTTCTCAAAAATGGCCTTGGCTTTCTTTTTCTCTGATTCAGGATCTCCAAAGTTTGGCTCAAACTGAATAAAAGAGAAAATTTACAATAAAGACAAAAACAGTCTGAAAATAACTGAGCTCAATGCAATAAATTTAACCAAAATTCACCCAGCAGAACCTTCTTCACACAACCTTCTTTACTTAGTCTCTCTCCTACCCAGTCTCGCAAACGCCTGAAATCGGTTTGTTCAAGTCGGGAGCGCCACTGTTTCCTAAGTGGCGCTTTATAAATGTTCGTTTACAATTACAATTACAATAAGAAAAAGAGTAGTCTCTTAAAATAAGCTAGCCCTGACAGGCAGCAGTTGGTACAAAGTGTTAGCGACTTCATTTCTCTTAGCCTCGGCATATAAGGACATGTGGCTCCTTCTTGATTACAGAACTCACATTTCTGGGGGATGTTTCAACTCTTCACCATTTCAAGGCCGTTTTCCTCAGTACCTTTTCCATATGAGAACCAGATGAGACCTAACCATTCCAGATGACGGTGAAAGTCCAGACAATTTTTCTCCTGAGGGATAGCACTTCTGATGAAATATAATAACAATAATTAAATAACAATAATAAAGTAATAATAATAATAATAATATTGAAGAGCTTGAGCTGACCTTTCGTTTCTTCCCAACATTTTTGGCTGGCTTTTCTTTTGGAAGAGACTCTGTGAACTTTCCAAGCGACGCTGTGCTCTTCTTGGCAACAGTTTGAAGGACGCTGAGTTCCTGTTTGTCTGGTGTCTTCGATGGCATCATCGTCAAGCCAGGCACTATGAAGCAGCAAAAAACATGATTCTGAAAAGCTCTGAAGAACTCCCAAGGCCTTGAATTTTACTAGAAAAATTCAGAATTATGAAAATGGTGTCCAAAGCTTAACCTTTGCGTGCCATAGGTTCAAAACTGCGAGATCAGGAACTTTCCATGTGACCGCCACATGCGCAAAATCGTCACATCATAGGTGCACTTAGTAAAGCAGCTGGAAGTTAGGGAACCAGCACTCGTCCTATGTAAATAAGCCAGCCGTTAATTAGGGTGATAAATGAGCTACAATTGCTGAGAGGGGGAGAGAAAGGAGCTCAAGTTGCAATTCTCAAGGGAGACGATTCCAGCAAGTGGGACCAAAGCAGGTAAAGCTTCTGGACTGGGACCCAGCGGTTCACATGCGAGGGACAAACAGGAGAAATTCAAAGACATAAGTATGTTCAAAATTCATTTTCCAACAAATTTCATGTTTACACATTAACTCTATCATCATCTTCAACAGTTGATTCTGTTTTAGCATCCTATTCTTAAGGAGTGAAATGGATCAAATCCAAAAAAATATCGGGCTAGAGCCAGAACAAGGGTTTAAAATATTTCACATGCAGAGTTAACGGATACACATACAGATATCCCTAACTTCCCAAGCAGATCAGTAAAGATAAAGTTAAAATATTTAAGAAATTTTTTTTATTGTTTCAGATATCGCAATTCCCGTTCTGGCAACTCGATGCAACTCCAAAACTTATGTTGCTCACAGGTAGACATCTCATTTATCACAGCTAAATGTTTACCAGGACTACACAATAAAACACATGAGCTGATTAAGTTAAATACTGACTTTTTCCGGCTTTGTTTCTTGCCAAGTTGCGCAAACGCTGAAACTCATTTTTGGCAATTCTTTCTTTCTTGGCTTTCATTCTTTTCTCAAACTGGTCTTCATTTGGATCTGTAAAAACATTTACGTCGTTCATAAAATCAGATTTACATGGTATATGTAACAGATTCACCTGGTATACGTAACAGACTCACATATAGACTCACAAGGTATATGTAAGACTTACATGGTATATGTAAGACTTACATGGTATATGTAAGACTTACATGGTATATGTAACAGACTTACATGGTATACGTAACAGACTCACATATAGACTCACAAGGTATATGTAAGACTTACATGGTATATGTAACAGACTTACATGGTATACGTAACACACAAGACAAGATCCAACCTGGTACATGAACCTGATTAATGCCTTACTCAAGACTAGGTTCATCTGGTAAATAAATCTCATTATTATCATACTACAGACAAGACTTACCTAGGATACAAATTAGACAATTAACAGAACTGATCATTACTGACAGAAAAGTGGTAACAAACAAGAGGTAGAAGCACCTACCAGCCTGATCAGGAACCTCCAGGCACCAGTCTTTCGTATCATCTTTAGCTCTCTTATAACCCCAGCTAGGTCTGTATTCCTACACAGCACAAAAAGAAATCTCTTGCAACACTGTATTGGAATTTTTCTCTAAATCAAAAGGAATGATACAATGCTACCATTGGCCCTTGCTACGTCAATTCACAGCACCTTCCGATGTTTATAAAGGTGCTATATAAATAGTCTTATACATACATACAGCAAATGTGTAAAGAAAACAGAACCTAGTTATAATGCTAATTTGGAAGCCATACCATTTACTGTAATACAAGATCATGTTCCTCTTGTATCAATCTAGCGAAGAACTTCCTGAGTTATATATGCTGTATTAAACCAAAATAAAAATATTACGGGATGGAACAATATTCTAATCTAATCTAAGCCTAGAACTTCTACAATAATGCACTAGGCATTTATCGATAGCACCTCAAAGCCGATTCTCAAACCAGTCAATTCCAAGGGCTGTCTTCTAGTTAATACAGAAAAATGTCACCAAACAAAATCTCAGGCACTGTATTACAACAATGTCATGTTCCTCTTATATCAATTTAGTGAAGAACGTCCCAAGTCAAACCAAAATGAAGATAGTCTGGGACTGAACAATATTCTAATCTAATTTAAGTTGAGGACTTCTACATTAATGTACTAGGTATCTGCTGATAGAACCCCCAAATCAGTCTTCCGCTCCAAGCTGAGAACCTACTTCTTTCAGTTTGTTCATGGCTCTTAATGTCTCTTTTCCCGGCTTCAGTGTGTGCACTTCTGAACTTTGTAAAGTAGGGCATTATTAAATTATAGTTGCATGTATGTTTGTAAAATAGATTTTCAAACTAGTCAATTTCAAGGGGCCGTCTAAATTCTAGTTAATAAACAAAAACGTCATCGAATACGTCATTACCTTGAGCTGGTCATCCCAAACCATTCGAGATTTCTTTTTATTTTGAATGCCTTTCAGTTTTGCAAAGGTCTCCCATTTAGTTGCCTTCTTTGCAGCCGGTATCTGAAAAACACAAAGCATAACACATCGTTATGCATTAGAAATTGCAACTTTGTGTGAAACGGTAGCCGACTGGTTTCAGCGACTGCCTTGAACACAGAGAATGCAGGTTCGACCCCCTTCTGCATAAAGACACACAACTGTCCCGAATCATTGATTAAAGCTCAGTCATTAGACAGTGATGCTTAGCGACTACGGAAATAATAAGTTTTACAGAGCGCGTATAAACAATAGACAAGGAATAGACAGTTTTGTATTCAACTGCTAAAGTGTCACTAAGATATATTTACTAGATCAAGTCTTACAATAATATTTTAACTACATAAAAGGCATGAAATTCCAAAAAATCTTCTAAGTACAATTTTTTCTGAACAATTTTTTCGAATAACTTACTAGTTTTTCTCTTGGTAGTCGAGTTTTTCCTTCCGGGAGCTGCAGCATGTAAAAAATGCATTAATAATAATACAAATTTCTTAAACCACAACTCCATAATTCTTTGTTTGCAATTTAGACATGAGTCAGATGAGGCAGTTTGCTTTGTTGTAAAGTGAGTTACACAAGTTAAGAAATAATGCACTGATAGTTCTTTAGTACAGCCGTGGTTCTTACAGTGTCTGAACTATCAGAAAGGTTAAGTGAATATGATGAATTACCTTAACAACATAGACCTCTTCAACTCTTTCTGCAGGTAACTGAAAGAAACAATATTAACAGACAACTGATAACCGTTAATAAGAAGTTAAAGAAGGCAGTATTAATTTACCAGCATTAAAGACTAGTTAAAACACATAGTACAATTGTAAGTAAAATTTCTGCATTTATTAAGCACCACGACCTAACGACTAAGCTTTTAGTCTATCACCCAATGACGATACATTTACCCTTATTTTTCACTCTTCTCCTACTGCTGCCAACCACAAATTACACCCTGCCCATAAAAGACCCTCTATTATTATTATTATTATTATTATTATTACTATTATTATTTCTGCATTTATTAAGCCCCACTATCTAATGACTAAGCAACAGTCAATGGTGCTAAGCAGTTGTGAGTGAAGGACTTGCTCAAGGTCCCTACACAGTAACTGCCTCAGGGAAGGCTCAAACCCATACTCTCTGTGCTACAACCTGAACGCTCTAACCAACTGGCTAACGTGCCCCTAACACGACTCAGACTGGTGAGCACTGCACTCTTGAGAGGTACGTAAAGGTGTTAAGTTAACGTTAGTTGTTGTTAAACAATGATGTGTCATAACAAAGATGATTGGCATTGCCCTCCTCCTTTATCCAGACTTGGAACTGGCACCACCAGAACACGAGAGTGGCGGAGTTCAGTACCAAGTTACGAGTCCAGATACATGCATATATGGTGATTAGAGGAACAGCGTTTAGAGTCATAGCGAATAGTAAGATAATAAAAAGAGAGAGTCAGGGTGGTATGTTGTTGCAAACAGAATATGATGAAAAATACCTGCTGCTACAGTTCTTCCTGCGACCTGTTGATGTTTTGTATTTCAATAATCACAAATGATGTTTATTTCACTGCCATGACAAATGTTAAAAGGCGCTACATAAATGTTCCGATGCACACAGTAGTCTAAGTCACAAGTGATGTAAATTTTATACCTTCCACAGCTGCGTAATTAGTAGTTGTGTATTCCCTCGTGATATGCTCTTTAGACATTCATCAGCATTGGCCCTGTTTGTTTAAAAATTACCAATTATTAAATTTCACCAATTATGCATTTAAAAATTTCAAATCTGGGAATAAATTTGTAGTAATAGGATACATTTCGAGGTAATTCTCGAGAAACGGCCGTTTGCGGTCGCTCTACTTATAGGTCACCTCAGATAGCGAGAAAAAGTAGAGCGTTGCACGCCACAAGTGTTTACAAGGACGGCAAGCCATGTTGTTGCGAACACAAGCGGCCGTTTCTCGAGAATTACCCAATTTGAACCTTGAATAAGTGGCGTGATATTTTGGTGATTATAACATCATACACCCCTAAAACCTTGCCCTTAGACACGGAACGGTGAAAATTGAGATAAATCAGCGAAATTTGGGGAGTCGTCTATTTTAGCCTTGAACTGGGCAAATGAACTGTAATCCAACACAATAACAAATCATTTATAAAATGCACGTAAAATGTGCTCTCTGCAAATCTTTAAAGATGTAATTATTTGTAAGCAACACGTATTAATTTCTTTAGTAGCTTTTTAGGAAGACTAATGTCGCCACGTTGAGATAAGCGTACTTCCTGTATTATCGCCCACCAATTACCTAAATTCGTCTTCATTTATCTCATTTGAATCCGAGACCGCCATATTACCAACGTCAAATTCGACGTCAATGTCCTTCTCCACTTCTATACTTTTGAACTTCTGTGAAATAGGATCTATTATATCCATTTTATTTAAGCTTTTATAAGTAAAATTCAATTTAAATCATACGAAACACCATGCGCCCAGCAGGTAACATCAAAGACTACAAACATATCATACAAGAACGTTGCACTGCATTATGGGTCTCTAGGTTCGTTGTACGGTTCCCACTTTTCCGCACAATCAGTCCAACGTTCATATCTCGAAAATTCAATGGGTTTTTTATTGCATTATGTTGCCCCAAATTCTTCAACTTTATTGTTGCTATTACTGCTGCTGCTACTGCTACTGCCACCACCACCACCACAAATACCACATATCGTGCCACTTCCTTCGATACTTTATAGCACAGACTATTTCATGGGCACAATTGAAGTTTGTCATCAAGGATCTATAAGTAATGTATTGAAGGTGTGAAGTGCTTGATGAAGAACAAATAATATAACAGAATACTGAAGGAAATAACTCATTAAAATTTATATCCAAACCTTTTAACCCACATTAGCAGCTCTTCTCCCCTCTCTCTCTGGTCTTCTGGCAGCTGGACTTGGTTCTTGACATGGTATCTTTTGACAACCCCACTGACTTGATGCAGCTCTTGTGAATAAGCTGGTGCCCTGCACTTAGCTTTCAAGTAGCGCTTTCGAAATTTCGAGTTTACCATTGCCTTGCATAATGCAAGACCATCAGAACATTTATGTTTTAGCTTGAAATAAGTACAAGAACATAATTTTAGAGATAAAATATTTAATTGGCTTAAATTCAAAATATATTTCTCAAACTAATTAGTTCCACAATGCACAAGACAACATAAAATCACCTAAGTTTGTTTGAAATGCTTTTGAGGTTTTACTGTTCAAATTCAATTTGACTACATCGTTTAAATTACCTGCATCAAAATTAAATCAAAGGAAATAAATATCAATTGCCACATTTCAATGAATACACAGCTGTTTTAATGAATACACATCTAATAGCTGGAATCGCCTTTCCCGAGAGCTGCGGCTTGAATTCCTCAGTTTGTCCCTTCCGCAGTTTCGCAAGCACCTGAAGTCTGTATTATTTGACAGTGGTCTCACTGGTTCAGGCTGGGAGCGCCTCTGATGAGTCTATTCTTGAAGCGGTGCTTTATAAATGTCAGATTACAATTACAATTCTAAAATCAGAGGTCATCCACTTCAATACTACCCTGCTTAATTATCATAACTTCAACGTACAAACCAACTACCAGTAGGCCATGGCTAACTACAAACCAATCAGTCAAACTCTATGGCTTGCCAGTCGAATTTCATCACCAACATCCAAGAGCACAACCGGGGGACTCTCCAGACGTGGCCCCTAGATTCCCCTAACTTCATATGACCCCTAACACTCAGCAAATAAAAGGCACTTTAATGAAAATAACACAGAACACTGGTTTTGATGAAGAATCCACGCACCGCACGAGAAAAAACCTTTGCACAAACGTACACATCCGAGTACTTATACAGCGCCTTTGAGGGATCTGTAAAAGGCGAAGATCTTGGCTCCATGGAAGATCTAATCAGACTTAACTTAACACAGCGCCAAGATCACCAAGTTTGGTGTCCGAAAGTCAAAGTACCCATTGCCAAACACCCTTAATTGTAAACCAAAAACAGTTACATAACAAATGCAGCCTAAAACGTTACAGTTTGAGCTTAAAGCCGCCTACAATAGCGTTCTCCGTCTTCCACATTTCCAACCTCAACTCGAACTGTAAACCCTGAAACAGTTACTGGACAAAGAAGGCGAGCGCCAGAAGGACAGCTCCCAAAAGATCACCGATGGCCGTCAAGTACGGTATGGAGAAATTGTCTGGATCACTGCCACGGCTCCACAGCCAGTGAACCAACCAGTTTGCCGTGTGCAACAATATCGCCACCTGGTAGCAGATTACAAATCACAACAAGTCACGCACGCAATCTACAAAATGGCTGCCCGTGGTGCCCTTGTCATTCCTTGGACTCGGTCCTCTAAGAAGTTTTGCTTTTGTTAGTCCTGCATCCTGGAACAACCTTCCTTACAAGACTAGAAATGAGCTAATCAGCCTGTCACCTTCTTTGTTTAATTCTGGACCCATTCCCCAACTGTGTCATGTCAGAATCTATGTTATATTCAAGCATGTTAAAAGAAGGCTTCAGTGTATACGTAAACTGTACTTAAAGGTATACACAGAAAACCAACTGCATGTCATTTATGTATATGCCATTACTTTGAAAAGAAGATAGAAAGATAAAGTGGACTAAGAAGAGAGACAAACTTGCCCAATTTGCAACGTATTAACTCTTAGGCCATGGCTACATATTTTAATTTTTGAACTCATGTCTAGCGCCCTTTCCTTTAGCCTCGGCTGTCCTACGGCGCTATATAAATTGTCTTATTATTATTATTATTATTATTATTTACCAGCATGCCTATTCAAGAACATGACCACAGCAGGCCATGGCTACCTAGTTTAACAGCAGGTCTACACCAAAATACGACCACCAGTAGGCCATGGCTAACTATTACCGGCACCCAAGAACAAGACCACAATATTTTAAGGCTTACATTACACCACGATAATTAAAGAAAGAACTGACAGTATACTGACCTGTGTCAGTGCAGCCAAGAGATAAGCTACAACGAAACCTAACGTTGGCGTCCACTCGGCTTTATGCACCAGCCAGATGGCAAGCGTGAAGATGACCTGTCCAGGGATGACCATGGCAAGAAGCACTCTGGCGGAACGTCCTCCAGCACCTGAAGACCATCAGTTTAAAAAAAGTAAAGTATCCGGTACCCCACAAGTAAAATGCAGAGGAGGCACTCATATCCTTTTCTTAGGTCCTGGACAAATCCCTAGGTGCTGCACATGGGACCAGCGCATCACAGGACTTGTTGTACACTTCCAAGCTTCCACCAGTACCAAATTATACTGCTTGGCGACAGAGGCAGTGTGCGCAAACAACTGGCCCAGGGCCGTTACACAGAGTTGAACCTGCAACCGCGTGACCACTGACCAAACGCGTTACCGACAGACCACCACGCCGCACCATCAGTTTGCCAGCGGTAAATTTAGGTTCTTCAATCTACTTTCAAGAGAATATGTCCCAAGTCTTTGCACACAAAGTGGTTCTCATTCCTTAATTGTAGCTACATGGACAGGTATTATTTCCATGGGTACATAACAACTTTTCGCATTCTCACTTTTAACAGGAGAGAAACATAAAAATTTTATTCTAACTAAATGTAGGCTTCCAGCAATTTATTCTTACAATAGATTTGAATATGTCCCAAGTCTTTGCACATAAAGTGGTTCTCATTCCTTAATTGTAGCTACATGGACAGGTATTATTTCCATGGGTACATAACAACTTTTCGCATTCTCACTTTTAACAGGAGAGAAACATAAAAATTTTATTCTAACTAAATGTAGGCTTCCAGCAATTTATTCTTACAATAGATTTGAATATGTCCCAAGTCTTTGCACATAAAGTGGTTCTCATTCCTTAATTGTAGCTACATGGACAGGTATTATTTCCATGGGTACATAACAACTTTTCGCATTCTCACTTTTAACAGGAGAGAAACAAAAATTTTATTCTAACTAAATGTAGGCTTCCAGCAATTTATTCTTACAATAGATTTGAATATGTCCCAAGTCTTTGCACATAAAGTGGTTCTCATTCTTTGCACACAAAGTGGTTCTCATTCCTTAATTGTAGCTACATAGACAGGTATTATTTCCATGGGTACATAACAACTTTTCGCATTCTCACTTTTAAAATGAGAGGAACATAAAAATTTTATTCTAAACAAACATAGGCTTCAGCAATTTATTCTTACAATAGATTTGCAGCATATTTCAACCAACTGATATCACTAGTTCATTGACAAAGAGATCATAACTGGATTTCAAGGCAATTTTCTTTGAAATTAATGGCAGAACTTACATCCAACTAAGTTACAAATGGCTATAAATGTTTTAATATCAGGAGATACAGTTGTATAGTGTTTGTAACGACTCATGCATAGCACCTTTAACTGTGCCTGGAATGCTGTGCTGTTTGCCTTACTAAAGTGGTATATGTTTTCCTATAGCGACCATATGGTCTCAATGAAATAATCAGGAGAGATCATTCACTGCTGCCTGTTTGAGTGGGCACCACGCCGTTTAAGGTACAATCATTGCACTTAGAATGAACTGCATTTCTTTAAAAAAAATTCAGTTTTCTGCCATTGTGGCGAATTAAACATGTATGATGGGAGAGGGTTTTTTACTGCGATCAAGATAAAGTTCTGGAAAAGATTAGTTCTCCAAAAACTTTATGCAGGCTTTCATCAACCGGTTATTTAATATCTCACTTGAACGCTTAAGCTTTGTATGATTAAAATCCTTACTGTTGCCAAAGATGGACCAGCAAGGATTTGGACAACCATGAGCAGAATTTTCCGGAAGAACTCCAGGCTTTGACGTTTTATGAAGGGCAGTCGACAGACGACTTGCCTGAATTGCCACAAGATTGCCACCGATTCCTGAAAATAATCGAATAACTGTCAGAAAGTTACAGAAGTAATTTACACATTGTAATCGTAAACTCTAGATTTCTACAGCACACAATGAAAGTTAGGTTGCACGAACTAGCTTATTCACAGGTGCTCAGTCAAAACAAAATTGATAGGCCAGAAGGGTTTGGCTCTAGGTCAAGATCCAAGAGTCAGGCAGGCAGGCAGGCAAGCAGGCAGGCAGGCTTTGGTGGGTGGTGTTTGGAACTGAATCCACAGGATAGATAAGGGGAAGAAGAGGAATCAGGATAACATCTACACTTACAACACTGCATCACTTCCTCTGTGCCATTCACACCTAACTGACCCACAGAATTTCGTGATATTCAGTTCCTTTACTACCATAATCCGATGTCTTACTAACTCAGCAGTAACATGCCAATGTAAAATAAGTTAAATTTATAACTCATCCACAGATTTAATTCAAATTAATTAAATGTACACGTTTTTCTTTAGTGACCGCACGGCCGCGACCCTGCTCGTTTTACAATGAATTGATCGTGTGAGATCCTTCAACACCGTTGACCATTTGAAGAAGGCACCTGTGGAAAGCAGGCTGGAAGAAGTGCTCAGTCAAAACAAAAACAACAGGTCTCCATGAAATAAGCCACGACTTGGATGTGAACCGGCATCCTCATGCACAGAGGCGCCTAGACATACGTGCTAACCAATGTAGCTAAACAGGCCAGTTAAGACCTGTGCCAGTCCAAAGGCTGGATACAGGAGGAGGATTGGGAGCAGGGTGCAAATACACGTTAGAACTAACCATTAATGACTGGTTGAAACATAGCAATTCCCTCAAAGCTCGTTATTGTATGATCCAGAATCAGTCCACCTAGGCTGGGCACAGAAAAACAAAACATATTTGTAGAAAAACAGGTTCACGCAGTGATTAATATCTGCAACTGGAAATGAGACAACAGAAAGGCTTGGAGGTTAAAAAGATGTCATGTCATTGCATCACAGTGGTCGTGTATGCACCTCAGCCAAATGATCCTTTAACCTCAGGTACCAAAAAAGGAAGATAAGGAAAAACAAGGAAAAACACAAAAAGGAAAGCCACTGCTTTTCATACACATCCAAAGAAAACACAAAAAGGAAAAGCCGTTGCTTTTCATACCCATCCAAAGCCTACCGCTCGGGTCTGGCTTTAACTGACCGATCTTCTTCATAGCCCAAAGCGAAGCAGACGAAGAAACAAGATGGAATAATCACCTACTGATTACCATTGCTCCAATAACAGGCGTCCACCCATTGTACAAGACATCGGACGTGTATTTATTGCGATGCGATATACACCACCAGATCGGCATGAGCAACAAAACGCAGAACAGCAACAGCGGTGTAATCCAAGAGCTTGACTCTGCTTCTACAAAGAAAAACTGCCATCAGTTACAGTTGAACGAATGTCAAAACTTTATACATATTTAGACGTCAGGTTTAGTCTGATGAAAGTCAAAAAACATAGCTAACCAATCCTCCCAGCATGGCCGATTTATTTATAACAGCCCCATCCAGGCAGTGCCCAGTCTGAAGGCTGGCAAGAGAAACGACCTAACCTCATCATATGATGCAGAACTATTGGCAGTGGGTAAATCTGAAAGGTATATTGCCAGTTAACACTCAGAGACTGCCTTATCTGATTAAATCACACACCGAGTTTTTGAAGAATCCATAGACTCACACCTATGAAAACATCACCTATACAGCAAGGCAAAGGTCAAGTGTTAGTGTATAATGGGGTTTGTTTCGTAGAGGTGGAGGTATTCTAACTGGAGTGTTAGATGACCACTCCCTGGGAACATAACCCCATAAATAAGGGAGGTAGGAGTAGCAAAAGCAATAAAATAGACAATTAAATTAGGCGGCAAAAACAGTGCGAGTGTCTGGTGCTAAAAATGTTCAATTCAAATCACGTGAGGTAAATGGCATTACCCATCAGGGCAACTGCAAAGGCGGAGTTACTCTAACTGGGGTGTAAGATGCCCACCCCCTGGTAATCTACACTCACTGATAAGGAAGGTAGGGTCAGTAGTACTGTCTTCTAACATTAACCAATCCACTTTACGCGAGGACATTAATCCTTGGCTTCCGAGACCCACGGTGCAGAAGGATCCAACTAAGCTCCATACCCAGACTGCTGAACAAGGATGATGAAATGGCAGCCAAAAGCAAGATTGTTGTCAGATCTCCAAGACTTCCTGCGATGGGAGTGGCAACGTTGTCAGGATTTATGTGAAGTTTCTTTGACAGCATAACAACTCCAATGACCACAGATCCTAAAACACGTTGTCAGAGTCTTGTTTTCACATTTGCTATTACTTAAAAGTAAAAACACATTTACAAACAACATAACGCTCTGCTTTCACGTTATCTCCTGCTCAATGTGACATACTCTTGCATTCACATTTTCACTAATTTAAATGTCGAAACAAATTTGTATTCTCTACTTTGCATGTTTCCCATTGCTTAAAAAACTTGACATGCTCTGTTTTTCTTGCTTTCTTGACTAATCTTCCAAAACTAAGAGTCAAACCATAATTAGTTTTTTATTTGTTTTTAGAATCTTTAAAACCAAAACTGCCATAAAGTTCAAAAGCCTAAAAACAAACGGCTAGCATTTATTGGGTAAATCATCAGAAGCAGAGCCCCACCACAAATTCTGATGTTCTGGCATATTTCGTCATGATAACACTGTAGTTTCGCTTAAAACTTTAACAAAAAATGCATCACAGTCTCATTTACAGGAAACAAATTAAATAAAAAATGGACAAGCAAATTCTCTGACCGAGTATCAGACTGGCAAGCGAAGCAGTTAAAACGCTGCTTGTTATCAGCAGAAGCCCGTGAAGGAGATTCGACTTCCTCCTTGGAATCCAGCTCAGAAAAATTGCAAAGACTGAACTAAGAAAACCAACAACAACGGCCTGAACCTAAATGCAGAACAAAAACAAATAGCACACAAATTCAAGGAGAGATATTTAATCCTTTCTAAAAAAACTTCTAAGTACCAAGGTATCAACCAAAGGTTTCATAAAAGGAGACACTTCAAAGAATGCTTTCTGTAATGATTACCTTATTTGCATGAAATTCAATAAATTCAAGTTTGAGGTGCAAATTTTAAGTCATAATGCTGACACTTGACAGGAATAGGACTCAAAGCCCAGCCAAATATTTTTTGTAATTCTGTCTTCAACTGGGAACCACTACAATGACTCCTGAGTTACCATTTTTCAATTTGTATCTTTTTATCAGCAGGATTTTCATGCGACATATCAAAATCATAACAGTACCAACAAATACTGCATGAATTTATTTTACGCTGTTACCATCAAACTGTAGCTATGAAACACCAAAGCAAGCCAAGATTCACAAGATTAGAAATGATGTCTGAAATGGCTTTTAATCAGGAGTAGTATCAATATACCTGAGTCAGTGCTAGATTACCTCCTGCCATCGAAGTTTGCTCACCAGCCAAGTCCATGTTGCCTAAGTTTGCCTACGAGTAATTAAATCAGAATCACAAAAAATGTTTAAATCACACAAATATATATTTATATACCGCTCAAGTGCAAAAATCCACACTTATCTAAAACAGAAGAAAACTACTGCATACAATAATGTTCCAAAATTTTCATATGTCTTTTTTTTCTTTGAAACTGTGTAGTTTGAAAGCAAGCTACTGAAAGAAATTTTGTTTTCATATCAAGGTTTCCATAAAGAATTCTTAACAAAGACCTGCTAAATAAACCAATTATACTTTAGGAGCTACTCAGCTAAGCTGAACCACACAGTCAAATCCAGCAGAATGGAACTTCAACAGTTAGACCTGCTTCAGGCCTAAGACAAAAGGAAACTGTATAAGCAGACTTTAAAAATTAAGAAATCGGGTTTATATAAATGAAATTAACAAAATTCTAAATGCTAAGAGTTCTCCATCTGCCAACCTGAGTGGAAAGCCTGGAAGCCAAGGTCATCTCAAGGTTGCCTTTAAGTCCAAGCAAAGCTGGAACCAAGATGACGATCTCGGACACTTCGACAAACACTTTCCATTGCTATGAGTAATGACAACAGAACAACACAGATCTTACAAAAACACTAAATCATCATTAAACAATCCTTGATCGATCAATACAACTGCCACGACACAGCTGCTACTGCCACCACAACCATCACAACAGATAAAATCTGATGCAATTTAACAACATCCACTACTAGGATTAAAAATCCCTTTTTTATTTCTTTGAAGGCCACAATGAAATTAAATGCAAAAAGCTCCATTATCTGCACTTTCACGGTTCACTAATTACGGCCAAGACAATTCTTATATTTTTACAAGCACAAAAAACAGATGCAGGAAAAATTCGTACTTTTACGATGTTAAGAACAACACCAGCTCCCACCATTCCAAGCCCGGCCACGATATATGGAAAAAACACTTGCAAACCAATCTGCCACCATGGCTCCGTCATATCCTCTTTGGCAGATGGTGTTTCTTCCAGCCTGCTTTCCACAGGTCCCTTCTTCAAAAGATCAGACCCATCGGAAGAACTGGATGAAACAGAAAGATTAGACAGTGTCGGTTTGGTCCTGTTTTCTCCAAATGACACGGAGTCAGATGGACTCTCGTTGTCAGTTGTCTGCTTACGGTGTCTGACAGCATGCATTCTGACATTTATGTAGCTCTGTAATTAAGTAAACATACAACAGGATTTAAGTCAAAGTTGTAAGAGCAATACAAAAGGACACTTTCAAGAGGTTCCCAATTATCCAGATAGGAAAAAGTCAAAGTTCTTCAATTCCAAATGGTTAGCAAGCAATGAAATGATAGATTTTGACAAAAACATGACATATGGAAATCGTAATCCCGAGATTTCTATAGCACCCAACAAAGCCATGTCACGGGGACCAGCTTATTCACAAGCACTCAGTCAAAACAAAAACAATAGGTAAAAGTGTCTGGTTCCAGGTCAAGATCTCAGAGTCAGGAAGAGAGACAGCATGGCAGCTACAGTGGGTGATGTTGGTATTGAAGTGGAAAGAGGCATAAGAGGAAGAAGGGGAGTCAGGATAGGATATGTGAAAGAGGAATATTTTCAGTTTTGAGCTAAAGGCCAATGCAGAAATGATAAGTGGTAATACGGTAAGAATAAAATCTTTAAAAGATCAGATTTTTAAAACCCATAACTTCCACATACTGAGAGTCTAAATCTGTTACTGTGTAAAATTATTCCAAGAAACAAAATCTATCACTGTGTGAAAATTAATTCAATCAGTTCAAATCTACTTAGGTCAATCAATACAGGCAGAAATACACTGATTGGAGAACTGTGGTTATCAACAGCTGTCACATTTATTGTCCCTAGATCTAATCATAGGCCGAGGCTGCATGATCGTTTCAGTAGCTAGTGCGATTTGTTTCATACTTATGTTAATTAAGTTGTGCTGTGCAAAGGCAGTGAAGCATGACACGCTCTGCTGATAGTGCGTATTTATACACTTTATGCACCTATAATAATTACAGTGTCTTTGGTAGTCAGTAGTCCGCGACTAATCAGACAGAGAGTTCGGCGACAATTCGTCAGTCTGTTGTGAGCTTGAGCTACTTTTTATTTAAACACAGTAAGGCTACTCAGAAAATCTACTTGGCAAAATTCATTAGCTGTACGAGTTACTGCCAGCAAAAATAAATCAAACTACGAAGTTTAGCAATAGAAAGTAGACAGAACTGGCCAAGCTACCAAAGCCCTACTTAACGCATCGGCCAACACAGCAACAGGGTGCACACAGAATGAAGGTGTGACCAAAGGCGAAGCTCACACTAGTATTATCTTATCAACATTATCGACTGGGGTCATATACGAGCCAGATTCCTCGATGTGGTGTAGCTCACTTCGCGTATTGGCCTTTGTCGAGGCACAACTTTTATCAGTGCTATGCATGAGCTGCGGATTTTTTAAACGCCGTTCGACCTACATACACATTTAACAGCGAATACTGCAGTCCCGAGCCACTCTGCTTAAAATTCAACGGCTTTTAGAATATAACACTCCATTTAACATCATCAAACTTACTTATGACGATCGGAAGAGGAAAAATAAATAATTTTTGCAATTTATGCTTTAAAAACATAACGCAGTTTTTAGTTTAAAACATCACACTATGTATAAAATATAATTGTACATATTATCGCTCATATTTTCATCATCTTCGTCCTCGACCTCGTAAGCATTACACCATTACGCAGGGACCTAGCAGTTTATTGAATAATTAAACAAATTACGCTAAGTAGGCCTACTACAGTATATAAGTCGGTTTAAGAACGTTTTTTAATTGCCAAAATAAGTTAAATTTTGCATCTGCCCACTAATATTTTGGAAAATTAATGTAGCTTTTTATTACAGAGGTGTTACTATTTTAATACACCAAAACCATTAGTATGTCACTGGGGCAAGATCTGAGATCGATAATCAGACATATTTGTGGAACGAAAATTATTCATAAATCCTTTCAGCGCCCAAAATGTGACATCGTGCATTTTATTGCCAGGCAGTTATTCAAGTAAATTAACAGTTAGACTAAAAATCCTTAATGGGGTTAAAAACTTAGAAATCTTGAGGATACGATTTCGATTAGAACAGATTCCCTACAAGCTGAAACCCCCACCCCCAATTGATATAGGGGCCCACATTCTGCTTATGGTGATGTCGGTAGATCTATCCAGATCTATCCAAGCCCGAATCGCACCCTGCAATGCAGTCGAATAAGCCTATGTATATTTCTCTTAATTACAGCCTAATCTGGCTATCAATAAGTAAAATAATTATTACAAACCGAAGCGGCGTAAACTCCACACAAGGAATGACCGATCGATACGAAAACTGTCGAATACCACGAAATGCTCAGACAATTTGGTGCCGTTTTACGAACGATAGGCCTCGAGTGTAGCTTATGTACAAGGATAAATAAATCAAGCACCCACGGAAACAAACAAGCACAACACGCCTATCGCGAGGAAGGCTCTTCCAGCTGCTGCAAATCCATCGTATAGACTACTACTGGAAAAAACTCATGGTAGGCTGTCAGAGGCTAGATCACGACCGAGCAAGATCGGCATGGTTTTCGGAGTGGGGGGCATTGACTGGAGGATCCAGCACAAAGCCAAATAAGGAAGACGGCGTTGTGGCATGTGTAAACAAGGTAGCCTAATGGCCCGAGTGTTCTCCTTGCAACACAGTGTGTGGGTTCAAATCTCTTCTGATACATGTACTGGGTATGAGGGACCTTGTGTGAGTCCTTCACTCACAGTTGCTCAGCATCATCAATGGACGCTTTGTCATTATAGAGTGGCGCTTCACAGACAGATATGAAATTGTCTTCAAAAATGTTAACCTTATTTAATTGTCAAAGACGGCTTTTCTTTGTGCCAAATTAGCTTAAGGAACTGCTTTTTCTATGATGCCGTCCATAACAAAAACTGCGTCCAGAGACCAACTTCACTCACAATTGCTCAGCGCCGTCGATTAACACCTAGTCATCAGACAGTGGTGCTTATTAATAAATGCAGAAATAAAAAAGCATTTATATCTAATCAATGAAATATTATCATTCTATTTTTCAGGTTGTAGATTTTATTCTGTGTTCACGGTCAACTTGTCCAGCGTCATTACAGAGTATTCTCAGCAAGCACACCCCACAGTTGTTGAATTACAGATCAAGCATTCTACCGAAAAGACCAGAGCAGTGGCAGATCCAGGACTGCTTGCGTGGGGGGAAGAGCATTTCCAGCGGGGCACCACATTCTGGCATTCCACAGTGCACGGGTCTGGTCTGATGGCCATCATATAACCAAGAGGAGTGTGGGGGAATCGCCAATCCACGCCTATAGCTAAATCCACCATTTGCTTGAGAAGTCACAAGTGTCTAGTGTCTGTATGACATTCTGTTTATATCCACCATTACAGCTGCTCGCTGTGTGGCATGCTTACTGCACCACTGCACTTCATCGGATATCAGCCATCAGAGTTCGTCAATGCGTCTGTTTAGTCTTTCAGTCATGACTAAAATCTTATCTTCCTGTCTCCACACATATTTTAGCATGCCTAGATCAATATCCTGTGAATTATTACAGTGGTGCTATGGAAGTTTTCTGGTTAGATTAAACTTCTGCTTTCGGCGACAATACAATATAAAAGAAAAAATTCGACAGGTCTTTTACATGTCTCTTGGTGGCAGTTTGTTCAAAACAAAACCATTTTCTTCAAAACAAAACCCTATTTTTTCTCGTCTTCGACTTCTGCAAGATTCTTCTGGTTGCTAAGCGAATCGCTCTGACTGGCCGACAGCCTCAGTCTTTCGTCCATCTTGACCAGTTTCTCTGTGGCACTTTCTTCTCTCACTTGGAAATGGAAATTCTCATGGTCGGGAAATTCCGTGATGCTGAGGTGCGTGTCTTTGTTCGTGAATGGCGTCCAGATGCCCTGAATGCTTGGAGTGTCGGTGTGCCACATCTTGCGCAGTCGCACGATTTCCACTCCTGACCGTGTTCGCAGATGGCCGATCCACTGGCACAGCTCCTCTTTAGGTTTGTTCCCCAGATTCAGGTGCACAGAGTTGCCATTTACTGTTTCAAAAATAACACAATTACAGTTCATTATCGTAGTCATAAGTGCACATACGTAATTGTAATTTGAGATTTATAAAGCACCTCTTAGAGGATAAACTCAACAGGGGTGCTTCCGACCCGATGTAATTGTAATTTGAGATTTATAAAGCACCTCTTAGAGGATAAACTCAACAGGGGGTGCTTCCGACCCGAAAAAGTAAAATCACTGTTGAACGGTACAGTCTTCAGGCACCTGTGGAATAATGAGAGGGAGAAAGAAATCCTCAATGTCACGGAATTTCCTGACCATTGCCTTTCGAGACAACTCCCCAGAGGTGCTTCCAACTTGATAGCTCAAGATCACAGTTATAATGCAACCAACAGTTACTGTCAATGTAACATTCCACAGAAGTGAAGCATCTGAATTTATTTCAGTTTCAGAAAAACCTCATTATAATTTTAAAGCCATTTCATTTAAAGTAATAATTTCCAAGTACATATTACAAAGTGTATTTAATATAAGGCAGTTCCACTGTACTATTTCCAAATGTTGTAATTTATCTGGTACTTACAGTATTCTGCAACCAAATAAGGAGAGTGATGACGTCTTGGTTGGAGGTAAACCACGACGCCTGGATTGTTTCGAGTAAATTCCAGCAAATGGTTCTCTATGAAGTCTCTAAAAAATTAAGGAATCCCACAGTAATGCAATTTAACGGCAAAATTATTTGAAAAAAGAGACCAAGTTCAGTCTATATAACAAAGTATTAGTAGTACGAAACACTTAAAACTAAAAACTAAACTACGAGACCGTCAAAGCCACGAATAAGGCTGCACTTTTTGGTTCGACCATATACCTCTTACTTGTTCCTTTCCAAGGCACTTTCCATAAGTTTCTTGCATATAAGTCACTACTGTTTATAAGAATATTGTCGGTACGTCCTACAGAAATAAAGGCTATATACACATTTGCTTAAATATACACAGCGTCGGTTTCGATGCATTTGATCTATGAGCCCAAATAATGTACTACCTCACTCCTCTGCTGTCTGCGTGCGATTTGCAGAATTTTAAAGTTAGCCTTTGCAACTGGCAGACGTATCTTCCAACGCCATTTTGCAAAACACTTTTAACGAAACCGCTTGGAATCGATGTATGCGACATTTTGCTCTCTACCAACACACGCTGACTGACATTGGTTCTTATTTCGAGGTCTTTAGTGCTTAATTTCTTCTCAAGGAGCGACAGCTACAGTATATATCGTAATCCCAAGATTTCTACAGCGCCTACGAAAGCCACGTCCCAGGGACCAGCTTATTCATAGGCGCTTAGCCAAAACAAAGTCGATAGGCAAGAGTTCGTTTCCAGGTCAAGAACCAAAAGTCAGGCAGTGATATAGCGTGGCAGCTAAGTAAGTAAGTAAGTAAGTAAGTATATGGTGGGTTATCTTTGGGATTGGATCTCTAGCGAATATCATCAAAGTCATTTAGATTATAAATATTAATGTACATTTTTCCTATAAATGTAAATGCACAGGTTTTTCTATAGCTACCATATGTCCTCGACCCTGCTCATTTTTCAATGAACTTATCGATATCTTGCTGATATACAAGCTTCAGCAAATAACAACAGCAAATCCTTAACTAATTTTTCTGCAATATAATTTGTAATAACCACTGTTATGGGCCAACCTTGGGCACACAGCTGGCCACAAGTTGACACCAGTGGCAAAATGCAGGACCACTGAATGTAGCTGTCTGCGTTTGATTTCAAGCCAAATAAAACTAATCCGAACATTTCAAATACATGTTTATTTCAGACCATAAAAGTCAACAAGAATGTTTTTTAACCAGACTGTAAGTCGTCATCAGACATTTGCTGAATCACAAACCCTATATACTCCACAGAAGTTCAAAAAGCAATGACGTGCAAACCAACATGTTCAAAATTTTTCACAACCTAATAATGCACAAGAAAAACTTGCATGCGCATAAGTATTTATCAAACTTAAGTCAAATATGACGAACATTCATTTGACAGCATTACTATTAACAGTCATTAACAGAATTAATATTAATATTTATTAATAGCATTAATATTAACATAATTAATTTATTAGTATCTTTCACTTAATATAGTGTATTTGAAGAACCTCACAACATGTATGACTGACGAGGACGAAAACAAGTAGTCTTTCATCAAGCAAGTGAACTCTGCTCAAGACACACCCACAAGATACATTCTCACCATTCATTCACATTATTTATATAGCGCCTTTTTACTCAAGAACACTTCCTGTCCAATTTTAAAAGCCCAGTACTGGTCGTATACCAATATACTACTCAAAGCAGACGCAAGTAGGAATAAACAAAGCTTGTATAAATTGCTTTTAGTATCACCTATGACAGCTGTTAGGGCATAGTCGCTATAAACTCAAAATTATTTCAGTTGCTAACAGTTTATTACCTAAATAATCGCTTCTTTTGTTAATAAAATGCTTCGCCTGTGTTTCATCATAATTACAAAACATACAGTAATAATCTATTGCACAACTCAACTGACAGTTGATGGGTCAAGGTTACAAGAGCAGCGTAACAGTCGCCACTAGACTGTTTCACGAGACTGGCTCCTATGCTAAATTAGCAACAATTAATACTGTACATGCAAAATACTTAAAGCTGTACAATTATTAAGACCGGCACACAGATTTCCAACCGACACGTGCAACAAATGTAGAGATCTCTGATAAGAAATAAATACTTATGATTGGTAAAGAGATCTGATAAATAAGTTCAAATCCTGACAGGGCAAGCTAACAAACTGAGATCAAAAGACTCAGTAATACCTTTTGCACATGCAGATAACTGAATTACTGCCCAACTGACAAAGTGGCAACAATGTAAATCCATCTCGTTTATATCAGCATAAGAACACACCAGAAAATAATAATTATCATAATACCACAACCTTACAAATAATAATACTAATAATAATGAGAAAAATATTTAAATTTCCTATGAATTATATAATAGTAAAAATAACAATACTATCAAATTCCTGTAACAATTACGTTATAATAATTCTTTAATAACATTTCTGATAGCTACAAATTACAATGGTGAGAAAATTGAATTACCAAAGTTTCTGTCATTCTATACAAAATATTTTTACCACTTATAAAAATATAACATTAATAATAATAAACATCATCGTGATGATAACTTTCTCGCATTCTTGATAAGGCAGTATAATAATAATAAATAATAATAATAATAAATAATAATAATAATAATAAATAATAATAATAAAATAACATAATAAAATAACATAATAATAATAACAGTCATCCCTTAACTTTCCTTTACTCTCTGCAGAGGTTTTTAATTCCAGAGGGATCACGTCTACCTTGGGTAACAAAAATAATAATGATAATAAACATCGTCATCATCACCATTATAACCTCAACTATTACAACCACAAAGCGATCACATTAAAACCACAACAAACAGTTCCTCTTTCAAAACCTTACAGGGCCAAAAACAAACACCAAACACAGATGTCCAAACTTGGAATGTGCTGTGATCAGTGGAGCCAATCATGAACATAATCTGGTGATAGTTTCATTCATTGAGTACCCGTAGCATAGCATATCATTAAGATGGCATCAAAGCTACAACACAAACACTGGAACCTTGCTACACTGTAGTAACAAACACTGGTCCCAAACGAAATACATCAATGTGACCTCATCATAACTGTAAACTTGAAATTTCTTAAGCGCTACTCAGAAGCTAAGTGCAGGGCACCAGCTTATTCATGAGCGCCGTTTCAAGTCAATGGGGTTGTCCAAAGATGCCATGTCAAGAACCAAGTCCGGTTGCCAGAAGACCAGAGAAAGAAGGGGGAGAGGAGAAGTTAGGGTTGGCTGAGCTTAAGCCAAGAGAAATGGGAAGGCAGCGGATTCAATGGGTCAAGGTGGGATTTCTAAATAATAATCATGCTTCTCTTTTCTGCCTGTACAGAAAAACGTCAAGGACGCATTGCAGCCAAAAAGCCTTTCAGATTCTGAATTATTTTGTCAAATAGTCAAAGAAAAAACACAGACCTCAGTGATGAAATAGCGAATACACATAACGAACATTTTTATCATAATAAAAAGTTAATTTTTTAGGTAAATAAAGAGATTGAAAACTGAAAGACATTAACAACCAACAAAACGCACAGACAGAAATTTCTCCTCGTGATCCACAAGAATTCAAACCCAGGACAAACCCATAAAATGCCGCAGCGCAACCATTCAGCAACCAAAATAAGAACGATTTGCAAACACAGAATGTCATTTTACTCTGTCAGAAACTAGAACAACAGTAATCAGCGCAGCAGAAATACACGTGAACCAACGCAGTTCAAAAAAGTACAGAACACATGTAACTAAAACAACCATAGAAAATTTGAAATTATGTCCCAAAACAAACAGTACAGAAAATGAGAAAATAGACAAAAAGGCAAAAAAAACACAATACTTCATGCAAAAATTGAAATTAAACTTTTGTAAACATGACACCATAGAATTATGGAAAAAGCGTGCAATGCAATGCACAGTAATAACTCTCTTTACATTATCAGTGTAAATATGACTTTACATTATCAGTGTAATTATGACTAAAATTAGACTACATAGGCAATCAGAAACACAGAACATTACGACTTTGTGAGAAAACATGCTTTCCAAATTCAGAGTACAGGGTAATATACTCTATAAAATATCTCTATTTATGCTTCTGAAATATGCTGCAATGAACACAGGTATTAGATTTCCATAGAAAAAGATAACTGTGAACACAGAATTAAAAGTAAAAAGACAGAGAAACAGATAAGATTACCTAATCAACATCGCTAATGAATGAATTAATTAATTAAAAATTGTGTGCAACATGGTGAGTGATAGCTTGAGGGTAACAACGTTGAGTACATGGGTTTCAGTGCCACGTAATATGGTCAACATGTAAGGACCTTGAACAAGTCCCTTGCTCACAACTTCTTAGGCGGGGCACGTTAGCCGACTGGTTACAGCACTCGGCTTGTAAAGCGGAGAGTATAGGTTCGAGCCTCCTACGAGAGTTACTGTGCAAGGACCTTGAGCAGGTCCTCGACTCACGATTGCTTTGCACCTCAGATTCAGATTTACTAACCTTGCGTGCATAATAAAAAATGCAAAATAATAATAAGTGTGACTGATTCATCGATAATCAGCAGATAGTTACAGACATGATTAAATAATAAAACTTCTATAGAAAGTCCACTTCACTTCAGACTGCACGTACATAAACAAAGGTGCTACCGTTTTCCACTTGCCACTGAATCGAGACTCAGCATCAAAAACGAGATCCTTAGATAAACATTCTTCAAAGGCGTAATGTAACCAGACATTTATAGAGGTTCACTTCTCTAGTGCCATTATATCGTAATGCACACGGCACCAGCCTACGGTCGCTTTAAGTAAATCTGTAGCCAAAAATTGTAAAATTCCTAAACTGCACTCACAACACAAGATGACCTAGACACAAAATAACAGAGATGACCATTAATCCTCCTGACTTGATTTCACTGACCCAACCATAAGGGGACTATACCAAATCAAGCATTACTCTAAGTGCAGTATATATATATATATATATATATATATATATATATATATATATATATATATATATGTATAAAGTATCCCATATCCCACAAGTGAGATATAGGGAGGCACTCGTTTCATTTTCTTTAGGCCCACGAGCCGGCAATGGACGAATCCCAAGGTCCTGGACACAAGACCAGTGCATTGCAGGACTTGCCGTTTACTTCCCAGCTTACATCAGCACCAAATCCTCCTGCTTGGTGACAGAGGCACGGGGTGCACAAACAACTTGTCCAGGGTTGTTACAAGGCGTCAAACCCGCAGCTGCATGATCATCGACCAAACGCGTTACCAATAGACCACTGAAAGAATTACTCTCAACAGCTCAATTCTCAGTTACAATTGCAACAACACACAATTTACATAAAAACCGACAGAAGAATGACGTCTTTCAAGCTTCTGTCTTAATTTCAATGACCTAACCATAAAGCCAGCACAAACTCGTGAATTACGCAACTCCATTCTCAATTTGAACAATCGCAACATCACACGATTCACATCTAATCCGTCAAGTGACTATCCATTTGTGGTTTGAGACGAGAAGTCCAGATCCTGAGTCAGTTACGCTTAATCTCCAAATCCCTTGATCGGAAAGACGTCAATGTAGAAGGCGGCACCATTCCAGGCGACGATAAAAACGATCAGCCCCAAGTAGACTGAATTCACGATGAAGTACTTGTAACAAACGATCGTGAAGAGAAGGGACGAGATACAATAGAAGCAATTAAAAAGCGAGTACATCAGAAATCTTCGTCTGAAATCACAAAAGATAAACGTTTCCATTCATAACAGAATGGCAATAAAATTTCTTAATTCATTTCACTGGTGAAGTAACTTAATAAATTAGAATTGACTAAATTAGTATTTATTTATTTATTTATACAGAACACTTGTATAGCGCCCCTTCAAGAAAACTACTCAGAAGCGCTCCCAAACCAACCTCGGCGAAAAAGAACAGTCTTAAGAGAAGTACAGTACAGTAGATACTGTAGTACTTAGTACTTTAGCACCAATACATCAGTACATGTATTTAGTACACAGAATGATTGTACGATTGATGCCGATGTGTCTAAAATTCAGCTAGAGCTCTTCAGTCATAGCAATAGGACTTGATTCTTGACACGGCATCTTTGGACAACCCCACTGACTTGATGTAGCACTTGTGATTAAGCTGGTGCCCTGAGCTAGTAGAAATTTTAGAAATTTCGAGTTTACAATTAAAATAGTTCCAGTTGATTAGGCATATTTTTGAAAGGTCTTATATTTTAAACAACGGTCTCATTAATATTCACTTGACTACTGCAGTCTCTTACTTTTCACCGCAGATGTTAAGCATTACGTAGATCCATCCGTTCCGAGACGACAGATATCGATAGCTGTTAAGGTACGACTTGTCTGGACGACAGATGACATAGACGATGATCAAGTATAAAAACTAGGCAAAACAAAATTACAGGAAAACCATTTAAACTACTAATTGCTAAAGGTGTTTTTTCTAACATAAAAGGAAACCATTCTACTTTACAACTAACCAGAAACCATTCTACTTTACAACTAACCAGAAACCATTCTACTTTACAACTAACCAGAAACCATTCTACTTTACAATTAACCAGAAAAAACTTGCACTTTTAGGATCTGTCAGACAACCACTGCTGCTTTGAGAGGTCCTTAAAAGGAGCTATATAAATGTCCAGATATCTACAAACATATGTACACACACAAGCAGTCTTGTGGACTGACCTGGATATTGACCTCATTGCAGCTTGGCTTAAGCGCACTATTGGTTGATGCCCTGTGCATCAGACACCAGAGCATTAGAACTTACTAATTACTAATTATTATTTATACATACATACCTACATACATACATAAGGTGATTAACTAGTTGATTGCTCATCTTGTATCCCTGAGCGCACACGTTCAGTTCCCCTTGAGACAGCTGTCACGTTAAAAGCTTCAGTTTTTTCAATTTTTAATTAATTAATTCATTCATTAGTGATGTTGATCTGGTAAATTTATCTTATTCTCTGCCTTTTTACTTTTAATTTTGTGTCCAGCATATCCTTGACAAACATCTACTCTGCACCACTGACTGCTACTCCACCACTAGATAGCAGCACTGTACAAATGGAATGGAAAACCAAATTTCAATTCTCACCGTATGAAACATAAAGGATGCGAAGGAAACACCGACAAGCCAAATGAACATGTAAGCGACGTCTTCGCTGAAGGACGACACAAAAGACGCGTACCAGTGCTGCGACAAGATGTCGGGGTACCAGCGTATTCTACCGGTCAGCGAAAAGAACAAACAAAAAATAACAAAAAGTCACTTCATCTCTGAGTAAGGCCATGAAATTTCTTAAGCAAGTAGTGAGGTTATCTTGTTGGAAAGGTCACATAAAATTTCGTAGCCAAATGGCGAGGTATCTTGTTGAAAATCTCATATAAAATTTCATAGCCAAATGGTGAGGTATCTTGTTGAAAAGGTCACATAAAATTTCGTAGCCATTTTCAGGGGTCTAGAAAATGTCAGACGATGTCAAAAGTACATAACAAGCACGCTGGATGATATTAGATTTCAAGAAGTGTGTCTTGTTCATTCACTGTAGTAGTTATAGCTTTCAAGTTGCGATAATGACACAAGAGGAGTTTTCACATTAAAACTGTACTGCATACAACTTTACTGTTCACTACTCTATCCCGTTCCGAAAATCTGCATGCTAGATCGGCAAATTCTCTGTTGCCCCTCTCCCTTTCATCTTCCCCTCCGCCTCTGTCTATCATTAACTATGGGCTATAAAAGCAATTGCAAAAAATGTTCCCATATTATCTGCCAGACAGCATCAAAGCTGGACCACACACACTCACGCATATACATCATTCGCATGCAGTGATAGACGAAGACCATATTTAACGAGCCAAAGGGAAAGCTTAAAAGGGAACAAATGCTCCATTAACTCAGCTGCCCCATTTCACTTTACAAATCAGACAAAAAGAGATCAGGCAGGCACGTGTCTCTTACCCATAGGTGAGAAACAGCGGTAAAACGTGAATGTAGACTGAAGTCATCTTATCTGCGTTGTGAAAGACGAGAGAGTTTCGAAAGATGACTGTTGCCCAAGCCAGCGGACCATGTGCCAAGCCAAACATAATCATGAAAAACTCCGGCTGCCACGGAGCTGCCCTACAGAAACAAAAACCCATAAGATAACAAACGACGTTACAGCTTCCAGTTATAACAAATTTTAACACTACTATATTTATTGACACTGACGCTTAATTTTAAGTATCTGTTGTGTTAAACACTTCAGTCAAACATATCTTATCTAATCTAGTGATTTCTAAAGTGCCATTATCATAATGTCCAATGCATCAATCGATGGTTGCTTCAAGTCAAAACTGCAATCCAAATTCATAATCCGTTGGAGAAGCCGGGTCAAATTCCGATAGGTCAGAGAAACCAGAAGCTAGGCTACAGTGGGTAAGCAAGTTGAAACAGATAAGTCATGAGTTTAGACCTGGATGATGATGCTCAAAGGCTGGTCCATTGTCTTTATGCCACCCGGGGATGAGTGAGGTGGTTTCCCGTTGCCTTCCTCACAGACAACTGTGGGTAAGCAACTTGTCCAAGGTCACTCACTACTCAGTGGCTTGAGGCAGATTCAAACATGTGACCCTCCAGTTACGAGGCACCGACCATACCACTATACTGCCGCATCCCATTAGACCACTGACGACATAAAAAAATTAACAGAACGCATAGAACTCGACACTGAATTCCAAAGCCATGGACCAACAACTGTGAAGACCCGAGGACCCAATTCAGTTGAGGTATGGGCAAGAGCCACAAAATTAGGTCAGATCCAGATTAACCTCTGAACATGAAAATCTACTCACCACATAAAAACGTAGAGCACTGTATTTCCAAAGTAACAGAAATCGATCAGAAAATATTGCCATTTGTATTTTCTGTAAATAAAACAGAAAGATCGTTTTCATAAGACAAGATAACAAAGAAAATTAAACCATGTGTCTTTAAGATCGTTTTCATAAGACAAGATAACAAAGAAAATTAAACCACGTGTCTTTCATAGTGACCAGTAGGTGGGCAGGGTGGGAGTGCCTTTAGGGTACTTTGAAGTCTCTACATAAATGCCTAGTAACAGTGCATTATAAGATCTATTCTTGCGATTACTGTAAACAAGATAGACAAGATTTTCAGTGTATAATTTTTCCATCTGGGCTAAAAGTGTGAGAAGCAAAGAATTGTTTTATAGGTGTGCACAAGTCTATGATTCCTCGCTCAGTAGATGGACAGAAGGCGATCTAACAAATGTATTACTTACTTACTTGTGTATAGGTCTGTGAGGGATGACTCAATAAACCACAAAGCAGAGCTTAAAAGCAGAAGTTTTTGAGAGGAACTTAAATGCACTATATTATGTGTCTTGATATATACATACATGCATAAAAAATATGGCAAAGAGCCAAAAAGCAGAGTAATTCAAAAGATATCATATCTTGGTGACTTGTGGTAGGTTGCTAAATCCTGATGATCAAAAGTTTGTGAAGATCTATGCTTCGCATATCCTATCAGTGGCCCGTAAGCTCACCTTCAAAATCGAGCCTTGTAGCCTTGATCGTAGAAACCCAATCAGCATCTGTTCTGACGATTATGTTATTGCATAATACGATTAAAGGTCTACTTCACAGAAATGATCAAATTAGATTAGCTAACTAGTTACTAATTAGCAAATAACCACTCACATGTAGAGACCAACTCGCAACCCAATCAACAGCGGAGCACTTATGGCATAGTAGTAAGGTAGCAACCATTGAAGAACGACAACGGCGTACGCCATCAAAACAAGCGACGACAACGATATTACAAATATCACCTTCTCGCGAATTCGATTATGTTTTGCAACCTGTAACATAATCACAGTGGAAAATTAGATAAAATATCATTCAGAAAACTGAGACTTGGCTTTCTTAAGTAAATTTCAAGGACTTCACCTCAGAAATGCAGGTGAATCACTCATCTTGCATCTATTATTATTTTAATATTTAGGCATTTATTAAGCACCACTATCTAATGACTAAGCATTAATTGAAGGCGCAGAGCAATTGTGAGTGAAGGACTTGCCCAAGGTTCCTACACAGTAACGGCCCTCAGGAGAGGCTCGAACCCATACTCTCTGCATTACGAGCCGAGCGCTCTAACCAATCGGCCACTGAGCCTCATATGCTGCCACAAAACTGGTCATGCACAGATGAATTTAAACCGATGAAGAAAATATCCTGCTTTGCATTTAAATCGCTCTTAAAAAGCTTAATCACACACTTGACAGTGGCCCAGGAGATTTTCTGGTTAGCTAAACACAACAAGTGTTCATAACTAAAAACGGCAAATAAAACTCCTCCTCAAGTGATGTCTGATTTCATCGGGTCACTGGGTCAAGATGTTTGGCACAGTGTGCAAGAAATGTGTGCTTTATAGAAAATCAATTCTTAATTAAATTTCTAAGCTAAAGCATCAGAAAACATCTTCAACGTGCACTCATGAAAATAAACTCGCCCTTATTTCTACAACTATTAGCTATAAAGTCTACAAAAAAACGAATAAATTAATAATAAAATGAAGAAATAGGAAAAGTTGTTTGCATTTGTTAAATAGGCAGCATTGGGAGGCATGGCACAACCACGCGTTAATCGGATTCGCGTGCAAATGGGTCGCACATAAATGGGTTTGTACCGCATACTGCCTTTTCATGAGACTTCTCGAATGCACATATAATAGATGAAAATTACCTTACTTTACCATGGCAAGAAAGTATTCAACATACAAGCATGCAGAAAATCCACTAGAACATTAAAGGAAAAGAATAAAAGTAGAACGGTGACAATTCGCTCGACGCATCTTCTCTCGTTAGCTCTGGGTGCTCGAGTTTCGAGCTACTTCCCAGATTCATTTTGGCATCGAGTTACAACTTAAAACAAGTTAAAACAAAGACCACAGCAGCTCACCTCTTGTAATTTGGCTTCCTTTGCAGGCAGTTTAAAGAGAAAAAATTAACTAATAATTCACAAATCACAAAACTACAAAGCTTTGTTTTGAAGCCTCACACATCAATAAATTAAAAAATCATGTGTTACTGATGTTATAATTATTAAACTGTCAATGTAAACAATTGTAGTAATTAGCTTTGACTTTATTGCTGTTCTTGTTGTTGTCTTGTTTTGTTGTCTTAATTTGTTGCATTTTGTTGTTGTTGTTAACCTGCCTGTTGTTCTCTTTTGCTTGATATCTTAAAGCGGTGCTACATAAATTGTACGTGTGAATGAATGGTTGCTTCTGTTACACGAACTGCAAGGACTTAAAACAAACTGTAAATGGTACATTAGGGTTCTAACCCCTAACACAGCATTGAAAAGAAGACACACTCACCAAGTCATGTTATCCAATCAAATATACCATAACTCTGTCTGCTCATAACACTGCGGTCTATCGGTAACGCGTTTGGTCCATGATCATGCGGTTGCCGGTTTGACTCCGTGTAACGACCCTGGACAAGTTGTTTGTGCACACCGTGCCTTTGTCACCAACCAGTATAATTTGGTACTGGCGTAAGCTGGGAATTAAATGGCAAGTCCAGCGATGCACTGGCCCCATGTCCAGGATCTTGGGATTCGTCCATTGCCGGTTCAAGGGCCTAAGGAAAGGAAATGAGTGCCTCCTCTACTTTCCTCATGGGACATGGGAGCTTTATTTTCTTAACAGGAAAATTTCATGAATGTGGCCAATATCAAGTACCACACAGTAACGAGGCTATCTGAGAATTTACGTTCAAATGTAGTGTCGTAGATACCATTTTATCCGATTAGATGACTCAGCTCACCTGTATCATGTGATCGACAGTGTTCATTGCCTTATCGGATGAAGACGAAGAGTTGCTCGATTTATCTAGGTCCACCAAATCACTGACTAAAATGCCATTGGATGTGTTATTTCCGTCTTCTATGCTGCTTCTAAAATTACATACATTATTTTTATCTTATATTTCATGCTATATTTTATGTTATATTCGAAATGCAAATGTGTTACTTTAACATTTTATCTACTACTATAAACCTTAATTTCTGCAGCATCAGATGTTGATTAGAAACTCACTAAAAATTGTATGTGTGCATTTATGAATGTATTTGTATTTGTGTTTGTATATGTATGCAAGCATGTGAATATGTATGCATGCATGTGAATATGTATGTATGTGTGTATGTATATAAAACTGGTATTATACAAAATCTTTGGTTAATACTTATGCATATTTTAATTATTCATGCCATTTATTTGATCGACATGTCAAAACATAAGTTTCTGAATACGATATAGTTACACACGTCATTTCAATGTGCAATGTAGGCCTATTTCTGTTCAAATTCTCGTTCCAAATTAGTGCGCTTCACCTATTTTCAAAAAATGTGCCATAAAAATCCTCTACCACATCACATTATGTATGTCGTACGGAAAATTTACTGATAGGGTACGTACTCGTGCATACTGCCTTCAACTGTAACAATGCTGATGCCAGCATGACCGTCCACGAGCGCAGGCTGGGTCGTCTGGTAGGGTACGGGGGTCGTGATGCTGATCTCGGGAGCCATGCCATCCGTTCCAACGCCGCCGACACAATTTTTCATAGTCTCTTCAGTTATTTCCCCAAAAAACGTCGTCACCAATCTTTTCGTTTTAACAGGTCTACAGCAAATTCATCAGCATTTTTCTGGCACGTTAGCAGCTTACAACCTAGTTAACACAGCAGTCATTCACCCATCCTTGGAAACTATGCCCCCGAATAAATAGTAATTTTATCCCTGTCAATCAATCACTGAAGTACTTGCAGTTTTATGACGTCATTACATGGATTGCCATTTACGCGTTGCCTTCGATCTGCGTTGCTATGTGATATGTAGCGCATGATTAATTATCAGTCAAAATTCACCTATTGACCTATTCAGTGGGTCACGATAGGATCTTTGAGTCAGGCAATTTTTATGTATCGCACTAAATATTTTAGAGATTGTTTCATAAAGCATCTATCTATCTTGCTGCGCCAATGCCTGCCTGCCTGCCTGCCTGCCTGCCTGCCTGCCTGCCTGCCTGCCTGCCTGCCTGCCTGCCTGCCTGCCTGCCTGCCTGCCTGCCTGCCTGCTGACATGGAATGGAATCTGACTCTTCGTGCACATCGATTTTGTTTTGAACAAGCGTGAATAAGCTGGTTCTAGCGACTTAGCTTTCTTTGGGCGTTGTATTAGTCTTGATTACGACTACCATTACTACACATGTAGTTCCAGTTTCAATGAATTCGACTCAGGTTTCATTTTGTCGCCCCAACCCCAGAATTCACAATTTCCTACATGCCTAGCTTTCCACTCATCCAGTTGGACTACCGATATACAGTGGCGGTTCGCCCCACCCCGCCCTCTTGGTTATATGCCGCCCTCTCCGACCAGATTCGTGCACGGTGGACTGTCAGAATGAGACGTCCCTCTGGAAATGCCCTTCCCCACTGTAAACTCTGTGGTCTTCCTGACTGCACGCTGCTTACTTCAACTACAGCTGTGCACCATTCTGCACGACTGTGTCACGTGTCTTGTACTGTCTTACCGAGACCAAATCACATCTGCTTTTCAATCTCTACGCTGACTTTCTGTATATGAGTGAGTAAGTAAACTCGTGTATAAAGCTCACCCAAATCTGTTGCAATCCTACTTTTTATCCATGACTATACGCTGTGGCTCTGTTACAGGCCGATCTTCGATCAGTAGCTCTCCTAACAGAGTGATTTTAAAGTGTAGGCCCCTACGATGAAGTTACAACTTCCCCTCAGGTTAAACACAATTAAAACTGGTTTCGAAACACTGTAATAATACGTTTATAAATTGGTTAACCCCTAATGTAGCCATCATCACTTTTTAAATATATTTAAAACGTTGCGCAAATTAAAAGGTATATACATCTAAGGGAATTCGCCGGTTTAGAATAAACTATCTTAAATTAAACTGAATTTCGCTTTGTTCTCTCATATGAGCAGCTTGCCTGGGTAAGGGCATAATTTAGCGCTACAATATTTGCGTTCAGATTCACGTGACTAATAATCGGAAGTAGCAAATATCGTATGACGGTGATTTGGAGGGTTTTGTTTTATTCAACATATTAAATATAATCGTAATTTTTAAAGGGTAGAATCTGCTGAAATTTAAGGTGAAGGCCTAATATAGTTACATATTAAGTCGCGCAGATCTTTACTTGTTTCAACAATTTCTTTTTTGCAGTAAAATCGATCGCATCAATAAGTCTGCGGCGTAGAAGTGTCTGACAATTATTGTCCATTTAACTTATTGAACAATAAGCTCTCAAGGCATAGCTTAAAATTACCATATTTTTCAATAAAATATAATCAGACTAAAAATTCTACAGCATAAAGCAGCATTCTAACATTTTACTGTAGTAATAGGCATTAGCAAATGACAATCTTATATACTTACTATAGGCATAATTAACTCCATTCTTTGTCAGACGGTGGTTATACGTTGTCATCCGATCTGTTAATTTGTCCTTTGTCACTGGCAAACAGAATAGAATTGGATTGTTAAATTAGGAACTTGTTGCAAAATATTATTTAGCCCACTGAACAGTGTTCGTAAATTTTAGTTGGCAGCGTTTTTAAATTTATAACCTTCAGTGTATGATTTTCAGTCAATCATTGTGTAGTTGGTGAGCGTAGCATGATTTGGTAGAAGCGGTGCTGACATTCAGCTACAATGCAACTGTGACCTTGGGTTTTGTAGTAGTTGTTTAGTGGGTTCATTTTGCTGTGGAAGCTGCAACGTTTTCAGGGGTTTAGAAAGATCTTTGCATCTCTGTTTGATTAACTTGTAACGAAACATTTTAAAGGTATGCTGGAATTTAGTCTACTTTGGCATGTCTTCATTTGCAGGTATTTTCTGCAATACAATGTCATCAAGGCGAAAAGTGCTTCTCAAAGTCATCATCCTTGGTGACAGCGGGTGGGTTACATTCCTTTCATTACTTCACATTTTATGCTGCATAGACACCCAAACACCATCAGGAGGGTGTAGTGGTGTGTTTTACTATATGGGCATTTCTTAAATTGCCTTGCTAACTGTGTGTTTTTTGAGTGGTGGGTTCACGATTTTATGGATTCTGTTCAGATGTGGTGTAAAATTTTTTTAAATAGTTTAGTTTGGGTTCAGTTTGAGGTCTTCTCATGACTATAACATCCAGAGTATATGCAAGCGAGTTCGGCAAGTGTCCCTTCTGATGTGCATTGTATCCCTTTCACTGTCCGTCTCTCTGTCCCAATCCCTTTCTCTCCCTCTCCTCTGCCCTCTCGATCTCTCCCATGTGATCTTTACCCGATACACCGTCGTCCTTTCCAATCCACTCAAGGTTCCTCTTCCCTCTACCCATTCGTATTCCCTGGTTGGCAGGCCTACTTTCGGCCAGGCTTTAATCATCTGACCAAGTGACCATGTGACAGCATCATTTTGAGTGTTCTAAATGAACCACAGACATCCAAGCATATGGATATCCAAGCATATGGATATCCAAGGATATGGATATCCAAGCATATGGATATCCAAGCATATGGATATCCAAGCATATGGATATCCAAGCATATAGATATCCAGACATATGGATATCCAGGCATATGGATATCCAAGCATATCGATATCCAAGCATAAAGGTATGCTTCTGTTGTTTGTGTTTAGTGTTGGCAAAACCTCTCTGATGAATCAGTACGTGAACAAGAAGTTCTCCAATCAGTATAAGGCAACAATCGGTGCCGACTTTTTGACAAAGGAAATTATGGTCGATGATCGATTGGTAACGTTGCAGGTACATTTATCTGACAATTATATGACCAATTATATGACGAACTCACCAACATTTCACCTTTTGCAATTTCTGCACGGGTCTTTTACTTAAAACTGAAAACACTCCTCTTCCACAAATTCTGTCCTGATTCTTCCTCTTCCCCTTAAATCTCACTTTCCGGTTTAATTCAAAACACAATCCACCACAGCCCTCTGACTGACTGACTTTTGGATCTTGACATGGATCCAAACCCTTCCTGCCTATCGATTTTGTTTTGACTGAGCGCCTGTGAATAAGCTGGTTCCTGCAACTTAGATTTTGTTGGGCGCTGTAGAAATCTCAAGCTTATGATCACAATGATTGAATGGCAATTTGTAAAATTCGTGATTGTCCACATTCCCTGATATCAAGGGTAAATGAGAGCAACAGTTTAAATCTTTTTCCAAAATTTCAATTGGTCACTGGGTAGTTTCAGATATTTGTGAAACATTTCAGAGATATATATCAGATTTCAGAAATGATGTGTGAAATTGTTAAAATTTGAATTCATGCGCATTCTTGTTGCCAGTTCCCTTGGAAACTGTCTAGGATCCTAAAGTCGAAGGTTACTGCAGCAGGAAACTTACTGAGCTTAAAGTTTGTTTTCAGGCTGTGTTTACGATCAACCTTGTGAAGTTTAATTGAGCTGAACAAAATAGTCTTTTCTGCTGTGAAGACTATCATGAAGAAACATTCTCGGCCCATCTTAAGACGCACCTTTTTGAAACTGTGAGATAGTCATGCTGCAGCACCTTTGTTAAAATGCGCTATATAAGTTTTTGGATACACGTACATATATACATACATATATACATGGATTCCATACACAATAGCACCAGGCTTTTAGTTAGTGGTAGACATATTGGTCTTCGTATACCTCTTGATAAAACAGTAGGTAGGCAATATTTGATTTGCTACGTTTAGGTGGGGGCATACATAAATTACGTCATGACTCTCGAGTCCCCGCCATTGAAGTTCTTTCCTTGGATTTAGATATGGGACACTGCAGGCCAGGAGCGTTTCCAGAGCCTAGGAGTGGCATTCTACCGAGGCGCCGACTGCTGCATTCTTGTCTGTGACGTCACTACTCCCACCACCTTCAGATCATTGGACAGCTGGAGGGATGAATTTCTCATCCAGTCGTCTCCACGCGATCCAGAACACTTTCCGTTTGTCGTCCTGGGTAATAAAGTGGACCTGGAAAACAGACAGGTACATTCAGTTGTCTTGAATCGGTTTTAAAACCCGAAATTGAAGCAGAAAAGTTGAATTGGTCATAACTTTGCGTCTTAGCCAATTGTCGTTTCGTAATGTTTGTTTGTAGTTTCTGTATGAATTTCTGTAGTCCATCTAGTAGTCGTCTGGCACTGTGTCTATCAGTAATGCTTTTGGTCAGTGATCACGGAGTTGCGGGTTCGACTTCACATAAACGACCCTGGGTAAGTTGTTTGTGTACATGTGCCTCTGTCACCAAGTAGTAAAATTTGATGCGGGCATAAGCTGAGAAGTAAACGGCAGATCCTGTGATTTACTGGTCCCTTATTCAGGACACTTGGATTTATCCATTGCCAGCTGAAGGACCAAGAAAAAGAAATGATCACCTCCCCTACGACTCACTTGTGGGATTTGGGATGCTTTACTTACACAAGCTGGGAAGTAAACAGCAAGTCCTGCGATGCACTGGCCCTGTGTCCCGGACCTTAGGATTCGTCCACTGCCGGCTCAAGGGCCTAAAGAAAAGGAAATGATCACCTCCCTGCGTCTCACTTGTGGGATTTGGGATACGTTACTTTACTGACTAATCAAACATTGCTTAGTCATGTATGTGTGGGCGTCTTGTTCTATTAAAGATTGCTTACTTACACAGGTTACTGCCAAGCAGCTACAGGTTTGGTGCAAGAACAAGGGTGAGATCCCGTTCTTTGAAACAAGTGCCAAGGACGCGATCAACGTGGAGCAGGCGTTTCAGAAAGCGGCACGTGACGCCCTCGCCCAGGAAACAGACGTCGAACAGTACAATGACTTCCCCGACCAGATTAGACTTAACAATGAACCACCAGTCGCTAAGGAGAACTGTAGCTGCTGAAGAATCGGGGGGCGCGTCATCTCAAACTCATCCCACATAGCGGCTTCTAGGACGTAGCGGACGTGCATCGTCGGCGTAAAAAAATTGAAGATGCCAAAGGTTTCGTTGGCAGATTTTTCTTCGCTAAAGTCGTTAATACTTGCAGACAAACAAAGACCTGCACATCTGTGAATTGTATAGTCATATGTTATTCCATGTGTATATTATGCTGTGGTGACCCAACACACGAAGTTTCTGTGTTGCTGTCCGATCTCTTGATATGCAGTTGTCACGCTCTTCAACTTGATATTGTTCTGCGCATGTGCATGAACTGTGCATTACCTTTTGAGAATTATTTGTCCGTGTAGGATGTATGTATGCAAAAAATGACCTGCTTTGGACCCCTCATCCTCTTGTCTGCAATTGGTGTTACCCTCCCACTCCCACTTTGCTGACTTTCACGCTGCAGCTGAGTGCTAAGACCTAGGTTAAGCTATCTTGCTGATCTTGTGTGGCTTACGGTGATACAGGGTGGAGTATTTTGAAAATGCCATATCCAGCACAGGGACTCAATTAGATCCAGTGCAGTTCAGACTGCTGTCTGACTTAAGTGGGTGTTTACGGTACTGGCTGTACCAAAACAAAAGCGTATAAAATTTAGATGCAGATGTCTGCACTGGGCTAACCCACTTCCTTGTCATTTATGGATGGTCCCTTGTACCAGACTTTAATTTTAAGAGTGTAGCACAGTGACGAGATATGTGTTACGCGGGTGACATTCTCCATTCTACACATGTTTGTAGTCGGGTGCCAAATAACCGTGCTTTGTGTCTATCTCTTTTGCCGATGGTATCCATTCATTGACCAGTCATTTGTTGCTTGTTCGTATTACGTGTCTAGGTATTGCAGACATGAACGCTGTTGGTGTGTTGGTGAAGTACGTATGTTCGTTTATACATAGTTTCATTTTAGTTAATCGTGATAATTCAATATCTAACGGCAACATTCGTCGAGATTTAGAGGACTTTTGTGCATTTGATTTTGACTAGTCGGAATTTTTGAAGAAGTACTGTCATTAAATGCCTGACTTTGGTGGTTTGTGGCTGATCTGTGTGATTGGAGGTGTATTATCAGCGTTCGGTTGTACTGTGCCCTACTGCGCTGTAGCCGTCATTGTAAGCAGCAAGGTTGGCTAATGCTGTACCAAGGTCACCCATGAGCAAGGCTATACACTTTTGCAGCCAAAGGGTGAGGTGTTATGTTGGCAAGGTCACAAAATTTTATAGCCAAATGGTGAGGTTTTTTGGCTAATAGCCAAATGGTGAGGTATCTTGTTGGCAAAAATGGAGGTCTAGTCGTCATGGACTTATAATAATAAGACAATTTCTATAGCGCCGTAACACGGTAGTTCACAGTACAGTTGTGATAGAGTAGCTGACAAAATGCTCTATATAAATTTTAGTTATGTTATTTTTGGATGCACGATTGTCCAGTGGTTGGTTAGATGGACTGTCAGCCTAATCTGGGCCTTAGTACTTCGCACGAGCCTAATTTGGGCCTTAGTACTTCGCAGAACCTAATCTGGGCCTTAGTACTTCGCTGGAGTGTAGACATCCTCTAATGGGTACAGCCCGATAGTGCGAGGTGCGGAGGGAGGGGTCCAAAGTAGGCCAATTTTTGCGGACGTCTTTCTAGAGACCCCCTAAGTTCATGGTCTCTTTAGTTGGTTGGTATGGCCTGTTTTGGAGGTTATGTACTGTAGTATTTCAGAGAGTTTTGAGATAATGGTCGTTTTTTATTAAGGGATAACTGTAGGTGTGATGTGAATATGTAGATAGGTATTTATGTACGCCTTTCAAGAGCCCACGCGCTGCGTGGGGGTGTTTTGGGTCTGTAATCCAGCGATTGCCGGTTTGAGCCTGCTGTGTGTACTCTGTATGACGACCGCGAAAGAGTTTACCCCGCCTCTTCATATTCACTGATCTTGCATTCATAAAGAGACCAATATACAAAGAAAGAGATGAAAGTGAATGGGTGGACGGAGCAAGTCATAATTTGCCGTTTGCCTATCAATTTTGTTTTGACTGAGCGCTTGTGAATAAGCTGGTTCCCCCGACTTGGCTTGCGTTGGGCGCTGTAGAAATCTTGAGATTACGATTACGATAATTAGATGTTGGTAGATTGTGTTACTATTGTGGCTGATGATATCTTCCAGCGTTTACTTGACTCTGGTAAATGATAATTATGTTGACCAAACTAGTGGAGGTAAAAATCGTTGTGTAGTTCTAGTTAGTTCTAAAATATCTGGCAATCGTTGTCATTTCCAAGCGTTTAACGACATCTTATGATATCTTTTTGGCAAGTAGCCAAATGATGAGATATCTTTTTGGCAAGGTCACATAAAATTTCATAGCCAAATGGTGCGGTATCTTTTTGGCAAATAGCCAAATGGTGAGATATCTTTTTGGCAAATAGCTAAATGGTGATATCTTTTTGGCAAGGTCACAAAATTTCATAGCCAAATGGTGAGGTATCTTTTTGGCAAGTAGCCAAATGATGCGGTATCTTTTTGGCAAATAGCCAAACGGTGAGATATCTTTTTGACGTGGCCGAACTTTAGCTTCATACCGTTGTTTTAAGTTCAAACATAAGCTGGCCTTTAAGCAAAAGTCCCAAGGTTTAACATCGTCCTAAGGCTATTTAAGCAAACTGCACAGTCCACTTGTAAGGAACGGCAACCGAACTCCCAAAGTCAGTTCCACCAAGCAACTACAAAATGAAATGGCCAATAAATTGACTATTGAATCGAGTATTTAGTCGGTCAAGCCACAAACCAATCATCGAACCAATCATTTGCCCAATAAATTTGTAGTATCCATTGTTTAACGACATCTAGTCCAATGGCCGTTGACGTTGATCTTAGCTTAACCTGCAAGACTCCTATTATCGTAGTTCCAATGTTTAACGACATCTTATGGCATCAAACGCCGTTGACGTCGCCCTCCTCTTCTATCCGGGTTTTGGTCTGGCACTACCCGATTAAAGACAGTGGCCAAGTTCTAGTATAAAAGTTACCGATTAAAGGCAGAGTAGCTGAGTTTTTCATAAAATCTGTTCCAATGGCGACACCTGGCGAACTCTGTTATAAACTGAGCTACGTGTATCTCATTTAACAGCCGAGTTCGCCAGGACTGAGTTGGCGGCCTCTGGCGAACTCAACTGTTACAACTCAGTTGAAGAGGAAAACGGAGACACATCTGAAGACACCCGTGTTGTAAGTAAGTAAGTAAGCTAACATTTATAGCGCGCTTAAACAAAACTAGTCTTTCACGAAAGCGCGTAACATAAACTAAGTTAATCGTAATAAAGTCAAAATTAATGAGTTTTAAGTGCAGTTGTATTGGACCCACATTGATTGTGACGCGTTGAGAAAATGGTTACGGTTGAAATGAAGACAACCGCTTCAGCCTACTATAGTTAAGCCAGTGTTATGTCTCAAAGGACACAGTGGTCGTGGAGAGCGTGACAGTCGTAATCGTAATCGTAATTCCGAGATTTCTACAGCGCCCAACGAAAGCCGCGCCGCGGGGACCAGCCTATTCACAGGCGCTCAGTCAAAACAAAATCGATAGGCAAAAGGGTTCGGTTCCAAGTCAAGATCCAAGAGTCGGGCAGAGAGACAGCGAGTCAGCTACGAAGGATGATGTTTGGGGCTGGAGAGGAGACAGAGATAAGAGTAAGAAGGGGTATGTCAGATGGAGGGTCTCCCAGACGAAGCGCAGACAGCAACCAGGGTCTGATTTGTGGCTCCAACAAGACCGATGGCAAATGCAAATGTAAAAGTAAATGTACGTTTTTCTAAAGCGACCGTATGGCCTCGACCTTGCTCAATTTTCAATGAATTTATCGGGTGAGACCATCACCGCTGCCCATTGGAAGCGGTGCAGTGAATGGGAGGGCTAACCCAAAATAAGGGTTTAAATCATCCCTTTTCCCCAACGGATCTCACCCTTACAACCCCTTCATGTCAACCGCAGTAACTCAAGGCCAAACGGTCGCTAGACCTTAAAAATATGCTTACCTCATATCACAGCCCTATGAGAAGAATAAGACGTAATCGTAATCGTAATTACAAGATTTCTACAGCGCCCAACGAAAGCCGCGCCGCGGGGACCAGCTTATTCACAGGCGCTCAGTCAAAACAAAATCGATATGCAAAAAGGGTTCGGTTCCAGTCCCCCTCCCAGCTTTAAGGTCTCAAAAGTAACGCATTCGCAGTCTACCACTGTGGGTCATCGTGCCATCGTGAAATAATAGGAACTCTTTGACTGGTGAATATATGCAGTTCTATTACTTCCGGACTGTTTTAAAGCATGATGGAGAGAGGAGAGAAAGACAGAGAGAGACAGAGAGAGAAAAAGACACAGAGAGAGAATAAGAAAGAGAGAGAGAGAGAAAGACAGAGAGAGAGAGAGTAAGAAAGACAAAGAGAGAGGGAGAAAGACAGAGAGAGTAAGAATGAGAGAGAAAGAAAGAAAGAGAAAGAGAGAGAAAGAGAGAGAGAAAGAATGAAAGAAAGAGAGAGAAAGAATGATAGAAAGAGAGAGAAAGAGAGTGAAAGAGAGAGAGAGACATAGAGAGAGAGAAAGACAGAGAGAGTAAGAAAGAAAGAGAGAGAGTAAGAAAGACAGAGAGAGAGAGAGAGTAAGAAAGAAAGAGAAAAAAGACAGAGAGAGAGAGCAAGAAAGAGAGAGAGATAAAAAAAGAGAGAGAAAGAGAGACAGAGTAAGACAGAGAGAGAAAGAATGAAAGAAATAGAGAGAAAGAGAGTGAAAGAGAAAGAGAAAGAATGAGAGAGAGAGAAAGGGGGAGAGAGGGAACGAGAGAGAGAGAGAGAGAGCGAGAGTGATAGAGAGAGAGAGAGAGAGAGAGAGAGAGAGAGAGAGAGAGAGAGAGAGAGAGAGAGAGAGAGAGAGAGAGAGAGAGATGGTCATTTACCGGAAGTTGGATCTATGGATATCATTCGCTCTAAACTGAAAACTTCCAGTCTATATATGGTTCTCAACGTCTCATTTTCCTCGGCTTTAGTGTGCACTTCTGAACATTGTAAGGAGGGCATCTTCAAATTACAGCTGTATTAATCAACTCGTAAATACTCATCTAATTGGACCTATCTCCAAAAGCAAGAACATGATACACATTAACTCCTACACAGCGCATCAATTTCGACAGCCACATAATTGTTCTGGGCAGGTCTCAGAAGAGTCTCGATGTCATTGATTCTGTCCTTGGTGCTGTGAACGACATTTCCTTCTGATCAGCGCGAAATTTAAAACTCCACCGGCTTCTGGACCTGACCCCAGAGTTGCATCATCTGCAGCATCTCTCCACCCTCCTACTTCCTCTTCTTATCATCAGCTTCCCGTGATATTATCTGCCAGGCTCCAGCGGCGCCGGCTGACGACAGATGGCACTTAGGTAGCTCAACGCCAGGTTATTCGGGCGGGTATTGGCTAGTGTTGACATCCGGCAAGTGCCAGGTCTATCGCTATCTTCTTGTATATATTATATGCGTGTAAATAAATAAACACACATACATCACTGGATTCTGAAAGATATATGCTACATGTTTCATCTAGACAGATGCATGCGCAGCAGACGCGCTTTGACTTACTGACAACGAGCTGTCAGCTGTATGAGTGAATGTTGATTGGTAGAAGCCGATTTTGGACTGGCGGACGAACAGACTGACAGACAGACAGACAGACAGACAGACAGACAGACAGACAGACAGACAGACAGACAGACAGACAGACCAACTGCCTGTCCGTAAAGCAACAGATTATCGTGGTTAAAGAACTTTCTGAGCTGACAGACAAATGGAATGACGAAACAGACGGACAGAAAGACGAATGGACAGAACAGACAGACGGACGGGGGCTTTGCGTAGGTACAGAGCCAAGGCTTGTAACACTGCGTGATCTTAGTAATCGTAATCGTAAGCTCGAGATTTCTACAGCGCCCAACGAAATCTAAGTCCGGGCATCAGCTTATTCGCAGGCGCTCCTCAGTCAAAACAAAATCGATAGGCAGGATTCGGTTGCACGTCAAGATCCAAGAGTCAGCCAGGGAGACAGTCAGACTGCTACGGTGGATGGTGTTTGGAATTGAACCGGAATGTGAGATAAAGGAAAGAGAAAGAATCAGGAAGAGACCTGTGGAGGAGGAATAGATCCGCCTGAATAGAGGTATACACTATACAGTTGTAATGTAATGTAATGTAATGTAACAAGCACTTATATAGCGCTCTTCAAGTACCTCTCAAAAGCGCTGATGACACGGCTATCCCACCGATCTAAAGTTGCGTGAAAGTACGCGTCTAGGCCGATACTGGAAACGAACGATCGTGGTTAAGGATTTTTCTGAGCTGATGCCAATAAAGAAGAAAAGCAGTTCCTTACGGCAATCCAGAGAAGCAGGCATTGGTAGGAAGTGCTAGCGCGTTCACTGTTCTCGGCCTCGGCATATAAAGGCGGGTGGCCGGTCTTCTCCCTCGCCGCCTGATCTTCCTACCGACAGTGTATGGTCAGTGTGCCAGGATTGGTTTTGGCCCCCATTTGTATTTGAATCCATTAACTATGTCTCCATCCGATCTGTCATCCAACTGACGCAGGTGCGCGGTGTCAGACACTCTGCGAGGCATCAGCTGTTGGCCTGAATGAAGTAACTATAGCAAGGGTTGGTTGCGGCCATAGTCTCTCTCTAAAGAAGGCGGTGAAAGCCGTTTAATAATGGCAACACTATCAGAGGAAGAGAGACAGGCAGGCAGGCAGACAGACAGACACACAGACAGACACAAAGACAGACACGCAGATATACAGACAACAGAGAAACAAAAAGACAGAGAATGCGAGACATATGCAGACGTACTTTCAGGAAGACATTCATACATGCCGACAGGTATATAGGCACAGAGAATTAGAAAGACACAGATAGCAAGACTTAAACAGACAGACATTAAGAAAGACCGGCAGACAGACAGACAGAGACAGACAGACAGTGGCGATATTGGCAGTACATTCTACAATCTGCTGGCATCGTTAGCTACATTGGTCAACGCGTACGGCGCCTCTATACGCGAGGATGCCGCTTCGCATAACGAGTGGTTTATTTCAGAGATTTAAATCTCGGGCTTGCACGGTCCGTGCACGGGGACCTTAAATGCCGTGGCGCTCATTCAAATGGGCAGCGGTGGTGAAGTATCTTACCCGATCAATTCACTGAAAAATGAGCAGGGTCGAGGCCATACGGTCGCTATAGAAAAACATCTACATTTAGTTACAGTACCTTACGATCGAGATAATGACGGTCACGTGACGATGTGTAGTTTAGACAATACTCCAAAGACTCCGTAAGAACGATTTAGTTTTCTTTTTTTATTAATTTCATGTTGAACAGAATGACAGTTAAAGCTTATCTTTGGCGAAAAGACTTATTTAACAGTAGAAGGCACTTAACCGCAAACATTTAGCGTATCGTAGATACATTATTGGATTGTTTTTCACGTAAAGCTATACAGATCAACAGAAGTAAGCATGCATCCTTCTCCTTGTATCTGTCTGTGCCTCTCACTCTCTATCTCTGTCTCTGCGTGTCACTCTTCGGATTTCTCGTCTACCGCCTGTCTATGCCTGTCTGTCTCTCTGTGACCTCCGTCTGTCCGTCCGTCTGTCTGTCTTTTTTCTATCTGCTTCTCTTTCTATCTGTTAATTTATGTTTCTCTCATTTTCTATGTCTTATTGTGTGTTTGTGTCAGTAGTGCTACATCTCTCTATGTGTCTGTGTGTGTCTCTGTCTGTCTGTTCGTCTCCGTTACTCTCCCTGTCAGCATTTCTGTATGTCTGTCTCTCCCTCCGTCTCTCTCTTCTTGTCTTCGTCTCTCTATGTGACTCTGCCTCTTTGGGTATGTATCTCTGTGTGTCTCTGTATCTCCTTGTGTCTCCCTTTGGCTGTATCTCTGTGCGTGTCTCTATCTCTCTGTGTCTTTTCGTCTGTGTCTGTGTGTGTGTCTCCCTTCCAGTAGACTTCCTATAATCGAAGTAAATAAAGGCGTAGTGCGGGCCCTGGACTCGGCTGAGAACCCTCTGCCACTCAGAGGGTAGATAGCTTTCCCATCGACCTGTCTAGACGCCGCAGTTGATAGCAGACATGGCGCCATAAGACTCTCGGCGTCATTATCAAGACAATTATACAACATTTTTACTCTTCAACTACAAAAATATTAATATCGTCTACAATCCAGCAGCTTTCATTCTCTTCCGATGACCTAACGTAGCTGTTTTTCTTTGCTATCGGGTTTGATGTCTTTAAAGCTTTTTAAAAAATTCCTATGGACCACACAGCGCGAGATAAGTCCCGTAATAGATTTCTTTCTTACTTACTCAGTTTAGGTTATAATTTTTACAGTTATTTGCAGCGCTTATGAACCATTCCTTCGAAATTCGAACTCTTCCGCCGCTAACGGCTCGAGAAACATTCTCGGTCCATCCTAAAACGCACCCTTTTGGAACTGCTAGACAATCGTGCCGCAGCATCTTTGGGAGGTTCTTAAAATGCGCTGTATAAGTTTTTGGATACAGCATAAATACACGAAGTCTGTAGACTCAGACATTTCGTAGCCTTAGTTAAAGGTTTCGCCTTGTTTTAAAGCGCTAGAAACGGAGTTCATGGGAAATGAAGGCTCCCAATGACATTTTCAATGGCTTAGCCAAGTCGCTTATGCGTTTCCGCAAAGATCTCAGAGGTCACTGAACTGCGACACTCCTATCCTAAAATCTAGGGCCCTTACCTTACAAAATACCAACGGCCTGGTGGCGCTGCAATCGACGAAGTTGTTGGCCCAATCGGTGAGGTCGTACTATATAAAGTGGCACAACGAATGTGGATTTACCACCTTAATCTGACCTTTATTATACCTTCCGCTAGGTGGCGCAGCTGTTCTGCGTTGTTGACCGCCAAACATGCGAGTAGATAGGGAGTGTCGTACCTCAGTGCAATCTAAGATCTTTGCTCTCCGTCTGCTTTTTTACCCATTTCCCGGGTCGGAATTACCCATAAACCTACACTGTGATAATATCGTCGATTAACAAACATCAACATCAAAAATTGACCTGTGCACAATTCGGAAGTCCAACGCCCTAGCCAATTCTTCACCCCTTCTGAAAGACTACACGAAGTTCGGGGTTACAGAAGCGAACAAGGGCTGGGGTTGATCCCCTCGGTCCAGCCAACCAGCTCAGCCACGAAACACTACACCGTTGAAGGCAGCAGCCACGATTTAAAGCGACGAAGACGGAAGATAATCGAAATACTACACAGCCTATCATGAGAGTAAAAGATCTGGAAATCGATGGTGATGAAGATGACGACGACGATGACGAGGCGGTGGAGGAAGAGGCGTCGTGGGAGAAGGACGACGATGGAAGAGCAGCGATGCCGAAGGTTCCACCACTTGCTGGTATAAAGACCGCAGGCAGACGAGACTCGCCAGCACAAAGCACCAGAATTTTAACGGTCCGCTAGATCCGTGCAACGAGTTTCCTGAGGATTTCTCGTCATCTGAAGAACGTTCAGGCGATTTTCCCTGAAACCCCAGAACAAAGTCAACCAATTAAGTGACGACAGCGAAGATAATTTGATTTTAAAACAGCCAATCACATGACGGCGCCGAGTAATAAAACTCAACAACAATTCACCTCTTGCAAAATTTCTGCGCAGGTCTTTCGCTCAAAACTGAACACTCCGCTTCCACAAATCCCGATTCTTCCTCTTCCCCGTATCTCACTTTCCGGTTCAAATGCAAACACTATCCATCATAGCCGTCTGGCTGTCTCCCTGCCTAACTCTTGGATCTTGACGTCGAACCGAATCCTGCCTATTGATTTTGTTTTGACTGAGCGCCTGTGAATAAGCTGGTTCCCGCGACTTAGCTTTTGTTGGGCGCTGTAGAAATATCGAGCTTACGATTATGATTTTAAAACAGCCAATCACACGAGGATATCCAGTAACATCCAGTTAAAAACAGCCAATCATACAAAGCAACGAATAGCCCGTTCCAAAACAACCAATCACATGACGACACCAAACGACGTCCGTTTTACAAACAGCCAATCACGCGAAGACGACGAATCTATCAACATCAACAAAAACATCCAATCCCCTCAAAAATAACTCTGAGCACAACCTACTCGGCATAACAAATATGACGATTAGGTTTAGAGTACAATCGTCGACATCATCCTGTCATCGTTGCTATTACAATAAACCTACATCAGAATCGTTATCATCAACACAATCGTCATTGCAATTCGTCTGCGGAACGAATGCTTGAAATAAATTTTGCTGGCGAGTATATTAGCGGATCCCAAGAGATCAAAGCTAATTGGTAACAAACCATATCGGGATAGCAATCACTGCCGGTGCAGTGCGAGATCGGTTCCGGGTCAAAAGCAATTCCGAAAAATATTGTGATTGGCTCACGTGACCAATGACGTCAGTAAGTCTGTTGCCACTTCGTTCGTCTAAATAATCTTTTGTCCTATTTACGACTGAATAAATACAGATTGCTTGGGTGAAAGCTTGGACTTTTATTTCGTTCGGCTAAATAATCTTTTGTCCTATTTACGACTGAATAAATACAGATTGCTTGGGTGAAAGCTTGGACTTTTATTTCTCCAGCTACTGAAATATTGTTTTGCATTAAATTTTGCGAACAAGACAACAGAATACTTTAAAATTAGCATCACTTTGTCGGGCCTCGGCAACAAAAGTGGGCGGAGTCGGAACCGTTTTCGCCCGGGAACCGATCTCGCACTACACCGGTCGGACCATGCAGCAAACATACAGACAATAGGTAGACAAACGAGACAAGTAGATGGACAAAGTAATACTTTGTGTCTACCATGTCCTCACACCATACCTCAAACGCGACAAGTAGAAGGACAAACCAGTACTTTGTGTCTATCATGCCCTCATACCATGCCTCAAACGAGACAAGTAGAGGGACAAAACAGTACTTTGTGTCTATCATGCCCTCATACCATGCCTCAAACAAGACAAGTAGAGGGACAAAACAGTACTTTGTGTCTATCATGCCCTCATACCATGCCTCAAACGAGACAAGTAGAGGGACAAAACAGTACTTTGTGTCTATCATGCCCTCATACCATGCCTCAAACGAGACAAGTAGAGGGACAAAACAGTACTTTGTGTCTATCATGCCCTCATACCATGCCTCAAACGAGACAAGTAGAGGGACAAAACAGTACTTTATGTCTACCATGTCCTCATACCATGTCTCAAACAAGACAAGTAGAGGGACAAAACAGTACTTTGTGTCTATCATGCCCTCATACCATGCCTCAAACGAGACAAGTAGAGGGACAAAACAGTACTTTATGTCTACCAAGTCCTCATAGCATCCGCCCACTCTACTCAGCCCATCCATCTCTCGAGTATATCGCCGCTTTGTCATGGCTTTTCGGTGTCAACTCATATCCTCTCTGTCAGTGATCAACCCAATCCTACAATCGCTAAGAGGAATTGTTCTACACTTGGGTTCGGTCGCAATATCTACTAGTTTCGTAAACGTTCAGGAAAATACTTTATTTTACGAGACCTGGTGCAACGAAAATGCTTCCTTAATGCATACCATTCGTGTTAATTAATGAATGAATTAATTAATTAATTAATGTAAACACAATTATAGCCGGAATCTGTAAAAATTGCCCCGCACTGCGCCATGTAAAACATAAACATCAAACTGGCCCTTGGCCCCGTCGAAGCCCTCGAGACTGGGAGCTCATAATGGAAGTACCCGGCTATTGTCAATGCGCTCGACACCGATCGGTATGATAACATAAGCCTACTCAAGTCATGCGCCGACGCAGAGGAGTACGCCGCCGAACAGGGGAGTGCGCCGTCGAGAGCGGCGATAACTTTGACAAAATACTCCAAGTCTAAGCGAAAGCCTACTCGGCGTCAACTCGATTGCGATTCGTGGGTTCCGCTCTGAACTATGACTGAGTTTGTGTTTCGACGCACAGACCAGGAAAAACTGTTTAGGATCTTAGCCAGCCTGGTTAGCTACGATGGTTAACGTGTGTGTCAAGGCGTCTCTGAGCGTAAGGAGGCCGGTTCGAGTCTCGGTCGTGGCTTATTTCAGAGATTTGAATCTCGGGCTAGCACGGTCCGTACACGGGGAACTAAAATGGCGTGGCGCCCATTCAAAACGGGCAGCGGTGGTAAAGGATCTCACCCGATTAATTCATTGAAAAATGAGCAGGTCATAGGCCATGAGGTCGCTATAGAAAAACATGTACATTTTGGCCCTATATTTACACTTTCTATGGTTCGTTTGTTCATTCCGAGTAATCGAAATCTCTGTCTGTCTGTCTGTCTGTCTGTCTGTCTGTCTGTCTGTCTGTCTGTGCAACGCCAAGCAGTTCTCTCCTGCGCTTTCTTCCATCTTCCATTCTATATAGAGACCAAAAGTTAGAACTGACATCATCCTTATTCACGACCCTTGTTCACCTGGTTCTTGGTCAGTCACGTGGTCATTGTGGTCTTTAAGGCTTCTCATCGAGCTCCACCAAAATCTTGCTGTAGGCCCTACCGACTTAATTACTTAAGCCCCGAGTACTTGTATTGTAACTGTAATTGTAATGAAGACAATTTATATATCATCGTAGGTATACCAGGCTACTTCTGGGGTGTTTTACAAGATCAAAAGTCAGTATAGTCTTACCTGCACGGGGGTTGCGCTGGAGTTTGGCTCGTCCCGGCAAGAGACGATGGTGGGCAGGGAAGCCCGAACGAGAACATCGACGAGCTTCAGCGCCATCTTCTGGCAAGAAGTGGTACTACTGCGGACGAAGCCCTTGACGCAGGTGATCAGACGCTTCACGTTGCTGCAATTGTAACCATGTACACGATACTATAGGACCATTAGACACTTTCATAGGGTTTACAGACAGGCAGGCAGACAGACAGACAGACAGACAAAGACATACACACATAGACAGACAGACAGACAGACATACAAACATACATTACCTATCCCTACCTACCTACCTACCTACCTACCAACCTACCTACCTATATTCACACACACATACATACATATGTATCCATGTATGTATGTATGTGTATACATACATAGGCCTACAGACAGACACACACAGACACGCACAGACAAACACAGAAATAGATACATACATGCACACATTACCTATACCTCCCGTATACCTACCCACATTCATACACACATACATACATATGCATACATGTGTATGTATACATATATACATAGACCTAGAAACATTCAGATTAATACTTGCTTGCAATATTGCCGCTGCTGTGGCGACTGATGTCGTTGACTAGACGATAGTGATGATGATGATGATGCTGATGGTTGTCGTTCGATCGGTTCATCATCTTGGACGGCGATCATGAAAATGCGGTTGCAGTTCTCTGCCTCCGGTCGAATCCGAACGAAACAGTTCTGGTTCAACGCATATTCTTAAAGGCAAAGCGAAACAGTTCTATTTCAACGCATATTCTTAACATGCAAGCGAATCAGTTCTGGCTCATTGCTTTTTCTTAAGGGCAAAGCGAAACAGTTCTGGTTCAACGTATATCCTTGAAATGCAAGCGAAAAAGTTCTGGCTCAAAGCATGCATATCCTTGAAATGCAAGCGAATCAGTTCTGGCTCATTGCGTATACTTAAAATGCAAGCGATCTCACCCGTTAAATTCATTTAAAAGCAACAGGGTCGAGGCCATACGGTCGCTATAGAAAACCGTATACATTTACATTTTACATCTGTATTACATTACATAACTGCTGAAATATGGAGTTTACGTTTACGCTTGCAGATCTACTTTTCCCGTGGATTTATACACAATCTGTGCATTCAAAGGTCAAGCTGCCAATAAACGAAGCTCGACACACGATCATTTATAGGAAATACGATATATATTCGCATCTACACTTTGAATATGCATTATATATATATATACATTGCATTATATATGTAGTTATATATATATATCATAATGGCTGACAGTTGATAAGTTATCACGATGATTTGATGCTTTCATTTGTATATGCAAACAAAAACAGTCGAGATTTGTGTGTATATGAGAAACAGCGACAGACAGACAGACAGACAGACATACACACAGACGGACAGACAGACATACACACAGACAGACAGACAGACATACACACAGACGGACAGACAGACATACAGACAGACATACAAACATACAGATAGACAGACAGACAGACAGAGATTTAGGAAGGTATAGAGAAAAAGGAGAGGGAGCGATATATAGAGAGAGAAAGACAGAGAGAAGAGAGAGAGAGAAAGAGAGAGAGAGAGAAGGGAAGAGAAGGATAGAGGGAAAGAGTGTATCCATAACATAATATATATGAATACATCAATTATATATGTATATATACACATATATATGCATAAATGTATATATGTTTTACGTGGATATGTATATATATATATATATATATATTAAGGTTATACAATATAAAATGTACATTATACATTATACAGCCTGACAGAAAGATGTGCAGACGGACGGATAAGACAGACAAGCAGCAGGACAGAGAGATAGGTAGACAGACAAACAGACAGGCAGACAGACGGACAGACAGACGGACAGACACGCAGACGGACAGACAGGCAGACAGACAGACAGGCAGACGGACAGACAGAGAGGCAGACAGACGGGCAGACAGGCAGACGGACAGACAGACAGACAGACAGACCGACAGACAGACGGACAGACGGACGGACAGGCAGACAGACCGACAGACAGACAGGCAGACAAGCAGATGGGGATGGATGACTGCAGCGAGTGATTGTACATACCCTCGTAAATATTTGGGTGTATGCAGAGCAGTTTGACGCCCATGTGAGGAATGAGCTCCTCTTCCATGGGCTGCTTCTCATTCTCCCGACAGTTGGCGACGATGGCCGAGATGCATCTCTTCGAGTCTTCGAGCAGACTACACACAACACAGAACAGACCATCCTCATCATCATCATCTGCATCACCAGCAGCAGCAGCAGCTTCGGCTTCAGGAGCATCCTTCAATGGCCGCTGCTCTTTCTGCCGCCAGTAGCGGCAAGCGATGAAGCGCACTTTAAGAAGAAGCGTCACTCTCAGACAACATTGTATACACTCGTGTCTCTGGGTCTGTCTGCGCTGTCTTTTTCTCCGGGTACCCGTCTGTCTGTCTGTCCGTCCGTCTGCCGGCGTGTCTGTCTGTATATATGTACTTAGGTAGGTCTGTCTGTCTGTCCGTCTGTGTGTATCTATGTCTGTCTGTCTCTGTCTGTCTGTCTGTCCGTCTGTGTGTATCTATGTCTGTCTGTCTCTGTCTGTCTGTCTGTCTGTCTGTCCGTCTGCCTGCGTATTTGTTGGACTAAACATAAGAATAACACTGGACTTAATGAATGACCGGAAACTATTGAGGTCACAATTATTCGCACCCGTCGCCGACAATTGGGGATGATGATGAGGAGGAGGAGGAGAAGGAGGACGACTACGATGATGATGATAACGACAACGACGATGATAATTGTGATGATGATGATGATGATGACGACGACTGCGATGATGATACACAGACACGTTGTCTACATGTATACCTAGTTGTGTCGTCTACGACAGTGGGAGTAAACTGGGGCCATGCGCCACTTAGGAAGGGCGTGGTTGACACGAACTGACCTGCACAGTGACCTGATGACCTCGACGTCGAGCCCTGGGAAGAAGCGATTGTCCGACTGGAGAAGGGCGTCCAACTGCCCCGTGTAGTCGACCAGACAGCGTCTCGTCTCTCCCCTCACGTCAGCCGGGCACTTAGCACTGCCCACTGTGTCAGACCCAATTACTACAGATATACATCAGACACACACTACCACTTATCATCGGTACACCACATATACCTATATATATATATATATATATATATATATATATATATATATATATATATATATATATATATATATATATATATATATATATATATATATATATATATATATGCATACATACATACACTACAATACAACCATGCATACATGCATACATACACAACCATACATACATATATACATGCATACATACATACATACACACTGATACATATAACAAATAGTATACGTATATTAGTCTACACATAAATTATATGTATGTAGCATTAGTATATACATATATATATATATATATAGATCTATAAATGCTCAAAACCACCACATATCAATACACCACATACCTACATAACTGTGTATATTTATACACATACATACATACCTACATACATACCTACATACATACATACATACACACACATACATACATACACACATACATACATACATACATACACATAATACATACAAGCATACATACATACATACATACATACATGCACACATACATATATACACACATACATATAACAAATAGTATGCATGTATTAGTCTACATGTTATAATTTATATGTATGTGGCATATGTGTGCATATATATATATATATATATATATATATATATATATATATATATATATATATATATATATATATATATATATATATATATATATATATATATATATATATATATATATATATATATATATATATATATATATATATATATATATATATATATATATATATATATATATATATATATATATATATATATATAAATGGTGAGCAGTATATCGCGGTACCTATATAATATAGCAAGGCAAATGCATGTAACATAGATACCATATCGGATAAATTGCGATATAATATATCGTATGTTTTGCTTTCAAAGATTATTCATATCATATGCACAAAAGATGGTTACCGCAATCTACACGTACAGACACATAGTTCGTGATATCTGCCTGCCATATACCGTGACAGATAATGCATATCAGAAATATACTGATTCGGATATGTATGTATGTATATTATTATCTAGCTGAACATTTTAAAGTAATGTCTGGTTTTTTCTTACATCGTAATGTGGCCAGTAAACAGCTCGTTACATAGTCCATATAATAAAAGGCTTAGATATGTGAACCTGCGTGGTCCGTGGTCCTTTTAGTACATATAACGCCGGAACCATCTCGCGAATGATATGAGAACACTGGCCAGGGACGGGAGGGACAGGGACAGGGAGTGGGAATGGTTGTAGCCTATGAGGAGCAACAGGAAAATTTCCCAAGAAGGGATTTTTGCCAAACTAGCGCTCGGATACTTTGTGCGGGATTCGCTAGATCATGATATGACTCGTAACTCTTCTATTGGCGCATGTCTTTGGTGTCTATTTAGCCACATTGACGTCGTACACGAGCAAGGTGTCTGGTAGTCAATGTGTCCTAGAGAGTAGCCACTTTGATGTTGTACACATGGTGACAGGGTCCAGGCCTGCGGTACCAAACAATGATACGGCCTTACCAGTTACTACGGGCAAATTGTCTGGCAGTTGCCACATGTGCTGTGCCGCTTTATAACACTGCAGATTACGATAACCGTGCGTACACTCGACATTTCTAAAGCGCTACTTAAAAGCTAAGCGCAGGGCACCAGCCTATTCACAAGCGCTGTCAGTGGGGTTGTCCAGAGTTATGATCATATCATGTACTAACCAATCCCGCACAAAGAATCAAGCAGAGCACCAGCTTATTCACAAGCGCTGCGTCAAGTCAGTGGGGTTGTCCAGAGATGCCATGTCAAGAACCAAGTCCGGATGCCAGAAGACGAGAGAGAGAGAGAGAAAGAGAGAGAGAGAGAGAGAGAGAGAGAGAGAGAGAGAGAGAGAGAGAGAAAGAGAGAGAGAAAGAGAGAGAGAGAGAGACGGAGACAGAGACAGAGAGATAAGGAAGAAAGCAGCTATAAGGGTGGGTTGTGTTGAAGCTGAGAGAAATGGGAAGGCAGTGGATTCGATCTCTCATGGTGGGATTTCTTGAAAAGGTGAAACTTAAGTGTCACGCTGATACCAGACATTACTTTAAAGCGTTTTCATATCGCATATTCGTGCAGTAGCATGGCCTAAAGGCCTACGAAAATGAATGCGTTTCAGACTGCGGCTTCACCCACGATATCTCTATCGCTCAAGGCTGATGTGTTCGACGCCACGCGGTGAGGTCCAAGTATGCACCAACACACCCACAAGCAATACATACTTCATCAGTAGTCGTGGTGTATGTCGACCTGGCATTGATGGAAGGTCGTCCCATTGGCATCTCTTGCTATCTATCCTGCTTGTCTACATGTCTGCCTGACTGCATATATTGGCTTCTGTTGTATTCCACTCTGCCTGTCTGTCTGTCTGTCTGCGTGTGTCTGTGTGTCTGTCTGTCTTTCTGTTTGTTCGTCTGTCTGTCCATCTGCCTGTCAATCCGTCTGACTGTCCTTCTGTCTGTCTGTCCGTCCGTTCGTCTGTCTGTCCGTTTGTCTGTCTGTCTGTCTGTCTGTCCGTCCGTCTGTCTGTCTGTCTTTCTGTCTGTCTGTCTGTCCCTGCTTGCCGGTGGTCTGCGGAGCATGCAGGGGTCTGGCATCGAAGCGCTTAGGAATGACACGACCTAGAGAAAGAGCAATCCGTTGATATCAGGAGAGTTATGTCAGTGAGAGTCAAGAGAGACACAGCCATAGACAGAGACAGAGAGGGATGGAGGGAGGAGAGAGACAGAGGAGTAGAAAGAGACAGAGACAGAGATACGGACATAAGCACTACACAGAGAGACACGGAGAGATCCGCCTTGACTTCGACTGCCTCCTGCGGCGCCTACAATGAACTTCAGTTAGAAATGACGCTGATCCTAGTTCAACTGTGTTGTCTGGGTATCTCTGTTGTCTGTCTGTCTGTCTGTCTGTCTGTCTGTCTGCTTTCCTATTTGTGTTGCTGTCCTTCCGTCTGTCTATCGGCCCATCCACCTCTCTGCCTCTATGTCTGTCTATGTGTCTGCCAGTCTGTTTGTCTGTGTGTCTGTCAGTCTGTCTGTCTGTCTTTCTGTCTGTCTGTTTATTCACTTGTTTGTCCGTCCGATTATAACTATCTGTTTGTGGGCGTCTCTGTTCGTCTATACCTCTGTTTCTTATACTGTCATCATCATCATCATCATCTTTCATCATCATCATCAACATCATCATCATCATCACCATCATCAGTTTATCATCATCATCATCATCATCATCATCATCATCATCATCATCATCATCATCATCATCATCATCAACATCAACCTCACCATCACCACCAGCAGCAGCAGCATCATAATTCAAATCAAAATCAGTCCCGCTGTCATCTTCTTCGTAATCGTGAACTGAAAGACCATGGCTGATGCCATCTCCTAAGCATCAATCGATGTAGCTCCAATTTCTTCCTCGTATATTAAGCATAGATCACTAAGCGTTCATTCGCCAGATGTCATACTGAGCCGTTCATGAACCAAGAGGGCGATTAACACGGATTCGAACTCGGCTTGTCGAGGTAAGTCATCATCGTCGTCGTCATCATCGTCATCGTCAACATCATCATCATCGTCATCATCATCATCATCATCAACAACATCATCATCATCATCAACAACAACAACAACATCGTCATCATCATCATATTATTATTATTATTACTATTATTATTATTATTATTATTATTACACAACTGTAGATATACAGAAACGCTTATGTATATATGTATGCTTGCATACTTGTAAACCTAATGCATGTGTATGCACTGTATATTCCTTTGCACGTGCAGATGCGCGTGCGTTCATGTGTGCGTGTGAGCATTGTATACATGTACAACATTTGATAATGAACGGTTCACTTAATCATATCTTTAAGCACTTAACGATAGTACGATACTATCTGTTTATAGATGGGGGGTGGATGTTGAGGAGGGTATGCGAGCGTCTGTGTGGCTTATATAAAGTTTTAAAAGTACATTCAATACCTTTCTTCCTCCTCCTTCTCCTGCTCCTATTCTTTCACCTCTCTTCCCCTCCTCCTATTCTTTCACCTCCTCTTCCTCCTGCTCCTCCTACTCCTCCTGTTTCTCCTCCTCTTCCTGCTCTTCCTATTCTTTCACCCCTCCTTCTATTCTTTCTCCTCCTCTTCCCCTCCTCTCTCTCCTCCTACTTCTTCTATTCTTTCTCCTTCTCTTTCTCCTCCTCTTCCTAATCTTTCACTTCCTCTTCTTCCTCCTCCTCCTCCTCTTCCTCCTCCTACTTCTATTCTTTCTCATCCTCTTCCTCCTCCTCTTCCTAATCTTTCACTTCCTCTTCCAACTCCTCCTCCTCTCCTTCCTCTTCCTCCTCCTCCTCCTATTCTTTCTCCTCCTCCTCTTTCTCCTCCTCCTCCTCTTTCTCCTCCTCTCAATCCTCCTCTTCTTCTTCCTCCCTCTCCTCCTCCTCCTCCTCCTCGTTCTCCTCTTCCTCCTCCTTCTCCCTCTCCTCCTAGCCGGCGACTAATACTCTCCGCAGCATGCAAGATAATCGAGTATAACACACGTCGTAGATCGCCCTATCTGTGTTGTAAAACTAATTGCTCTAAGACGACGGTTTTATGGCCATACATACAGTCATATGTCTATATAAAGCTCCGTCATTTACATGCATATATACACACCCCATATATATATACATACATATTTATACATACATATATATATACATATATATATATATATACATAATTTCTGCAATTATTCGGCGCCGCCGCCTAATAACTAAGCATCAATCGATGACGATAAGCAATTGTGAGTGAAGGACTTGCTCAAGGTCCCTACGGTGTAACCTTCTAAGGGGAGAAGTACTCTCGAACCCGTACTCTCGAACCCATACTCTCGAACTTGTACTCTCGAAACCGTATACCCTCGAATCGGTACTTCCCGCGTTACCAGCCCAGTGCCCCATCCAATCGACTACCGCCCCCCACGCACTGTCATAAAATTACATGAGAAATATAATTACCAGGTATACAGGCCTATTCATGCGCGTTTCAGTTTTCGCAATAAAAATTCAAATAATAATAATAATAATACTCTAGTAATATTGATATTATTATCATTACTAATGATAATAATATCAATACTAATGATGGAAGGATGGAATTGAGATAGGAATGGATAGAAGGAAGGACGTTTGGCTGGCTAGCTGACTGGCTTGATGGATGGGTGGATTGACGAGGGTGGGATTTAGTTGGATGGGTGGATGGATAGAAGCATGGATGGATGGATGATGGATGGATGGATGGATTTGAGAGAGGGAGTGATCGAAGGAGGGACGTTTGGTTGGCTAGCTGACTGGCTTGATGGATGGGTGGACTGACAAGGGTGGGATTTGGTTGGATGGGTGGATGGATAGATTGATGATTGAGTGCGTGCCTGCTTGGTGCAACAATTTCGACTGAACTTCGATTATCAGTTGCTCTGAACGAAACGAACAAAACAGTTTCATCTTCTGCTCCTTTGACTTTTTCTCCTTCTTCACATAGTATTGCATACTTGCAAAGCATGCATTTATACTTATACAAACTCATACACAAATACATATACACATAAATATACATATACACATACGTATACATATACATATACGTATAAGTATACATATACATATACACATACATATATGTTATACAAATACATATACACTTACATATACATGTACACGTATACGTATACTTATATACATACATCTACAAATATATATACACATACTTATACATATACAAATTTCTTTCATTGATGTTAAGCATATCTGGTACAAATGTATATATATATATACATATACACGCATATCGGCGGAGATTGTATACAGATCCGCGCAAGGGAGGGAGGGGACCTTGGGAGGTCGGGCGATTACTTATAAGCTCTTAAGTATATCTCTCTCAGTCGGAGAAGGACGCCTTCCTATCGAGGTCGAAGCCGGTCCTCATGTCCGGCGATAAAAATGTCATTCTGTATATTTTTGGCCTCACAGCAATCAAGTGCCCCTCCCTCCTGGACCCAGTCTCCTCTCCCTCCCCCAAGCTAACCACGCTCCCCTCTCAATCTGCGCTCTGCGATTGCCTTCGGTCGCCAGATGCGAATAGAAACCGATAAGGAGACATATTATATTTACATTCTTCATAATGTATAAATATAGGTATATATATGTATATCAGAACGCACATTATGTGCATATGTATCTGTATATATATATATATAGGCATGTGCATAAGCATGTGTAGTTGTATATGTATTTGTATATGTATGCGTAACGAGTATATGTATATGTAAGTGTATATGTATACGTATATGTATGTGCATGTATATATGTATATTTAAGGGTATATTTATATGTATACTGTATACATATATGTCTATGCATACGTATGTGTATATGTATATGTACGTGTATGTATACGTAAGTGTATATGCATGTGTATATGCATATGTATACGTATGTGTATATGTACATGTATTTGTATATGTATGTGCATTTGTATGTGTATATGTATTTGTGTATGAGTTTGTATAAGTATAAATGCATGCTTTGCAAGTATGCTATACTATATGAAGAAGGAGAAAAAGTCAAAGGAGCAGAAGATGAAACTGTTTTGTTCGTTTCGTTCAGAGCAACTGATAATCGAAGTTCAGAAGAAATTGTTGCACCAAGCAGGCACGCGCTCAATCATACACCTATTCATCCACCCATCCAACCAAATCCCACCCACCCATCCATCAATCAAGCCAGTCAGCTAGCCAGCCAACCGTCCCTCCTTCGATCCCTTCCTCCCTCAAGTCCATCCTTCCATCCATCCATCCACCCATCCATCCATTCATCCCTCCATCCCTCCATCCATCCATTCATCCCTCCATCCATCCATCCATCCCTTTCTTCCTTCCTTCCTTCTTTCGATCCCTCCCTCCCTCCCTCCCTCCCTCGCTCCATCCCTCCCTACCTCCCTCCCTCCCTCTCTGCCTCTCTACCTCCGTCAAATCCGTCCATCCATCCATCCATCCTTCGATCCCTCTCTACCTCCTTCAAATCCATCCATCTATCCGTGCATCCGACCATTCACGGTAAAACACATTTCGACCAGTGGATGCGCCCTATACCGCAAAACACAGCGAACAGTTCCAAAGGAATTCAGGAAGATAGCGGTAGAAGAGAGAGAGACACACACACACATCAGAGTCAGAATCACCTGTAAAACCGCGTCCTCTGCCGACTCGAAGAGGGTCATTCCATGCAAGAGATAACCAAAGACAGGCGCGTCTTCTGCAACATGCTTTGAGTCGAGAAGACATTGGTTTAGATAATCAGCTGTCGATGAAATGAAGACGTCGACGACGAAGAAGAGCAGGATGAGGAGGAAGGGGTTGAGGAAGAGGAGGAGCAAGGATTTGGAGGAAGGGAAAACGAGAAGGAGGAAGAAGAGAAGGGAGAGGAGGAGGGCGAAGAGGAAGAAGAGGAATAAACAAGGAGGAAGAAAAATAGGAAGGATCAAGGAAGAGGAGGAAGAAGTAGAGGGGAAAAAGATGAGGAATAAAAATAAGAGGAGGATTATCAGATGAAGGAATAAGGTCAGAGGAAGGAGGAGGAAAACTGAGGCGGAAGAAGGATTAGTAGTCGGGAGGGGCAGAGGCGTGGAAAATGAGGAGGAGAAGGAAGAAGAGGAAGAGGATGAGACGATGAAGGAATAGGAAACGGAGTACGAGGAAGAAGAAGAAGAAAGAAGAAGAAGAAGAGAAGGAGGAGGTAGTGGTGGATTAATAGACGGAGGAAGAGAAGGAAGAGGAAAAAAGGATGAAGAGCTGGAACAGGAAGAGGATAGAAAGGAGGAAGAAGAGCATGAGGATGAAGAGGAGGTAGAGGACGACGAGGAGGAGGGTGAGAAAGAGGAGGAGGAAGAGGAGGAGGAAAAGGAGGAGGAAGAGGAAGAAGAGGAGGAGGAGGAAGAGAAGGAAGAGGAGGAGAAGGACTTCCAGAAGAAAGTTGGAGAAAGCGACCTGACGATGATCGAATGCGCGCATTAAGCAGACTCAAAACGGCTGGATACATACGACCGTGGGACAGCCTAGACAGCGGGCGAGAGCAGGTTGTTGCCGATCTTTGGCGGGAACATAATTCCGAGTTGGGCTGCGAATGATGGAGGAGGGAGCCAGGGAGCCGACGAAAGATCAAAGCGGTAACGAAAGAGTTGAGCAAAAAGCCTGGGATCATTTGAAAAAGCCATAAAACGGGCATAATTGGCCACTGAGACGCCGTTGCTGTCAGCCGACTCAGACTCAGTGATACCGTTCCATACAGACCGTCAAAAGCCTTCGCGATCAGCTGCGCTAACCGACAGAAAGCCACGTCTTCAACTCCTGCTTAGCCAGACTAACATTGCCGTCCGTCCGTCCGTCCGTCCGTCCGTCCGTCCGTCCGTCCGTCCGTCCGTCCGTCCGTCCGTCCGTCCGTCCGTCCGTCCGTCCGTCCGTCCGTCCGTCCGTCAGTCAGTCAGTCAGTCAGTCAGTCAGTCAGTCAGTCAGTCAGTCAATCTCCATCCTGACAAGGCGAACAGACGCACATATAAAGACAAACAGACACAGACAGACACACATATAAACACAGAGATATACAGACAGAAAGACACACGGACACAGACAAACATACAAACAAGCAGACAGACATAGACACACAGACAGACACACACACAGACAGACATACACAGACACACACACAGACACACACACAGATACACACACAGACACGCGCAGACAGAGACACACAGACACACAGACAGACACACATACAAACAGATATACAGACAGAAAGACATACACGGACACAGACAGACACATACAAACAGGCAGACAGACAGACACACAGGCAGACATAGACAGACAGACACACAGACAGGCAGACGACGATTGACTGTAGTCGAAGTGCCTACCGCTGGTGTTTACGTTAAGAGCGCCGTGCAGACGACTACACGAAGGAGGGCAAAAGCGATGTCTAACGAGACGGGGGGAAGGGCCCATTGTGTGGGCCGGTGGGTGAGTGGGTCGGTTAGTGGTTTCGGCGGTGGGTTAGCGGGCGAGTGGGCGGGTCAATGGGTCGACTGTGGAGGCAACCCCAATGCAGCCCAAAACGTACAGACAGACAGACAGAGACAGACAGAGACAGACAGAGACAGACAGAAAGACAGACAGATAAAGACAGAAAGACAGACAGAGACAGACAGAGATAGACAGAAACAGACAGAGATAGATAGAAACAGACAGACAGATAGACAGAGACAGTAACAGACAGAAACAGACAGACAGACAGATAGAGACACAGACAGACAGATAGAGACACAGACAGACAGATAGAGACACAGACAGACAGAGACAGACAGCCATACAGACAGATAGAGACACAGACAGACAGACAGACAGAGACAGACAGAGAGACAGACAGATGGAAGGACAGACGGAAGGAGGATTCATTATGTCAATAACATGTTTCCGATTGACAGCTGAGCACTTAGAAAGATATACAACGCAGACCCTTCAGCGCCGCACCCCCTCCCTCCCTTCGACCACCCCCTCCCGCCTTGATCCATCCATCCATCCATCTATCTGTCCGTCTGTCGGAACGCGAGGCCGCCGAAGGTACTTCAGACGATGAGTTACGACGCGATGACAGCCCTTGAGCCGCTCTCAATGCCTGTCTCTCTGTCTGTCCGTCTGTTTGTCCGTTTCCATGTCTGCCTGTCCGTCTGCCTGTTCGTCTGCCCGTCAGAGGGGCAAAAACCACGCGTCGATCATCTTGGCGTTTGGATAGGGTAGGGCGGGAGAGAGAGGGCAGTGAGGGAGAATTGGAGGGAGACATAGGGGAGAGAGGGGAATATAGCAACCGTCGGAAATATGGAAGCCATAAAGATGGAAATAAAGCAAATAATAAGAGGAGCTCCCAGTCGGGGCTGAGCGGAGGGGGCCGTCTGGGGTGGTGGTACTTGGGCGGTCGGAGGGGCGTGCAGTGGGTTGGCTGGGGTGGGATGGGGGTAGCGGGGCAAAGGTTGGGTAAACGCACCTAGGGTTTCGATCATCAGTCGTCGCCTGAGGGCGTTTGGGGTTAAATTAGCGGCAATAGAGACTGTTTAGGCAAATGTCGTTACAGATCAATTCCTGCTACTGCGGTGGAACTAAAGACCCTCCTTCTGTTATTGGTACGTGTGTAGAGGTGCGCTATTGTCTAATTGGTAGTGCGCTGGTCTGAAAGAGGTTGGGGGTTCAAATCCCGCCGGAACAGAAGAACATCATCATCATCATCATCATCATCATCACCACCATCATCATCATCATCATTAGTGTCAAAATCATCGTCATCGTCATCATCATCATCGCCACATTCAGCATCTTCATCATTATCATCATCATCACCACCACCATCATCGTCATCATCATCACCACCACCACCATCATCGTCATCATCATCACCACCATCATCGTCATCATCACCACCACCACCATCATCGTCATCATCACCACCACCACCACCATCGTCATCATCATCACCACCACCATCATCGTCATCATCATCATTGTCGTTGTCGTCATCATCATCACGATCATCATCGCTGTCGATGGGCTGGGTTAGGGTTACGTTCCTCGTTGCTGCAACACCAAACATCATCAACTGTAGGGCGTATAAGTAAGTAAGTAATCTTCCCCTTTGCGTTGCTAACATCACACACATGATCCTTCTACCTTAGTTAATACTTCATATGTATTCAAAAAAATCCAATTTCCATCTACTGATCAACAGCATTCGGTCTTCAATTGTCTTTGATTTTGTCCATCCATCCATCCATCCATTCATCCACCCATCCATCCATCCATTCATCCACCCACCCACCCACCCATCCATCCATCCATCCACCCACCCACCCACCCACCCACCCACCCATCCATCCATCCATCCACCCATCCATCCATCCATCCATCCAAAATTAAAGAGCAATGGTCATATTCAAATCCCTTTCCAACGGCAGATATCGGTTGGAAATTGAGATACAGACTTTGCTATTCTCGTCAGGAGGAATCCGTCCCTTTGCGATGGATGAAACGGGCAAAAGATATCAGCAATAAATCACAATTATGCTGTTTTATCGACGGAATTTAAATCGATTTGCTTCGAACTGCGCAGGAAAGCAATTCCATCGCCGAAAGATTTAAGACCATCACACACACATACCCATAGAAATACACATACATAAACACTTACATACATACATACATACACACATATATAAACACATACATACACACATATACGTGACACACGCACGCATATACACACATACACAGACGCACACACGTGCATGCATTAGTCTGCCGGTCTGCATTGCATGTCTGTCTGTTTGTCTGTATGTCTGCCTGCCTGTTTATGTCTGTATGCCTGCTTGTCTTCCTCTGTCTGTATGTATGTGCGTCTATCTGTCTGTGTGTCTGTGTCGGAGTATCTGTGTCTGTCTTTCTGCCTGTTTATATCCCTCTTTGTCTGTCTGTCTGTCTGTCTGTCTGCCTGTCTGTATGTCTCTCTGACAGTGTCTGTCTGCGTCGTATCGTTCTTGGGGATGCTATCTATGCGCGTGAAGTGCATGAATTTCCGCCGCTGTTTGATGTGTCCCAACATAACCGACTATCCGTCCATCAGATGCGATATGAGCGATTTTCATTTCCGTCGGTAGATGGCGTTTATTGTCGGTCGGTCGGTCGCTAGGTGGCTTTGTTGGCTCTTTCACTTGAGCGATGGCCGTCTTATCTGATCGGCAGATACATTTGTCGACTGTCCACCACCATTCCTAGGTCACATCCGGTCAATTCGTTGGTCACTCACTGTGGTCAGTATCAGTGACCGGTCTTCAGTCGATCGGTCAGTCAGTCTGACCTGTTGGTTAGAGGTAACTAGAGTAAGTCAACGCTCGTCTGAACTCTGAGAGAAGATTCCCAATTAGTGGTTTTAGAACCATCGTTACGGACACAGAGAGACATACAGACAGACATACAGACAGACAGACAGACAGACAGAATGACTAACATACAGACAGACGGATGGATGGACGGAGGTACGGACGAACGGGTCAATCTACTGATAGGCAGACGGTACGCAGACTGACGGAAAAAGAATTGAGACGAAATGACAGGAAGACAAGCAGACGGAAGGATGGATGGATAGACAAAGGGAGGCACAGGCGGATGGAGAAGAAAAGATAGATAGATAGATAGATAGATAGAGAGAGAGAGAGAGAGAGAGAGAGAGAGAGAGAGAGAGAGAGAGAGAGGAGACAGAGACGGAGAGACAGAGACAGAGACAGACAGAGAGAGAGCGAGAGACAGAGACAGAGAGCGAGACAGAGAGACAGAGGCAGAGACAGAGAGAGACAGACAGACAGCAGAAAGAGAGAGTGAGAGAGAGAGAGATAGAGACAGCTAGATATAGAGACAGAGACAGAGAGAGACAGAGGCAGACAGACAGAGACAGAGACAGAGAGAGAGAAAGAAGAGAAAGAGAGACAGAGAGACAGAGACAGAGAGAGACGGCAGCAGCAGAACAGGCGACAATCGTTCAAAGTCCTAAGTATCAGTCCATCCATCGTTCATCTGAATAGTCGACTGAAGAAAGAAGAATTGGCCGAACAGACGAGAGAAGAAAAGACTGGACCGAATGCCAACCAGACACATGGACATCAAGCACCACTTGAGGATGGGGCCGACCGACCGACTGACCGACCGACCGACCGACTGACTCTAAGGGTCCAACTCCCACTCCTCAATTAACCATTCACCCACCACCACCACCACCTCCTCCTCCACCACCACCACCAAAACCACCACCACTCTACTGTTTAGCAGTGATTTTACTTTTTTCGGGTCGGAAGCACCTCTGTTGAGTTTATCCTCTAAAAGGCGCTTTACAAATCTCAAAATACAATTACAGTTACCACCGCCACCGCCAACACCACCACAACCCCCGCCACCACTACGTCAACCGCAAATGCTACTCATGATGGCACAAGGGATCCTATTCTATCAATCTGTCTGCCTGTGCGTCTGCGTGTATCGCTCTGTCTGTCTGTCTTTGTGTCTCTCTTAGAACTGTACAGCAAGACTACAAGCTGTGATATAACGTCTATGACCTCGAGTCATTACTTAAACTATTATAACCATTTTAACCTATTTAAAAACAATTTGAAGCGATTACAAATAGTCAACAACCATTTTATATGCAATAAATGTTCTGAATTGCCAAATAGAAGCAGTTAAGACAAAAAGAAGCCCCCCACACACACACATGCGCACGCGCACACACACTTGAGCTCCTTTCTCTCCCCTCTCAGTGTTCCGCAGGCACCTGAAGACTGTACTGTTCAACAGTGATTTTTCTTTTTCGGGTCGGTAGCGCCTCTGTTGAGTTTATCCTCTAAGAGGCGCTTTATAAATCTCAGATTACAATTACAGTTACACACACACGAAGTCATTCATACATACGTGTGTGTGTGTGTGTGCGTGTCGTTGTGTTACACGGACTAATACAACATAATAACAGATCACTACGCCAGAGAAAACAACGGGGGGCGCGCTCTTAATCTCGCGTATCCTGCGCACTTGACGAACAACTGGAATCCATTAGTGACATTTCTATCGAGCACTCGAGGCCCATTACGGCTGCACGCGGACCACCTGTCCGCCCGGCCACATGTGAGTCCCTTTTAGACCCATCATCTGCCTATCTACCTGTCTGTCTATAGGCCCCGACCATAGACAGGTCTATTAGCATACGACTGCGCGATTCAAAAGAATAAAGTCCTTTAGATGTTCTTGACGTGTCATTGGCTACAAACAAGTTAAGACGCTTGTACCCAACATACGGGTCTTCCTTGTGTATTCACGTGCTTATAACCATACATGCATACACATATACACACATACAGAGTGTGCCTATTTTATCAAACGTCTACACTTAACAAATACACGACGGCTCTTTGATCCATGTATTTGTGATATATATATATACATCAATATATGTATATATATATACATATATCATATATATACACATATATACACATATATTCATACATATAAGTATTCATAATATATACATCTCGCATATATACGTATATATATGTATATGCATATATACATATATACATATGCCCTCCCGGTTGTTCTATATATATATATACATATACATAAAAATATATATTATATAAATATATATATATACATCCATATATGTATATATACATATAAATATATGTATATCTACATATACATATATGTATATATATACATATATATTCGTGCGTGTACATGTATATATCTATATATATAGAGGGTCAAAAGACTATGTGCATATTGGATGTGTATAATGGATGATGTTCAGCTATCAGCTGAAGGCGCTACGTAAATTTTCGTTTACTTTACATTGCATCTTCAGTCAGACGTGTTCTGTGTAGGAAATGAATCTGTAGCCGATGACAAGCGACGGTCGTCTGATCTTCTCTGTACGAGAACGTACACGATGTGGAGGAATTGATCAGCAGATGCTATCTACATGTACAGGTGGATGTGGGAGATGGTATACGAGTCAATTCTATCACACTCTTTGTCTGTCTGTCTGTCTGTCTGTCTGTCTGTCTGTCTGTATGAATGTATGTATGTATGTATGTATGTATGTATGTATGTATGTATGCATTCATGTATATCTGTATGTATGTACGTCTGTCTGTATGTATGCATGAATGATTGTCTGTCTGTATGCCTGTTTGTTTGTCTCTCTGTCTCTGTTCGTCTGTTAATATCCCCGTCTTTCTGTGTCTGCCTCTGTCTGTCTGACGCTGTGGCTTAATCGGTCTCTTTGATCAGTTGTTATTGCGATAAATGATTTAGAATGAGTCTTCCCCGCGTATATAGAAGGATGCGATACACAGATGACCCGCCGCATCGACTAATAGTTCCGTGGTCGCAGATGTGGGTTACAGAGGATGGCGTCGCCCGATGTTGTCTCCGTCTGAACAGATGCTCCCTCGTCGCATCTCGCGGCCGCTTCCCCCCTCATATCAATCGCCCTGATTCCTTTATATGCAAACAGAGGTATCCACACAGAATCCATCAAGGGGGTCAGCGGGGGCCAAAGGGACATGGGGGCAAAGGGACATGGGGCCAAAGGGACATGGTTCCCACTGAAAGAGTGAGGCCAGTGAGGCCACCCTAATAGATATATACATATTCATGTACTTAACATATTCATGTACTTATACATATGCATACGTATGTATGTATGTATGCATGTATATATGTATATATACTTTACTTTACTATACTAAACCACTATATACTAGATTCATGCGGAATCTGATAGTTAAACTCAATGAAACACGCATACATAAAGATGCATAGATAGGGACATGCATGTATGTATGTATGTACGTATGTATGTATGTATGTACGTACGTATGTATGTAGGAATGTATGCATGTATGTATGTATACATACCTGCATGTATGTATGTATGTATACCTGCATGCATGTATGTATGTATACCTGCATGTATGTATGTATGTATGTATACCTGCATGTATGTATGTATGTATACCTGCATATATGTATGTATACCTGCATGTATGTATGTATGTATGTATACATGCATGTATGTATGTATGTATACCTGAATGCATGTATGTATGTATGTATGTATGCATGTATGTATGTATGTATGTATGTATGTATGTATGTATGTGGATATATGTAGCGAGGACAGAGGCAGAGATACTGAGATAGATGCAGAGATACAGAGGCAGAGGAAGGAACAGAGAAGAAATAAGAGTCAGAGGAACAGACACATCCAGAGGCACAGGCAGAAACATACACAGAGAAAGATATACATAAGTGCATATGACAATACATGTTCTGGTCTGTATTTCTGCCTGTCAGCGTCAAAGTATTGCTGCGTGTGTGTGTACATGTGCGCGTGTGTGCGCGTGTTTGTATTTTTTGTGTGTGTGTGTTTGTGTGTTTGTTTGTGTGTGTGTGTTTGTGTTTGTTTGTGTGCATGCGTTTGTGTGTACACGTGCGCGTGTGTGCGCGTGTTTGTGTGTATTTTTTTGTTTGTGTTTGTGTGTGTGTGTTTGTTTGTGTGTGTTTGTGTGCGTGTGTGTGTGCGTGTGTATGTGCGTGCGTGTGTGTGTGTGTGAACGAGTACATATACAACATAATAACAAAAATAATTGTCCAATGAAAACGCTGAAGTATCTACGCCTAATATACTAGTAGACAATATATATATATGTATATGTATGTATATATATATATCTGTACAATGTACATATAAAAGTAATTTCGTAGTCTGTTCTAAATATTTTTCCTGAATGACCGCAATTATGGCGGGAAATGAAATGACTTTGATTTGGACATCACTCGATTAAGTCGATTCGGCAATGTCAACATGAGCGATTTAACTAGACAACTAACTATAGTCTTACAGCTTCATCATCATCATTAACATCATCATCATCATCAACAACATCATCATCATCATCACCACCACCATCATCATCACCACCACCATCATCACCATCATCATCGTCATCATCATCATCGTCATCATCATCACCATCATCGTCATCATCATCACCATCATCATCATCATCACCACCACCATCATCATCATCATCATCATCATCATCATCATCATCATCATCATCATCATCATCATCACCACCACCACCACCATCATCATCACCATCATCATCATCGTCATCATCGTCATCATCATCATCATCATCAACAACATCATCAGCAGCAGCAGCAGCAGCAGTAATCTGTTAACGTCATCCATCAATAGAATTATTTTTCCATAAATAACGTACACATCAACTGAATTGACCACGGAATTGTTGCAGCTGCTGAAAATAAAAACTGTGGTAAAACCCTGTCGACTATTGTTGTCTTTGTTATTATTGTTGTTTTTATGATGATGACGACGTCATCAGTGTCGCCGTCATCACTATCATCATAGCAATAACTAGTGCATACACATCATCATCATCATCATTATTGTCGTCGTCATCATCATCATCATCATCATCATTGTCGTCATTATTATTACAATAACTATTGCATGTACCATATTACTATAACAAATCTTCCAGAAAATCATCAAATATCGGATAGCGGATTGTTTGAAAGACACTCATGATCGAAAGGCATTCATATGGAGAAAGACAGCGAACAATGGCTGCATGCGGAATAATCCTATCTGATATTTGCATTATGCATGAATAAAAGCATAGAGGAAAAACAGTAAAAATACAGACATATATAGACAAACAGGCAGGCTGGCAGGCAGGCAGAAGGACAGATATAGACAGACACACAGACAGAAGGACGGATGGACGGACAGACAGATAGAGAATAATCCTATCTGATATATGCATGACTAAGCGAAAAACAGTTGATAAAAACAGACAGACAGACAGACAGACATGCAGGCAAGCAGGCATGCAGACAGACAGGCAGGCAGGCAGGCAGGCAGAAAGACACACAGACAGAAGGACAGACAGACAGACAGGCAGAGAATAATCCTATATGATATATTGCATGAATAAAAGCGTAGAGAAAAATAGATTATACATACATACAGACGGACAGACAGACAGATAGGCAGACAGACAGACAGACTGCAATGGAAACATGGATCCCGTGCAACATTCTGTTTATGGAATATGGAAGTGCTTGTTCATTGCAGGATTTTCTTAGGATACGAGGTCCCTAAGAATAAATATCTCAAGGATCCTTCAAGTGGATCCATATATAAACCCAACAGTTTCTCCGGAAGAAGTTGATACGCATTTAACTCTAGGTCAATCCTAAGTAAATCTAATCTAAAAACGTCTATAGCGCCGTAATCGCAATACGTATACTGCTTCTTTTTTTCAACTTGCTTATAAATACCCATCACAGACATTGACTTCAGGTTTCAATGACATATTGGATTTCAACCTGGCTAGGTGTCCCAACAGACAGACAGACAGACAGACAGACAGACAGATAGACAGACAGACTGCTATGGAACGTGGATGCCATACGGATTGCAATTTTTGACTGCGGTTTCACTTGAAGCGAACATCGATTGCTGCCTGTATCAGCCTCTACTATCCCCTTAGGCCTACTGAATATCTAAGTAGGCCTGTATGAGCCTGCTGATCTTCGGTTGGTCGCATTCTACCCTTCTCTGCGTTCATCCCTCCTGACCGATAATGCCCCTTCATCCATACATCCGTCCGTCCGTCTGTCTCTCGACCGTCGTCGGGGTTTGATATGAATGATCATATCGGGCTGTTGAGTCCTCTGTCGTCATAAGGCCTACGCTTGTGGCCTACAGTTAAGGCTTGTCCCTATCTATGCATCTTCATGTATGCCTGTTTCGTTGAGTTCCATTATCAGATTCCGCATGAATCTAGTATACAGTGCTACGGTATTGTATTGTATAGTATTGTATAGCATAGCATAGTATAGCATCAGGCTAGCATAGCATAGCAAAACAGTATAGCATAGCATAGCACAGTGTAGCATCAAGTTAGCATAGCATAACATAGGAAAATATAATATAGAATGTATGCGTGTTTCGTTGAGTTCCAATATCAGATTCCGCATTGTGATAACGGCGCTATATAAGTCATAATATTGGATAAGATTAGATTAGATTAGTTCAGATCGGACGGCCGCATCTAATTGTAATCGTAATCGTAAGCTCGGGATTTCTACAGCGCCCAGTACGAAAGCTAAGTCGCGGGAACCAGCTTATTCTCAGGCGCTCAATCAAAACAAATTCGATAGGCAGGAAGGGTGCGCTTCCAGGTCAACATCCAAGAGACAAATAGGCAGGCAGGCAGTAAGTAAAACAATGATCCCAATAATAAAACCGAATTCCACGATCATATCCCTGTCGACAGAACCAGTTTAGGTCCAAGAAGTTACTGAGACCGGAATACTTATTACAAAAAATAAAATACATCGCATAGATATTTGCATATCTCACGGGCAATCAAGATAGTGGCTGATGCAAGATGCAATTTGGGTAGAATGCAGAAAAGCACCTCATATCCCACATGTGAGACGTATAGGGAAGGCTCTCAATTCCTTCTCCTTATGCCTTTGAGCCGGCAATGGACGAATCCCAAGATCCTGGACACGGGGCCAGCGCTTCGCAGGACTTGCCGTTTACTTCCCAGCTTACGCCGGCACTAAATTATACTGCTTGGTGACAGAGGCACAGAGTGTGCAAACAACTTGTCCAGGGTCGTTAAACGGAGTCGAACCCGCAACCGCATGATCAT
>OZ029928.1:15337181-15499681 GCA_964023275.1 Norana najaformis
GAACACACATACACGCACAATTACATACACACATACACACACACAAACACACACAAACACGCACACGCACACACACGAACACACATACACACACATACACACACACACACGTGCACAAACACACGCACATACACACGCACACACACACACACACAAGTAGGCCTATGTATATGCCAGTTATATATCATATAAAAAGCGTAATTATCTTCGACTCTTTTCTCTCCCGCGCAGCCATGACTTATATTATCTAGATTAATTTTCGAACGCATTCTTGTGGGACTTGGGCCATTTGATACAAACTGACCTAATCTGATTGCAGATATCCGATCCGATCCAATCTCTTTTTATATGAGTTGTCTGCGCATGTCTCTGCGGCCATATTGGTCCATGTTTTCAGACTCTGTCATTTCGACAAATTGTTCGTCTAAGCCACCATTTTGCTCGATAATTCTTATATGTTCGGATTACTACTCTTACCAAGTTTATATTTTGATTTGTACTTATATCTATTTATGTTATATCTTATGTATTAATTCCTAGTGTTACGTCCTCGCTTGCTTAGCAGAGGGCATTTGCTGTTGTTGGCCCATCTCGACGGATTGGACTTCCGCTATCGTTTCGTGCAAAGGTCTTTGTTGGTGATGGAGTTCAGTCAGCTCGTTGTTTAAAGACGTTCTTATTTCCCAGGGGTTATCATGCTGGAAGCGCCTCTGAGTAGTTTGTTCTGTAAGAAGCGCTATATAAGTTATCAAATACAATACAATACAAATACAATAATGGTCTTTACTCTCAACAATCGTTCTCACCTTAAGGCTTACCTGTTTCAAATTGCTTATCCACAATAGGCTGCCTCTCTGTCCTGTGGACTGACCTTCTGGATATTGACCTGACTGCGGCTTGGATTTGATGCGTCACTGCCTACCTTCGGCTAGTCGTTACTGGCGCTACAGAAAAGTTCTTATATACTGGTAGAAACATTCTTACTGGCCTATTTACTCAGCGCTTAGATCCAGTTTACACACCCTTCTGCTGCAGTAGCGTCTATAGCGTGTATACATACGCATGCGTTATATGTGTGTATTTTGTATATATACATATATATATGTATTTACATATGCATGTGTGTTATCTGTGTATATTAAACATATATATGCATGTGTGTTATATGTGTATAATATACATATATATGCATGTGTGTTATGTGATATCATGTATATATATATCTGTGTGTGTGTGTGCGCGTGTGTGTAGGCTGCAACCTGTTGCAAATTCGCTTGGCGCCAAAGTTATGCTGTCTGTACAGAGAAACAGGAGAACTAATCAACACCGGACAACGACAATCAACACTTCTTACGACATACAAGCACGAATATAGATAGGTTACTAAGACAGGCACACGACTGTATAATATGCATGTGGATAGATTGCGCATACAATCGTAATCGTAATCGTAATTCCAAGATTTCTACAGCGCCCAACGAAAGCCGCGCCGCGGGGACCAGCTTATTCACAGGCGCTCAGTCAAAACAAAATCGATAGGCAAAAGGGTTCGGTTCAATGTACATGCGTAGGCCTTTGCATAAGTATATACACGCAGGCCTATGATATATAGGTACACATACAGTACATTCATAATACTATAATATAAATGTTTCTGGTGCAGTCCCAGTTACCACATTGGTTTCACGTCCAGAGCGCATTGTTCAGTTTTCTTCATAGTTTATTGTCATTCTTCAATGTCTGACAACGCGAGTATGATTTTCTAGTTCAATCAGAGTTACACTACGGAGCGGGCAATGATGACATTAGCCTACGACGAACCTTAAGATGTAATTCTACCCATAACGATTGCTATAGCGCCAGAAGACGCTAGACTTTATAAGAGCCTACATTTCAACTGATTCTATAGCTCTTAGGACGAACCCTGAGTTCGACCGTCTTCTGTCGCGTCCAGAGCTCGACTGCCTTCTCTCGCGTCTAAGCGGACTCTTTACTCAGCGTGGTCTTTCTGCGTATCTCTCCCTGTATCTGTACCCGTCTGTCTTCCTGTCTCTATTGCAACTGGTTGTGCAATCACCTTCCGGGTGGGCCGGTTGACTCCCTACCAGTTATCAGTCCCATCTCTCTGTCTGAACAAACCAATTAATCAGGCGACCTACCCCTACTTCGCTGGCACGACCATGCGTTGATATCAGTTGATGTTTCTGCACTGGCTATCCCCTCTCTCCATCCTAAGCTCCAACAAACTTCAACAACTACTAAACTGAGTAAGTCTGGTAATACTTTCATACGTACTCAAATTAACTTGGTTGCTAAGACAGGCACACGACTGTATAATATGCATGTGGATAGATTGCGCATACAATCGTAATGGTAATCGTAATCGTAATTCCAAGATTTCTTCAGTGCCCAACGAAAGCCGCGCCGCGGGGACCAGCTTATTCACAGGCGCTCAGTCAAAACAAAATCGATAGGCAAAAGGGTTCGGTTCAATGTATACATGCTTAGGCCTTTGCATAAGTATACACGCAGGCCTATGATATGTAGGTACACATAGTTACGTCGTACAGTACATTCATAATACTTTTCTCTTGATCGCTCGCTCACTAGCTCACTCGCTCAACTGCTCACTCAGTCACTCGATAACTTCCCTATTTGCTCACTCGCTTACTCACTCCTTCACTCGCTTACTTGCTCGCTCGCCCACTCGCTTTCTTACTCGCTTTCTCACTAGCTTATTCGCTAGCTATACTTGACTCATTCACTTCCTCACTCTCTAACATCCTCACTCGCTTACTCGCAAACTACGTGACTCATTCACTTCCTCACTCGCTAACTTCCTCACTCGCTAACTTCCTCACTCGCCAACTTCCTCACTCGCTAACTTCCTCACTCGCTAACTTCCTCACTCGCTAACTTCCTCACTCGCTAACTTCCTCACTCGCTTACTCGCTAAGTACTTGACTCATTCACTTCCTCACCCTCTAACTTCCTCACTCGCTTTCTCACTCATTCCCTCACGCACTTACTACCTAACTACTCGACTCGTTCACTTCCTCATGACCCACAAACTTCCTCACTCGCTCCCTTGCCCACTGCTTCTACTCATCCCTTACACAGTTGCATAAATTCTGAACATGGACCTACACTTCCTCTGCAGACCGAAACTACAGCGACACCTATGGCCAGCAGACATGTCAACAACATTGTCACGTTAGCGAGTATACACACAGGCGCCGACTCATACATACTTGATACTATATATATATATATATATATATATATATATATATATATATATATATATATATATATATATATATATATATATATATATATATATATATATATATATATATATATATATATATATAAACTGTATGTTCATATGTGTTAGTATTATATATACGAACATTTATATACGTTGTAACTGTCGACAGAGTAAATAAATACTTCGCACGGAAACGTGAATCCTTCGCATTGTTTTTACAAGAAAAACTGTTCACTTGGCAGAACTTATAATATCCGTCGTTGATTCGAAAGACGCCTTACATGTCTACATGCTATATATATATATACAATATATGATTTATATCTATCATTTAGCGTATCACCATATATATATACCATATGCTTATATATGTATGCGGTGCATAGTATTGCGTGTGTATATATATATATATATGCATAGATATGAGAATATGCAGACATTGTAGAATAACCTCGGCGAGACAGTGCGGCAAAGCGGCGTCGCGCAAGGTATATCAGTGGCTTGACACGCATTGCATGCAGACACCATTTAGCGACAAGCAGAGGGCAAGATAGATAGCATGATGAATTGGAGAGATAAAGAGATAGATAGATGGAGAGAGAGAAAGACAGAGACAGACAGACAGACAGACGGACGGACAGAAAGACAGACTGATGGACCGATATAGAGAATAAGCGAGAGAGAGAGAAAGAGAAAGAAAGAAAGAGACGAGACACACAGACAGAAAGAGTAAAAGAAAGAGATGAGACATACATACATACAGACAGACAGACAGACCGACAGACAGACAGACAGACAGACAGAGGAGACAGACAGACAGACAGGCAGACAGACAGATAGACAGACAGAGGAGGATAAAGAGGGAGAAAAAGAGAGAAAGAAAGAAAGAGAAGGATAAAGACAGACACAGAAAACAATAGAGAAGGAGAAAGACGACGACCGTCTAAGTCCGCTCAGACTGGCGACCGACCGACCGACCGACCGACCGACCGACCGACCGACCGACCGACCGACCGACCGACCGACCGACCGACCGACCGACCGACCGACCGACCGACCGTCCGTCCGTTAGTGGCAGCCCCAGGATTGCTTGCGTGGATGGGGGCAAGAGCATTTCCATAGAGGCGCCACATTCTGGCAGTCCACCAGGCACGGGTCTCCATGGTCTGAGGGGCGCCGGCATATAACCAAGAGGGGCAGGGGCGAACGCCCCCAACTCTATAGCTAAATCCGAAACTGCCGTCCGTCCGTCCGTCCGTCCGTCCGTCCGTCCGTCCGTCCGTCCGTCCGTCCGTCCGTCCGTCCGTCCGTCCGTCCGTCCGTCCGTCCGTCCGTCCGTCCGTCCGTCCGTCCGTCCGTCCGTCCGTCCGTCCGTCCGTCCGTCCGTCCGTCCGTCCGTCCGTCCGTCCGTCCGTCCGTCCGTCCGTCCGTCCGTCCGTCCGTCCGTCCGTCCGTCCGTCCGTCCGTCCGTCCGTCCGTCCGTCCGTCCGTCCGTCCGTCCGTCCGTCCGTCCGTCCGTCCGTCCGTCCGTCCGTCCGACCTACTGCAGGGATTTCAATAACCGCGGAAGCAATAGCTAAAAACGACCGAAATTCGCACATGTTGCTGTCATAAACTGTACAGTCAGAATGTTGGCTTATAGCAAATATGGCCTATTTCATCGTCGTCATCATCATCATCGTTGTCGCCATAATCATTTTCGTTGTCGTCATCATCTTCTTCGTCTTCGTTATCGTCATATTCATTGTCGCGACCACCGATACCATCATCATCATCATTATCATCATCATAATCATCGTCATCATCATCGTCATCGTCGTCAGCATCATGAGCAGCAGCAGCACTCTCATCGTCATCATCATAATCATCGTCATCACCACCATATGCAACACGATCAATATCGTCGTTGTCGACATTATCATCATCAGCAGCAGCAGCATCATCATCACCACCACCACTACCCATCATCAGTTACCGAGAGTCCAGGGGTTTGGCGCCGCGTTGCTGCGAATGAATTAGCCCCATGCATTCTCTTCCGTCGTCCATCCATGATCCATGCAGTCCAATACTTTCCTGAGCCTAATCACGATCTTGTTATGCCTTCGTTATGTGATCTATCCACCGTTAATGACTTCTCTCAATCATTAATGCTGTCCATCCGTCGCTATTCAATTTCCGTTGCTACTAATTCTATAGAAACCTGAGAATAATTATGAAAATGATCTATCAACTTCCTTCTCTGATCTGATGGCGTTGCTCCCTTGTCAAGAATTAGTTGCATACACGACGATACAGAACAGATATCACCAGAACGAGGGGCACGGTAGCTATTTGGTTAGAGTGCTTGGCTTGTAACGCGCAGAGTACGGGTTCGAGAGTATGGGTTCGAGAGTACGGATTTGAGAGTACGGATTTGAGAGTACAGGTTCGAGAGAACGGGTTTGAGAGTACCGATTTGAGTACAGGTTCAAGATGGCGGGTTTGAGAATACGGGTTCGAGAGTATCTATATATACGTTGAACTCTACCACAGCCTTGTTTGGGGGGTAGTGCCAGTCCCAAGCCTGGATAAAGGAGGAGGGCGACGTCAACGGCCTTTGATGCCATAAGATGTCGTTAAACTGAGGAACTACAGAGTAAATAATACTTCAAACAGAAACGTGAATCCGTAATATCCGTTGTTGTTTCGAGTGACACCTTGTCTGTATATACAATGTTATATACAATATACAATATATATCTTTCATTCATCAAGTCCTTCAATCACAGTTGCTCAGCGCCACTGTTTAGTCATTAGATAGTGGCGCTCAATAAATGCAGAAATAATAACAATCTATTATGAATATATTCACATGCATATGTAATTTTAATTGTAGTCAGAAATTTGCATATCGCCGACTTCATAAAAGCTGAAAATAGGCGCTCTGTGTATAATAATTATAATACAAGTCCTATATATGTAAATAACAGTAGCAACTGCAATTTCAGGGTTTTTAGATAGACCTCGAAAGGGGGAGGTTTTGTTTTAGAGGTTAAGCTGTGAAGAAAGAATCAAGTAACTTTGATATATTTGTTTGGATAAAAGTTAAGGAAACTGAACCGGTATAGACGTAACCATATATATATATATATATGCATATTGTATATATATATATAAAAAAGGACAGCAGCATGTGTGTGTGTGCGTGTGTGTGTGTGTGTGTGTTGTGAGTCAATTTGTGTCGCCGTGAAGTGATATATACAGCCTACGCGTGGCTCACACTGGGAGCCAGCGACACAAGAGCCAATAAGTCATCAACAGGTATTCAGTTCCATTGTTTTCTCGAAAGCGACTGAACAGGTGTCCTGATAGTCAACGCTTTTTGCAGCCGATTCATTTTCCTATGCATCAAAGTTCTGTGCGGTTTCCATTCTGAGGCGATTAGCATATATTAATGCGATGTTTGTCCCTTATTAAAGCTCACGTGTATACGAGATTCTGCGTGAAGGCGGTGTGAGACCCAGTCAGGACCGGACGAAACCAGTTCCGAGAAATACTGTGATTGGTTCACGTGATCAGGACGAGAAACGTTTGCTGCAGTTTCATTCGTCAAAATTAGGCTTTGACCTAAGTACGACTGGATAAGTACAAGTTGCGTGCTTCGAAGAATCCCTGCAGTCCTTCTATTTCCCCACTTATAATTATTTCCTATCGAATTTTGATATCAGTAATACTGGATATTCGCCTCACTGTGCTGTGCCAAAGGTGGACCCCGAGTCGGAACTGTCTTCTCTCAGGAACAGATTTTGCACCACACCAGTCATCGCGCCTTCTCAATGCATCAGCCGGTCCTTCAGTTCACCCCATCAGTGGCTTTTGAAAAGTGTGACAAGGGGTCCGAACACCACATCGCTACATCCATGCAAGCATAACATTGCATATGAAACTCCACACAGGTACAAGACAATTTCCCGCTGCATAGCTGCGATGAATCGCTGTTTCCACATGAAACTTTGTATACAAGAATGATGCAACGAAAACGGGCAACATATGCTTGTATTACAATAACGAACGATTTTTAATGCGACTCGATAGAGATATATATGTATATATACCTATAAATATCTACATATATTTGTAGATACATACATAGACAGAAGCACTTAATTCGTATTTTTTGTGATTGGAGATCTATATTACAAATGTATATATTAACCACTGCATGCGTGGTGTACAGCCATGGCTTTAATGATATAACCAGGGAAAAAGTCTGCCGAAAGGCAATTTTGTAATTGTAATTTGAGATTTATGAGGCGCCTCTTGAGGTTTAAACTCAACGGAGGTGCTTCCGGCCCGAAAAAGTAAAATCACTCTTAAACAGTACAGTCTTCAGGCGCCTGCGGAACACTGAGAGGGGGAGAGAAAGAAGCTCAGGTCGCAATAACAATGACCCACAACATAAGCCCCCAATCACATAGAATGGTCCTCAATCGCAAGAGAAATAGAGGCAGAGAAAAGACACGAAGCTCATGTCGCAGGTTGCACGAGATGTAACATTATAATGTTACTTACGTAATGTAAAGGAAATGGTTGCACGGCAGCCTATTCTAAGTTGATATGTAACATTATAATGTTACTTACGTAATGTAAATGGTGCACGGCAGCCTATTTTAGACTGAGATGTAACATTATAATGTTACTTACGTAATGTAAAGGAAATGGCGAATAGAGAGGGCTTAACAGACAAACAACCTGCCTGTCTCGTCTTACTTGTAATTGTAATTAAAAACTTATAAAGCGCCACTTCAAGATAAAATTCATCAGAGGCGCTCCCGGCCCGATGTCCCAGAGCTAGTGGAGAATAAGCAGTATTCCTGGTATCACAACTTCACCGCCTGTAGCTTCAAATCGTGGATCTCGATCTAGACATATTCGTATTCCTGCCCGACTCCTGGATCTTGACCTGGAACCGAACCCTTTTGCCTATTGATTTTGTTATGACTGAGCGCCTGTGAATAAGCTGGTTACCGCGCCTTAGCTTTCGTTGGGCGCTGTAGAAATCTCGAGATTACGATTACGATTAAAGCGGCTTAAGACCGGTTTGGTTTATGTGTAATCGTTGTGACCCACTCACCCTACGATTCCTCGCTCAGCCAGTGGACATATGGCGTATTAACAAATCAATTACTTACTAACTTATCTATGCCTCTGTATGATGTTAGATTATACACGACTTACATATAAACTGTTTCTTCGCATGCCCGCTTCATTGTATGTATGTATGTATGTATTAAGTATATATGTATGTATTATGTATATATGTAAAGAGAGGGCTTAACAGACAAACAACCTGCCTGTCTCGTCTTACTTGTAATTGTAATTGTAATTAAAAACTTATAAAGCGCCACTTCAAGATAAAACTGTATGTATTATGTATATATGTATAGAGAGGGCTTAACAGACAAACAACCTGTATGTATGCCTATATATGTATGCATACATGCATGTATGTTTGCATGTATGTATGCATGCATGGATAAATGTATGTATGTATGTATGTTTGTTTGCATGTGTCACACGACTTACTCATATACCGCTTCTGCGCATGCCGGCTTCTTTGAATGTGTGTACGTATGTAGGTATTTATATAAGCATGCATCCGTATCTTCCTTTAATTTATCTTCTCTGAGTTCGAAAGAGACTGAACTTTCCTCTGTCGCTGTACTACAAAGTTCTCAGCGACGATCAACATGTTTCGAGTGCTTTTCCGGTCTTGTCAACACCATTTACCGCCCGTCAAAGATTTTGAGTGAGGACAGATAGAACTGTGAGGATTCCGAGAGGATCTTACCTGCTGGACGCCACCAGACTAGTACCATGACGACAGTTGACATCCAGAAACGCGTCATGCGTGTCATCGTCATCTTCGCAAGTCGAACTCTTCTCCGGGTCGCTGCCTCCGAACCCGCCTCCTCCTGCGAAGGTATACTTCCAAAGTCAAAGGTTAGTTACTGAGCGTAACTGGATAGCCGGGCCCTATTATGGGCGGTCTGTTATCATGTGAAAACGACGGGCAAACGACACGGGGCCAGTGATGTATAAACCGCATCAACGGATGAGTGTCGCTGTCCGTCTGCGGCGCTGATGCAGCGAAGGACTCGCGTCGGCACCGCTTGCTTTATGCGTGCATTAGACGCACTTTTCATTTGCGCTCGCCGATACATCAACGTGGCGCCGACCCTTCTAGCTACGAGCACCAGCCGACTGTCCGTCATTCAATTATCGCTTGCGCTATAATTCAGCGGGCGCCCATAAACTACGTGTATATACATACATGTCCGTGTATATATAAGTCTAACTGGCAGTCGAAAAGCGAACCGGGACGCACGCACGCACGAAGACGGCCAGGCAGCGAGACAGTCAGGCGGGTTCCGCCGCTTCGCCGCGCGCGAAGTCTGATACAGTCCGGTCCGTATGTTCCGCTGCCGCCACTGTTTCAACTGTTGATCTGTGCGTTTGGATGGGCTTCAGCCATGCGCCGAATTTCAGCGCCGCACGCGGGCACTAGTGGCCCGACGATAGCCGCAGACGCCACTTCAGTCTAGTTATCCAGGTTCTGGCAGGCTCCGGGCACCCCCGACCGACCGCTAGGGGTGGTCTCTCTCGCCGCAGACGTCGCTCCGATTGGCCGGCGCCGCGTTCAAGGGTTCGTCTTCGGACCCGCCCTCGGCGACTTTTGTTATTCTCCGGCCGTCATAACAAGTACTCGCAACGTCATAATAGAGAGACGGGGTCGACGGCGGAGGATCAGACGAAGTGGCTTCGGACGCCGGGGACGGCGACGGGACGCCGGGTCTCGGCGCTTTCATCCACTCGGAGGCTGAAGAGCTGGAAGAAGACGCCGAAGACCAATACACGTGTGTAGTCTACCTGTCGCTCATAAAACGCCGGGCGTCTCGCTTTCTCTCTCTCGACTCCGTCTCTTCTGACGGAGTCCCATGATCGCCCGGCCGCACGCACTCGCGCGGGCAGCGCCAAGCAGCAAGCAGCTGGTGCTTGCATCTGCGTCTGCAGACGCTGGTCAAGCACCAGCAGCAGTGGTAGACGCGTTCGTCTCGTGGCCAGATACGCGGCCGCATCGGACGCGGTATTCTTTGAGGAGGCCGCCGGAAACTATCTACGTACGGGCCGCTCTTATGATTCTATTAGAAAGCTATTAAATTAATTCAGTCAGTCTGGCTGACCCTAATTTTAGGACAATTCAAACGGCTTCCGAACGAGACCTATTAAGACCTACGACGATACGGATCAGATGCTTAGCTTTCAAATAGCGCTACAGAAATTCAGTTTACGACGACAGTGAGTCGTACACCCATGGCTAGCTTTAAGATTCCGCTGACTGGTCAACGTCTGTGGACCTAGCATTACACAGCAGAGGTCTGCACCTAGGACGATTTCAATAAGCCCCAATCAGCCCAATGAAGACGACTAGGGTTCATAAACCTTATGCATCCAGGGGTAATAAATTACCCGAAGCAGTATCTCCCTAATCCAGGAATGGTTAATAATAATTTGCCTGATAATAATAATCATAACAATGATAAAAGTATAATTTTATGCGTGCAGTTAGTCGTCGTCTTCCAACCGTCTCTAGTCTCTGCCTCTTCCGCAATCTGTGTGTGTGAATGCATGTAGTGGTTGCACGGCATAGGAACACCGTTACATCAAGGAACATATATTTTCAATAACAACCCGAAGGCAGGCATATGCTAAAGGCAGTAGTAAAAGGCCCCTCACTTAAGAGTATTTTATTTGAACATCGTCATTTATACTGTATACACTTCATTTGGATACATATATACATGAAATGTAAAACGTACATGTTTTACTGTAGCAACTGTATTTCCTCAAGAAAAAGACAGAGGGCGCAACCTGTTGAAACGTTCAACAACAATGTTCAACGACAGATTGCAGCTAATATTTATAAGATAAAATTTCAAATCAACAAACCACAAGTCTACAGACAAATTTTCAACACATCTGTCAAACATTTAGGAACAGTTTTCTATTTCCTCTGGCATACCACATCACAGGAAGAACAGTCATCCGTTGCATGCCTCCTGAAAAGTCCCTCAAAGTGACCTAGTTCCCAGGTCACTTTTTGGCCAGAGCAACAGAAAGCATCTAAACTGACCTAGCCATTTATAAAACGATTTTGTATCAACCTCTCAAATGTAACAACCAATTTCAACAATGCAATGGTATAACTGAACTCTTTAAAAAGAGGCAGAAAAGCTGATGTGATTTCCATAAGCAGCTTAAGATGGAAGCATTTAATTTAGAGTAAGTTAGGTAATATCAACAATGGAAAGTCTGACTTTCCCAGCTTGACAGATAGCAAGAACGAATCACTTACAAATCACCGATTATAAATTTTCAACAAACCGTATTCTGTAATTTGAACACATTTTGTAATTTAAACACATTTAAAGAATCAACAAACCAGAAATGTGGCCAAGAACAAACACACAAATCCCAGTTTGATTTACTCCTATACGATGATGAGATTTAGCAGTTTTCGTCCTCATTTAAATCAACCGCATTTCTTTTTCAGCCCATTGGGGAGGAATATACTGAACTGCTTTCAGAGCTATCCAATAAGCGTCGCCCTTTCATGTCTAATGACGCACTAGACACATCTTCAAAATCTGCATTGGACATGGCCTGATTTGGAACTTCAACACCACGTGGATCTTCAAAAGGCACATCACTGCCTCTAAGTTTTTGACTAACATTTTCAGATAATTTACCATCTTCAAAGAAAGTTACTACACACCTCTCTTCTGCTACTGCCTTAGTGCAGTTAGCAGTCCTAACATCATCATCATCCACTTCCAACACCTTGTCTTCATCATTCAGCGTAAAAGGGATATCAGAATGTAACTGCCGGCTACACGAAATTGTCTCTTTGGCGTCCAGCACACGCTCACCACAGACAGTTTTATCACCCTCATTCCACTGAAAGTCAGCCACCATATTTCCAAAAGAGATGTCTGATAAAGAAGGGTCATAACTTATAACAGAACAGCTGAGCCTTGGAAAATGTCCCTTTGCAGTCTGTATCAGAGGCTTTCCATCACAAGCAACCATTATGTCCTCTGTAGAATGTCCAATGTCTTCTAAATCCGCCTCCATACAAGGATGATCCAAATCATGTTTGTAGGTCATACTGGTGTTTGATTCGTGCAGTTCTTGTGTACCTAACTGATTCTGAATAGTTTCTGAATCTAAATGATTCTGAATAGTTTCTGAATGAACAGTTTCAAATCTAACCTCAGAGAATAGAGGCAAAAGCGGCTGATCACGTGACACTGAAGTAAAAGTCTGCATGTTGGACGCAAGCTCACTACAAGTAGGTAAAGGCTGCACATCTGAGGCAAGCCCTTTCAGCAGAGGTGATGATTTAGGAAGAGGCTCCGCCGTTGTGCTAAAGAAACTAAAAATGGGGGACACCTGAGCATCAGTAGTCTTGAACAGGAAAACAGGAGACAGCTGGGCATCAACAGACTGGCATACAGGTGATAAGGCCACGTCAACACCAACACAATTCAAGGAAGTAGAGCTTCCGATCATTGTGCCAAACATGGGAGATGACTGACCATCAACAGTCCAGCTGGTGACTGCAGGTGATGTACCGGCATTAGCAGTCGGCGGACCTCTCATGGGGGAAGTCTGAGTGCCTGTGGTCGCCACCCGTGTACTGTGCGATACATGAGTGCATGAGCTCAGACCATAGAAAGGAGGGGTCTGCATATCAGTGGTTATCAACACAGGGCTTTCAGATAGACGCCGAGTTTCAAGAGTTTCAACAAAACTGAGTGGCAGAGAATTGCCAATCACCAGTTCACTGAAGCATTTGTACCTCTTCGGCTGAGGGGGGTCGGAATCAGTAGAGTATGTCTTGTCATTGGGGGTGAGAATTTTTGCAGTTGGCTGAACATCTTCGTCCATGGTGGAAAAATCGCTCTCCGGTTGATTCTTGCAGTCGTAAACAGAACTGGTTGCGTTGCTTAACCCAGGCTGAGCGAGTTCTTTGATGGGTACAGCTGAATGGACCGTATCAATGCTGTCATGCAGAGTAGCACTCGTTCTGTTTGGTGACTGAAGTGTTTTATGCTGGCAGTTAAGACATTTAGTGTCACCAAGCTTTGGAGTGGCTATTCTAAAACAACTGTTGTCTCCAGGTTCAGGGGTCACCACTCTAAAAGAAATTATGTCACCTTGTGCAGAGGTTGCTGGTCTAAGAGGATTGTTTTCATTTTCTTCTGCCGTTTCATGTTTATGACCATTACTGTCACTTTCTTCTCTGGCTGTGACTTTAAGAGCATTCCTGTTCCAGTCCTCACAGGTTGGAGAAATGTTCTTTTCATCTGAGGATGTTTTGTTACTACTCCTTGCTGAACACTGGTGTTCACTACCAGCAATATTCTGCTCAGTAGAAACCTGAAGTTCAGGAACAAGATCAACTTCAACAGTGATACACTTTACAGCTGCTTGAAAGAATGATATGACTCGGTTTTCATGTTTTTAAAGTCTAACTTAACCATCCTGGTGTTACCATTTCTGGATATGTGTCTAGAGATTTAGTTTAATGGAAAGGAAACTATATCTCCTTGGACATATCTCCAGAATGGAGAATGTGTCTGGAGATGTGTCTAGAGATTTAGTTTAATGGAAAGGAAACTATATCTCCTTGGACATATCTCCAGAATGGAGAATGTGTCTGGAGATGTGTCTAGAGATTTAGTTTAATGGAAAGGAAACTATATCTCCTTGGACACATCTCCAGAATGGAGAATGTGTCTGGAGATGTGTCTAGAGATTTAGTTTAATGGAAAGGAAACTATATCTCTTTGGACACATCTCCAGAATGGAGAATGGATAACACCAGGATGGTGTTATCAAACAAGTGACGTTCGGAATGATGGTCGGCGGAGGAATCACAGGTAGACCTGACAGATAATAGCTGGATGACGTCAGGAACTGGTGCGGTATGGACGTGCACAGGTCAAGTCTCTTAGGACAGGACACAGGACATTGGAAATCTACACCGAGCGATCGACCCTAACGAGCGACTAAGCCTATCGACTTAAAGAGGAGCAGTAGAACCAAAAGTTTAATGACATCGTATGGCAGCACTGGCCGTTGACGTCCTTACAAATGTTCTAGATGAAAAACAATTCTGTTTTTCAAATGGTTTGGCTTAACTAACAATAAGTAAAGTCACAATTAAACAAACCACTAAACTTTAAACTGAAAAAGATAGTCGTCACTTATCATAGAAACCTGTGGAGAATAACAGTGCATTTGAATAGAATAGGAAATTAGAATAGTTTTATGCACTGGGGATCTCGGCTTTGAATTCGTGTGTGTGTGTGTGTGTGTGTCGTGGCTGTTCAGACTCCAAGTACCGGGTAATGTTCAGTCTCACTTGAAGTTAATCGCCAAACTCATCACCGGAAGACCGACAGCCTGAAAGCATGACAATGAACTTCGGTAAACTACTTAAGATAAATGATTTCACTATATTCCTGACTGATAAGGACGCGATGCCACTTTAGCAAAAAATGTTTAGAAAATAAAACGTCAAATCTACCTGAACTGCTGCTGCTGCTGGCAGCTGACGAGAACCAGCGCCAGGTGCTGAAAGGTAAATAAAGGCATCGTGAAGAGCAAGAATGCTATAATGTTCATCTGCATTTCTTCAGGAAGAGCCCAACAATCAAAACAAGATAAAAACACTGATATAAATGTGCAATACAATGGTCCACAGATGGGAGGGACTGAGGACATGGCTTTAGCCTGGGGTGAACATCCATTGGTTCACGTTGAACCCTGCCCTTACCCTGATTGTACAAGTGCACTGCCTATACCATACCTCAAATGTAGCTGAACTGGACCACTTCTAATTTCTTCAAGTGGTCTGTGACTTGTACCGTTCCAAGTGTAATCTGTAATCGCAAATGCCATGAACTAACTCTAAAGCAAACTCTTGACTGATGATTGCTTCTGTAACTAAGTTCTCCACACTAGTGATATACCATGACGACTACTACTATCTTTCATACTTGCGTACTCAATGAAATTACCTCAGTGATACTTCTTCACTGCAGGCGCTCAATTTTAAAGACAAAGACTTCTATGCAAATCAAGAGCCAGTTTTTGAGCCACTGTCAATAAATTTGACATGGAAACGTCACCGCTTCTTGTTTGCAGTGCACAGGGCAGTAAAACTCCCCTTCTTCCTCTTATCCCTCTTTCCGCTTCAGTCCCAAACATCATCCACCACAGCTGCCACGCTCTCTCTCTGCCTGACTTTTGGATCTTGACCTGGAACCGCACTTTTGCCTATCGTCTCCCTCGAGAATTGCGACTTGAGCTCCTTTCTCTCCCCCTCTCAGTGTTCCGCAGGCGCCTGAAGACTGTACTGTTCAACAGTGATTTTACTTTTTCGGGTCGGAAGCACCTCTGTTGAGTTTAAGCTCTAAGAGGCGCTTTATAAATCTCAAATTACAATTACAATTATCGATTTTGTTTATTTGTTTATTCTGTGAATAAGCTGGTATAAGTAAGTAACTGTGTCTATCTCAGAGGTTTAAGATCTTTCGACTTGCCACAAGATTTCATAATGCATCATAAGTTTCACATGCTCAGGATTTGAATCAAAGAAGCAGCGGCAGTCAGACATGTAAGCTAACCTTGAGTTTTGCCTCTGACAAACAAAAGCCAGCTATCGTTGGTTTCTCTCTCCTGACCACCTGTAACACGTTCCTCGTGTCCGTTTCCATTAGTGTCATTCTTGCAGTTGTTTCGGCGCTGATAACCACAATGACCTGGAACAACAGAAGATTTCGTGGAAGGACGCGATGACAGGATTGATGACTTCTCGTCAGAAGACGAATCAGACCAAGACTGTGACTGACTGTCAGAACCCAGTGACTCTTTGGTTTCCTATAGAGGAGGTAAAAACAGATTTATGAATAACGTTAGACAAACATAATTTAATCAGGTAATTTGCCTTGCTTTACAAGCCATATCTTTCTTTACAAGCCATGTTTGTACAAGCCATATCTTTCTTTACAAGCCATGTCTGTATAAGCCATATCTTTCTTTGCAAGCCATGTCTGCACAAGCCATATCCTTGGATATCTTGTGATCAAGCTTTTGAAATCAGGCATTACTCAGGTAATCACTGGTATCATAACACAGTGTGACACTGTGTTATGATATGATGCACTTTTAAAATGGAAAAACACAAATTGAAAACAAATTTTAAAGACTGTTTACACATTTTGTTTTAACAATGCTTTCAAGTTACACTAAGAAATACCCATAGGGTCTCTGAGTAACTTAAGAATGTATAAGTCTTAAGACATGAACTTCTAAGTCTTCCCTTGCCTTTATTATGCGAAGGGCTGAAAACTCTTCTAAGGTGGACTGGCGTTTTTGGGTCAAGAGCATTGATGAGTAGTTTCTCTTTCAGCTAATTAATTGTGTCTTATTAATTGAAGAGCCAATCAAGCAATGCCCATTTATATTAGTAGTGTAATTTGGACTGTATAGACCTTAGTCTGCTATCAGCTCACAGAGATATGAGGAAGATCAGATAACAATAAAACAGTGGACAGAAGACAAATCCAGGAACAACGTTCACGTGGATATAGTGAGTTTTAACAATCTTAACTAAAAATATCCAGTTGAAATCAACAGATGCGGTATTCCTGTAAATTCACATGCAACAAGTGTGGAGAGTCAGGAAACAGTAGTGACTGTAAACGTAATAAAACAAGTTCCAGTGCTTTTGACGGGTTCCTAAAATGCTCTCTGTAATAGTTCAGATGCATACACACATGCACACAAAAGCTAGACACTATTTTAACACCACCAGACAGCATGCGGTAGAAATTACAGCTATCTCTTTCTTTGGATCTATGTGTATCATCTCTCTCTGTCTGTCTGCATGTGTGTGTCTCTCGGTTGATTGACTTTATCGACCAGATTGGACCAGTGTGTCAAGGGTCAACTGGATTATTTGTCAATTTCACCCGTCCGTTAATCTGTCCATCCACTCATCAACTGTAATGCTTTTATTATACAGGCACAGAGTACATATGCTCAACATTGTGTAATCAGCATTTGGAATAAATAATTTCATTCAGTAGCAGCTGTGATTCAACATGTCTGGCCGACCAGTACAAACGCCCCAGTGCAAATAAAGCAGCTTGGGAATGGACTGCTATTAACTAATGCAGAAGCCGCAAAGTAGACTTATTCATGTGAGACTGAAATGGCATTAAACAAATTACCATTTTGACAGCATTCTTACCGATCTAGTTAGACAGATCTGGGTAAAATGTAGGTTAACATAAACTGCACGATTATAGTATTATTGTGTTACGTCTATATTTACCTAATGACTATGCATAATTGTAACTGTAATTAGTAAATTCTAATGCGCCCGTGTGTGATGCACAAGGCATCAACCGATGGCGCACCAAAGCCAAGCCGCAATCAGGTCAGTATCCAGAAGGTCAGTCCACAAGACAGAAAGGCAGGCTGTGGCAGAGAAGCAATTTGAAAAAGGCAAGTCTTAAGTTGAGAACGAAATATACGATAATAATATCATAGCCCTTAGACATCTGTGTGAAGAACTAAAGAACTTGCTCAAGGCCTTTCTGGATATATTACTTGAAGGGGCGGTATATAAATGTTCTGAATGAATGAATGAATGAATGAGCAGACATATTGGCACTCAAACCCGCACTCCAGGCATTACAAGGCTGGCATTCAATCAATCAGCCCCCACGTAGACAAGCAGTGGGATCTTTATTACACAGTGGCAACCCTAGGAAACATCCCAGATGTATGAGAAATTATATCATGTTGTGATTATGATATCACCATAGAGTGAAACAGTCTTGCCTGCATAAAGTTTTCGGCACTTTCATCAGCAGATAATGACTGCGTAGGAAACTGTCTCCTCTCCTCATTACTTCTGTTGTCTGCGAAGCCACTCACAGGCCACCTACTGAGTTAGAAGCGCAACAACACTGCGAATTTTATGACCGAGCAAGCAAAGTAGTAAAAAACATTATAAAAAGCCGGACCTCTTTGAAATCGGAAAACTTCTAGAAGTTTTTACTGCTGCTGCTCACGCACTGGTATGAAATCTGCACTGTAATAATCTAATCTAAAGACTTCTATAGTGCCGTTATCATAATGCCCAAGGCATCAGTCGAAGGTTGCGAGTAACAAGTGTGTTACAAATTTTCTTCACTGCAACAGCCATAGTCATGCATAATCTAACACAAGTAACAATTCTTGGCAGATATTCTGAAAGATCTCATAATAAATAACTTATTACTGGGTAGATATCTAGAAAGGGCTCATAATAAATTATTAATTACTGGACAGGTATTTTTTATAGGATGCCTATTAAATTTCTTATTATGTAACATTGCTCTGACAGGTTAACTTCTTTCGTAGGTGAAGAATTTCTTAGTCTCTCTCCTCCTCTTTTCCGCAAGCGCTTGAAGACCTTCTTATTTCCCAGTGCTTCTGGGCTGTCGGGCAGCGAGGAGTTTATCTTGAAGTGGTGCTTTATAAATTTTCGATTACATTACATAGGCAGAGTTGTACAGTATACCCTTTGGTTTGACCAGGAGACAGTTGAAGCTTCCTCTCTTCAGGGTGAGGAAGATTTCTAGCAGGCTCAATATCCAGTATATTTCCTTTCGTTTTCAATACTTCTTCCTTCTGATGTTTTTCCTTAGATCTCCACTTGTCAAAATCCTCTCTCGCAGTTTCATCTTCATTCCTCCTCTTATGTTTTTGAGGTTGAATAAACGGCGATTCAGGAAGAAAACCTTTCTCTGATGTTTTCTCTCTACAACGAGCTTCAGGACCTTTGGAACTCTGTCTAGATGGGTGAGGGTCATTTGTCGATATCCAGCGCTTCACCAAGTCCTTTCCCTCCAAGCTCAGTTTTCTCCCCATCTCATAGCTTGTGGTGTCACTTGCAGATGTGTAAAAACTGGGGTCGTTTAAGTGTCGTCCTTTCTGTACATTCAGATGTTTATCTTCATGCAAATCAACACGCTTCCCATTCTGAGAATCATTACGTCTTCTTCCGTGTATGTCTGGGTTTCCGTTATTATGTTCATCACAAATTTTATTTTCAGGAAACCTCATAATATTTTCTTCCTGTTTAGACATCTTGCTTTTCAATGTAGGAACAAATCTTCCTTCATCCTCAGATTCAACAGCGGTCCATCTCGTCAATCTGGAACCGTTACCTGTGAAACGATCATTTTCTCCTAGACAAGAACTCTCTTTCAAAACTTTAGAGTCACATGTAAGTGTATTTGTGGCCTTTTTCTCAGTTCTGAAGCTTTTATTAGGACACCAGTTCTCCGCTAAACAGGGTTCTGAAACCTGGAAATCTTCCGTTTCAAACAAGTTCTGCTGGTATTTTTTCTGAGAAGCAGTGGACCGTGATGGAGGGGAATCTTCGTGAAAGAGAATTATTCCTGAAGACCGTGACTTTGGCCTTGAGGAATTCTCACTAGAAGAACTGCTGCAGGAGTAACTCCATGTTTCAGTCTTGTTGTCAAAAGTCACACGAGGGCCAGGTTTAGAAAATGGAATGAATGGAGTCTGAAATGAAAGAAACAAAACTGTCTTATAAGCAGCCATCAAGTTTCTCAAACAATTTTCTTTTTTACAAATAGATTCTTTCAATTTGTATACTCTTCAGCGAGGTTCAAATATATTTGGTATGTAGCATTTGCAATATAGTGTAAAGTGATGTACATGTAAACCTATTTTGTGTCGAAATCTCATTATAAGATTCCTCCTGAAATAATGTGTATTTAAAACCATCACAAATTTATCCTGACAAATCATATTTACACTTTTTTCAATAAATTTAAGGCTGAAATAATTTAAAGTAACTATTTTTCTACCACTATTAGCCTGAAACATGTCAAATGTAGTCAAAATTAGTTAGCCAATTAGTTTCTTCAAACTAAGATTACTTAGAGTGATAAAACCTTTGGTAAACTGTTACAAAAACAGAAACTTATCTACCTCTGGTTCAAATTGAATGGCTTTTGAAAGTGCCAGTTGTGCCATCTCTCCAAACTCAGTCCTTGCTCTTGAATTTACCTGAAATCATATTTCAGTTGTAGGTAGCCAAAACTTCACTTAACCACCTAATTCAATGAAGCAGTGCTACAGTTGAAACCTCTTTCCTAAAATTTGAGAGCAAAAATTGTCAGTAAAACTATGCCTGTTGCTAATATATAACTGAAACTAATTTATGATGGTATGAATTTAACATGCACTAATTCAACCAACTCAATGGTCTTCTCAAACACATCAATTTAAGCTCGTTTACTCAGAGAAAACAGACAGGAGATTCGGGACAAAATCTAAAAGCAGGCAGCATCTGCGAGAGCCTTAACAGAATACTTTTCATTCCTGGCAACCATATTTTTGACATCTGCCTAACCCTGAGGTCACAGGAAGTGATTATTACATTTCTTCGACTAGAGTCTGAAGGGCTGATTGGCCGTCTCTCATTCTGATGAGTTGTCTGTAGGATCTTAGTCTGTGGCATCAGAGGAGGCAGGAAATCTCTACTGGCTGATCTTGATGGTGGCACCGGCTGACTGCTCGGAAAAGATAAAGGTCGCCGGGTCACTGAAGATGTGTCAGAAATGACGCTCCTGTGGTAACAACAAGTGGACAGTCTGGAATTGGTCATTGGACACAGGTTTAAAACAGAAGTATGACAGTGATGATAATGATGATGATAGGGACTGACGAATGATGACGATGGATTAAAAATAAAATGTACTTTCACATACAAATACAAAAATACAATTGTATTTGATACCATCTACTTCCAAAGCCCAGATGTGTATATGCAACTACACAATAGAGCATCAGTGGCACTGAGCAACTGTGTGTGAAGAACTTGCTCAAGGTCCCTACACAGTAATCACCTTAGAGGAGTCTTGAACCATGTTCATCCAGATAAAAATTCCATATGAACATTCAATCCAGTACACTTAAAGAACCCTGAAAAACCTACTTAAACATGGTAGACAAATACTACTGGATACTTTGTTCAGCTCTATTAAAGAGATGCGTTTCACTCTAAGTGAATAGAGGAACACGGGGCAAGGAGCGGTTCAAGCAGCTCAGAGCAAGCAGCGTACATGGAGTAGACATGGAACAAACCCATACTCTCAGCTCTACAAGCTGACTGATCTAACCAATGGGCTGCTGTATGTAATGTAAATATAAACAATATTCATCTGTATCTAGATAATGCCTTTCAAGAATTTAGGGTGATGGTGGAAACTGAAGAAGCATATGTCTGCAATCACTTAAATATGTATGTAATTACGTATATGCACCAGTATGTAATCTATGCATGTCAAATACATGAAAACATGATATCAATGTCTATCACTGATGATGATGATAATAATGATGATAAAGGTGATGACCACTAGAATGATGAGAATAATTATAACGAGAATGCAGACAGCGGTATTCTAACATCATACAAAACTATTTGTCCAACATCAACAAATACCATCTGCTCAGCAAACATTCATCATGTTTCTTCAATATACTACGTGGTGCCTCTTGCACTTCTTTTAGTTTTTAGTATCCCTGGCCTTACATTACAATTTCATTGCCCTCATCTTGAAAAGTTGACACGATCTCTTTCAAAAAACCAAACTGCTTGCGAATCACAGAGTATACCTCTGAGCAGAACTCTTGTCAGAACGAAGAACATGTGGATGGTTTATGGGCGATACTGGACCAAGGTCAACATTTTCCATGCTTCGTCTGTATGGATTCAGCTTGTCAAGATCCACGTGTATAACTTTAGGTGGAGGTAGATCTCCTAAGACAAATCATAGCAGGATTTAGTCAGTGAGAAATGCCTTAACTATAGTCAAAATTCACATCAATTTACAGAATCTCACCTCAGTAGACAATATATCATGATCTCCTGTTAGCTGATTAACAAACACCATTTATATCCGAGTCAAAGAAAATATTTGCCCAACCCCTATTCAAATTTAGGTTAGGCTAAGGTAACCATTAACATCCCAGCCAAAGAAAACATTTCACAGACCCCTATTCAAATTTAGGCTAAACTGGTTTCAACTTAACATTTTAATGACTTCAATGATGGCACAAAATTAAATAGCTGGATTGGATTATAATAGAAAACTATTTACTGACTAATATCTTTTTATAGTTTTTTGGCTGAATATTTCAGAAACACTGATAAAACATTAATAAATCAATATATTATATGCATGATCTTAACAAACACCATTCACATCCCAGCCAAAGAAAACATTTGACCATCCCCTATTCAGACATGAATACCCCTTAACAGATATGTTATACATATGATTTCACACTACACAATGATGCCAGTAAATTCGCTTATATTGCCCTAACCATGTAACAGTAATCAGATAATTTGAGTGAAAATTATGCAAACTTACTTGAACCTTCAAAAGGAGTTACTGCAAATGACCAAAATATTGTAATACAACCTTTTTTGGGTTTTTCTCGGTTTGACATGTTTACTGCAAGAAGATCAAGGCTCATTCTAGATCCAGGTTGATGGACAGGTTTCATCTGACTCTGTTTCTCAAGTTTTTTGTTGGCAAAGAACTCCTAAATTGCAACAAAATGTAGAGGGAAAACCCAGATGTCTCTCTCCAGTAAAAGAAGTCTGAACATCGAAAGGTTGCCAACAAGGGAAACACATAACTGATCAAGATTCTCATATTTTCTTCATTCAGTACTTTTTAATGTAATGCCACTTCAATTAAAGGATCAATAAAATGTTGGTTTCTGAAAAAAACTGGACCGTAATTGTAATCTTGAGATTTCTACAGTGCCCAAAGAATCAAAGTTGCGAGAACCAGCTTATTCACAGGCACTCAGGAAAAACAAATTGGTAGGCATGTAAGGTTAAGTTCGGTTCCAGGTCGAGACCCAAGGGTCAGGCAGGTAGACAGTCAGGCGGCTACAGTGTATGGTGTTTAGAACTGGAGCAATGAGAAAGGTTAGAGGAAGGGGATGAATCAGGATAGGATTTATGGAAGAAGAATATTTTCAGTTAGGAAACAGTTTTGGATTGATGTCACTAAAACTAAAAGCAGTGGTCGTGGTGGTATGGTATACATACCAGGGCTGTCTTTTACTGTAATATTACCCATAACTCATCACATAGGACAAGCATATGCAACTCCTTTACAGACTTCCAGACCTGAATTTACCAATCTAACAGATTTGAAGTAACTCTTATCATAAACCAGCATTTCAACGTGACTATCAATTTATAATTCTTATACTGCCACATTGACACTGCACAAGTCCTGAAATAAGATTAGATTATAGACCATTAAGAATCCCTTCTACAGGCCTAGTAAATATATGAAAGGCATGTCAAGTTTCCTTTATCTTGAGATGTAATGTCATTTAACTGGCCAACAGATATAGTGCCATTTAGGTGCCTCTCAACTGCTTTTAGACAGACAATAAACGCTCTCATTTTCCGATCATATCCCATAAAAGAAGGAATGTTAAATGCCAGAGCAATATCACGTTGCCTGCTGGTGAACAAGCTCTCAGAAATCTTGAATGACGAATATGCAGGGTATGAAATGCCTGGTGAATGTAGGGCTACTATAGCCATGTCCTTATTAAATGGCAGTGTGCTCCTGTCAAGTGCCCTGCTTCTCCATTTGGGTCTCTGGTCTTTTTCTTAAGACAGAACACGGACATTTGACAACTCTTTTACACAAATGTCAACAGCCTGCAACATGTAAGTTTGACAACCTTAAAGTGCTGATTTGGTTGACTCACAAACTGAATCCAGATCTGCCCGTCTTTGTCATTCAGTTATGCCTATGGGCCAGAGATCTGAACGTTCATGAACCCATTACGTTGTTATGAAATTCTGTCGCATGGATGGACCCATTCAACTCGATATCTATGATATTTCCATTATCTTTCAAAGATCTTGAGGCACTCCCTAAACCATCACTCTGGCATTTATTGCTTCAAACGTGGATATTTATCTGCGATACTCAGATCACTCACACGCATCGACCTTTACCGCACAATACCAGCGTAGACATTCGTATCTCCAGTAAGTATCATAAGTATAATAAAATTCAACTTGTAAGTTAATGTAATTTCAAATATACAGTACTGTGCACGGCTAAACTAAAAAACCTCCGTGGAGACTCGTGGAAGGCCACCTCATAATTATCCAAAGTGCGTTGAACTCACTCTCTGTTTATTTCGTAATTTGTCTTCACGAATACTTAAACGCGTTTTAACCCAGTTCATTTCTACCGTTAGAAAGTATCTGAAAGTTTCAGTTTATGAAATTTTGTTGAAATTTAACATAATGCTTAAAATAACACGCCCTAGAAAGGCAGACGACATAGATAGGAGGACTGTGTCAAAAACTATTTGAATAGTATAGCGCCTACATTACTTATTACGCACAGATCTATGTTGCGGTATTTAGGCTTTGATAACTTATGGTTATCTTTAAAATACTGCACATGTTGTCTCTTTATATGTGGCTCTACATTTTTGAGTTTAAAGTGGGGTGAGTAGGCCTATAAATCAAAATTTGGCAAGTTATTCAAGTTTCTCTATATAGACGCAGGCCTACTCTCATCTGCCAACCATAGTAAAATTTGTATGGTAACGATTACGGTCTGGAAGTACGGCTGCGTTAACATAAGGCATATATCAGACACTTTATTATATCTGGTAGGCCTACAAGTATGATGTGGGCCTAGATATGAGCCTGATCTGGCGCATTTGGTAGAAGCAGGTGGTTTCTGTTTAACGACGCTCCGTAATAATGAATATTTAGGCTTCGTAATTGACCATCTGAGTACGGTACGGAGTTCAAGCAGTAGAAGCAGGACTTGTAATATTTAACGGTTTTGACCGGAATTTCCAGCTTTGTCAGAATCTAGTGAAGTATTCTCAGTCTGCACGTACTTCTCTTACTTACGTACTTGTAACTTGCTTGTGCCAAACTCCTCTGCCTAGACCATAAGGGAGAAAGGTTTCAAACGCTGGCTTTTTCTTTAGAAGAAAGTAGATTGAGAGGTGACCTTACTGAGACTTACAAAATTTTACATGGGCTCGAGAATATAGACGAACGAACCTTCGAGGGTGCAGCAATGAGACATTGAAGAGGATACAGTCTGAAACTTTATAGTAAGAGGGTGCAATTAGCCGTATTAGTCTGACATCAGTTAAGAAGTTGCACAAAGGTCCTACAATTAATTGTCTCAGGGTAGTCTCAAACCAATACACCAACGCTTGCAAGATGAGCGCTCAACAAAATCAGTCACCGTGGCATCAGTCATAATTTCATGTGACAACTGGATCAAGAAGACCGCAACGTACATCTAGGAAATGTTCTGTATCTTATGAACTTAACTATTTAACTTGTAATTCTGAAGTCGTAATTGTAATTTGAGTTTTATAAAGCGCCTCTTAGAGGATAAACTCAACACAGGTGCTTCCGACCCGAAAAAGTAAAATCACTGTTAAACAGTAGTCTTCAGGCGCCTGCGGAACACTGAGAGAGGAGAGAAAGAAACTCAGGTCGCAATTCTCGAGGAAGACGAGTCATCAGTGAACAGTCATGTAAATGTTTGAAATGCCGTCAGTGGCAGAAATACTTCACACAGTTAAGACTGAAAGAAAGTAGTGTTTCAGTATCTTAGAAAAGGTTCTTAAGAGGTGCCACTTAAGATGAAATCTACACAATAAACAACAGTTCATCTGAAACTGCTTCATACAAATCGCAGCAGAGCATTCTTGTTAGTATTCACTAATTGAAAGACAAATTACTCAAATTCCAAAATGAATGTCTAGGTCTTTCCTAGGATCCTGGCCCAGTGTTTGCCCAGCACAAATTCTACAACCATTGTCCATTCTTTTCAAATCTGTGAAATAAAATCGTCTGATATTTACCACTAAGTGAAAACATTTAAAATTTAGGTGTCACATAAAGGAAAAGTCATCAGGAAGCCTAGAAAATTATCACTGTCCTTAAAACGAAATAAATAATTATTAAACAGTGAAATCTCAACTGTTCTTTTATGCCATCAACTGGGATGGACTGGTAACCCCTCTCAGTAGTCATCTTGAAGCTATAATGAGGTTGTGTTATGATGAGGCTGCACTGTACAGCTGAATTAAATTTGGGATCCATTTTCCCAGCTGTGTCATATCAGAGCTTGTGTTATAGCAAAACATATTATAAGGAGTTTTTAGTGTATCTGTCCTTTGGCAGCAGAGTCCATAAACAGATGTTCGAGGTGAGCTGGATTAAATCGTCAGATGACAGAGATCCACTTCAAGAGGAGGATCCTGTCTGATGCCTGGCAACACCGCGCTCCGGCAGACTCCCCAGAATTTCTCGAGGCAAAGGCTTCTCCTCTGGGCCGTGAATTTCCAACCAACATGTGCTGTGCAGTTCCTGCATTGGACCACAGTCCAGGCAAATCTAAAAGAAATATTTGAACAACACAAAAAATTTGTACAACACAAAATATTTCATCTTAAAATAACCCACAGAACAGACCCTGCAATGAACAAACCTAAGAAGAACAGTGGTGACTTTTCACCCCTTTTCCACAAATCCTATCCTGGTTCTTTCTCTTCCCCTTACCTCACTTTCTAGTTCAATTCCAAACACTATCCACCATAGCTGTCTGTCTGCCTGACTCTCGGATCTTGACCTGGAGCCGAAACCTGCGCCTGTGAATAAGCTGGCTCCCACAACTTGGCTTTCGTTGGGGGCTGTAGAAATCTCGAGCTTACAATTACTAGTTATCTGAGTATTACTTGCTTACATTTGAACTTTTAGTCCTTTTGAACTTTAATACAACTTAGCGCTTTTGTGAGGTGTTTAAAAGGCACTATATAAATCATAAATATTTCATCTAAAAGCCAGTCTTAGAACAGATTTAACATCGTCAAAATACAATGCTATTATTTATGAGAAATTTCAATACACAGCACCACTCCTAAATATTATTATTATTATTATTTTATTATTATTATTAATTAGAAACTCCTACAGCAACATTTGAACTTTTAGTCCTTTTGAACTTTAATACAACTTAGCACTTTTGTGAGGTGTTTAAAAGGCACTATATAAATCATAAATATTTCATCTAAAAGCCAGTCTTAGAACAGATTTAACATCGTCAAAATACAACGCTATTATTTATGAGAAATTTCAATACACAGCACCACTCCTAAATATTATTATTATTATTATTTTATTATTATTATTAATTAGAAACTCCTACAGCAACAGTGTCTAATGCACAAGGCATCAGCCGATGGTGCATCAAATTTAAGCCTCGTTCAGGTCATTATCCTATATGATATGATTAAGCATGAACCGATAGTGGCAATTCGCTGGTGATGACGCTTGCAACACTTACTGGGTAAAAACTGCATAATCACGAAGAAGAAGATAGCACTAACCCATGACCGTCCAAACCTGTATTCTTCATATACAGGTTCAAGCTTAGAAACATAGCAATGGTGCTACATAATTGCTCTGAATGAGTGATTGAATAATAAACGATTTCTCACAGCTGTGGTAGATAAACGTCTTTCTATCCTGATCCTATCCTGACACCCCTTCTTCCTCTTATCTGCCTCTGCTCTCCAGCCCCAAACATCACCCACCGTAGCTGCCACGCTGTCTCTCTCTGCCTGACTCTTGGATCTTGACCAGGAACCGAACCCTTTTGCCTATCGATTTTGTTTTGACTAAGCGCCTGTGAATAAGCTGGTCCCCGCGGCGCGGCTTTCGTTGGGCACTGTAGAAATCTTGGGATTACGATTACGATTTCTTACCCTTCAAACCAAGTATTTTCCATGGAAGGCCCACCGACAGTTTTCAGACCCTCTGCTCTGTAAACGGTGATCATCTCGTGAATGTATCCACCAGGATTTGTGTACATACCAAGAGGACCATCTTTGGCCATACTGAAAACGTCCTTCTTATCGGCGATAAACAGTCCACAGTCCTTACAACATAGTACGGTGCACTGGAAAACCACAAGAACAACGTCTTAAAACGAATCTCCAATAAAGAGTTCATACTGAACAGCAAATAAATCCAAAATCCTCCAAATTTTTCATTTCCATATCAAGGTTCCTCACAATCCTACAATCCTATTCCAAAAATCCTATCCATATTCCTCCTCTTCCCCAACCTCTCTTTCAGCTCCAATTCCAAACACCATCCACCACAGCCTTCTGACTGCCTGCCTGCCTCTTAGATCTTGACCCTTTTGCCTATCGATTTTGTTTTGACTGAGCGCCTGTGAATAAGCTGGTTCCCGCAACTTAGCTTTCGTTGAGTGCTGTAGAAATCTCGAGATTACGATTACGATTGACCTGGAACCAAACCCTTGGGCAGCCAGTGGACGAATCCCAACGTCCTGGACATGGGACCAGTGCATCATGACTTGCCGTTTACTCTCCAGCTTATGCCAGTACCAAACTGGAATTGTAAAAATGCTCTTCCTGTTGGGTGATGCTTTCAGAACCTCTCCCTGGAGAGCCAATCCTCACCCCACTGCTGCCAATTACAAAATCACTCCCAGTACTGGTACGTTATCACTATGTACTATGTTGTGAGTGAGTGAGTGAGTGAGTATTTACATCTGTAAGCAGGTAAGTACTTAAGAAATCTACGTAAACTTCATAAATCATCTACTTGTAAATGAATTGAAAAGCTATGGAAATACTACCAGCTGACCGACTTAAGTATACCGAGTTCACATCTGAGTCGCTGAATCGAGGTGTTAAGTCGGAGTAGAGAAAGTTTCATTTTGTCATCTATCGGAAGGTTGGCCATTAACCAGAATGAATATTCAACAGGTTCTTTTGACTGTGAGGCAAGATTCAAAGTGTTGTTGCAGGCAGCTAATTCCTTCTGAATATTCATCATGACTGACCTCTGCATAAAAAATTAAAAACGGATTTTAACCTGATTAAAAAAGACAGAACAGTTTCTGGTTGAAGAAAAACATGCAAAGCATTTGTTGGCACAAATCGTTAAGGTTTTGAGGCTTTTCTTAGTTGCTCAGATTATAAATATATGTTTAATAACCATAACAATAACAAGAACAATAACAACAATAACAACAACATCAATAACAACAATAACAACTACAATAACAGCAATAATAATAATAATAATAAGCATAAACACCTAAAAGTACCGGGAGCTCAATACTTATGATCTGTAAAAAGTGATTTATACACAACTGATACATTACTTTACAGAGGCCACGCATGTAAAATGTTGACATGAAAAACAGGGCACTGAATCGTGAAAACATTCTCCAATACGGTGATTAGGCTTTCCTCAGAAGTACCAGTCATGTCACTTATGAAAACAGAAGGAGTGTGAACACATACCGAGTCATATTGTTTATAAACCCAAGACGGCCAGTGCGTTAAATCGGCTGCGGAGAATCTGCCCATCTGTTACAACACAACAAAAGAACTGCAGTCCAGAAATAGACTAAACTTAGCACATCATCAGAAAACGGACACAGATTTTTCGAAGGCAAAGCCACGAACTTGAAGGTTGTTATGACTCTGAAGAAAGGAAAAATTAGAGAAAAACCAAAATTTAAAAACATCATCTGACTGACAACCTGATCAAATAATCATCATCTGTGACTTGCACTGCTCTGGAGCATTGCCATTTCCACAGATGCTTCCACCCATCTCTGTTCTGGGCACATTTCCAGACCCTATGTAATCCGATTTACTATGACCCATTCGAATTCTAAACCATATTATACCAGAATCAACTGGCAGATCAACAGTCTGCCATAGTCCCTCTCACCTGACTTTAACGGATAAGGAGTATGGCCAGAGTGTAAATACAAATGTACACATTTTTCTACAGCAACTGTACAGCCTCGACCCTGTTCAGTTTTCAACGAACTGATCGGGTGAGATCCTTCACTACCGATGCCCATTTCAATGTGCATCATTCCATTAAGATCTCCATGTATGGACTATACTAGCCCAAGATTAAAATCTCTGAGAATAAGTCATAGCCGGGACACGAGCAGGCATCTTCACGCTCAGGGGCACCTTAAAGTAGGCTTCAACCAACGTAGCTAATCAGAGTGACCCTCCTTGATCCAGCCTTGCACACCTGCTCTCGTTTTTTGCACTGGCTTTAAAAACTCAGAAGGAGGCATGGCTGGCATGGTTCCCTCCTTGAGATCCACTTTTGTAAGAATCCACATCACAACGACGCCTGCTAAAAGGACACAGTTTTGTGGTTTGCTTCTGATCACCTTTCTTCTCTTCACAGTTTGGTTGCCAGTTGTCTCGCGGCTCGGTTGACGTAGTTGTCGCCTTTCAGAAGCAAGCATTATGTTTTCCAGAAGTGGTGGAAGCTCCCTCTCGGCCAACATCCGAACGGTACCCAAGACCGAGCTGTGTTCAAAACAAAGTAAACGCTATTATTATTTGTGCATTTATTAATCGCATTAGTAATCATAATCCCGAGATTTTTACAGCACCCAAAGAAAGCCACGTCATGGGGACCAGCTTATTCACATGCACTCAGTCAAAACAAAATCGACAGGCAAAAGTGTTCTGTTCCAGGTCAAGATCAAAGAGTCAGGCAGAGAGACAGAGGGCAGCTACTGTGGGTGATGTTTGGGGTTGAAGCGGAAAGAGGGATAAGAGGAACACCACTATCTAATGAGTAAGCATCAATCGATGGCGCTGAGCAGTGTTGAGTGAAGGACTTGCTCAGGGTCTCCATAGCAGAGGTTTGAACCCGCACTCTCCGCATTACAAGCCGAGTGCCCTATCCAATCGGCTGCCCTGCCCATGACCCATAGAGCAGCAGAGAGAGTTGCTCATTTTCGACTCTTACGCCCTTGAGCCTGCAGTTAACGAATCCAAAGATCCAGGACACCTCGGCCACTTTCTTCCCAGCTTATGCTAATAACAAATTCTACTACTTGGTGACAAAGATAACTGTATAAGGACAACCATCCCAGGGTCATTACGTAGAGTCCAGTGACCAGACTCAATCCCAAAATTGCTGGATTACAGAGAAAGTACGCCCCTATGACAGACCACCACAAGCTGCGTTGATGTTACAATTACTCCACGCAGTTAGAGGAACACGGGACAAGAAGTGTGTTTAAGCAGCTCGAAGAGTACCCAGAGCAGACATGGCACAAACCCCAGGGTAAGTAAGACAAGACGACTAGAATCTCACCCATCTATCTGTCGTTGACAATTGATGACCTGAAACCTCTTGCACCCAATGCCTTTGACCTTCAGAGAGGAAGATATACTATCCTCATCGACCGATACTATCTCCACCGTTGTGCCGATGTTCGATTTGATATGTCCCTCAGTCGGACTCTCAAACCTGGAATTTAATATCACGTTATGTAACAGAAGGTAACAAGAACCCCGTGGAAAATGAGAAGAACCAGATGCCCAATAAGGAGGACCAGAAAGATGATTCGGAGGACCATGCAAGAATGCATGCATAAATTTGCTGATGAGAAGGACCATCTGGCTGATGGGAGGACCTTATGGCTAATAAGAGACTAGATGGCTAAAGAGGTAAATAAGATGGGTAATTGGGAGGACCATTAGGCTAAGGAGGATAAGATGGCTGATGAGAAGCAGATGATTAAAAGACAGAACCAGATGGCTAATCAGGAGGACCACATGGCTAATCAGGAAGACCACATGGCTAATCAGGAAGACCATATGGCTAATGAGGCTAATGAGGATCATACGGCTAAAGAGAACTAGATGGCTAATAAGGAGCACCAGATGGATAATGAGGATGATCATATGGTTAAGGAGGACCATAATGACAAATAATGAGGACCACATAGTTGATGTGGAGAGCCAGACAGTTAACGAGGAGGACCACGTTTTCTATGGCAAGAAAGACATTCTTACCGTTCTGTTACAACTCCAAAGACTTCATTGTTGTCGGCCACACGTCGTACCATCAGCGCCTGACTGGACTGGAAGAGATGCAGAGGCAGAGTCTGTCCCGGAACCAGTACGACGCCCGTCAGACAGAGCAGCGGCAGCTTACAGATGTCACCATTGTCTTCAGAAACAGTCACCTTCACAACATCTTCCAAAACCTGGCCTGAGCACTGGTTAATCATCAAGGAAAATCATTACCCAGCCAACATGCCCAATTGGGGATCATACAGGTCCCTTAGAAATATTATTCACCCACTCTAAAAGATCCGCCCCTCCTGGACATTTAGAAATCAAATAAAATTGACTTATTCACAACTGTGGGGTACTTCAATCTGCCTTTTTCTTGTAAAAGTGATGCTTAAGCTACAGAGCAAATTTTAAAGATGACTTGATAGGAAGAGGGGAGAAGTGTTAGAGTGCGGGGCTTGTAACAGTTAGCTTTTGAGTGTTTGAAGTACAGCAGTGCTAGAGAAGATTTTTAGAATGAAGGCCAACGACACAATGCAGACAGTGGAGTAGTTTGAAGCCCTGTGACGTAGAATAGGGCATTTCAAACAGTTTTTGATGTTCGAACAGTTTCTGCACAGAGGTTTAAAAGTTTTTAAACAAAGGCCACAACATATAGCAATGGTGCTAAGGAAACAGGGGTAGTCTTTGGGTGTACGACATAGAATGGTTTCTAATAGGTAGCTTCTGTGTGTTTTAAGTAGTTCCACATAAGTACTTTTGGAAGATACAAAGATATTTCTTTTGATAACTTCAAAATGTCCACAATTGGAAGCCTGAATTTGAACCATATATAGCAAAGTCGCATTGCATAAATTTATGCGGCAATTAGGTCAACTGTAATCTGTCTTTCTGCCGCGAAAGTGATTATGTCTTACACATTCACATTTACACGAAGATTGGGGAGAGTTGTTAATAAGTGCCTGGATTTTACATTCTATTCGTTCTGGTTTTTAAACCAGTTAAAAGATTTGAGAATAGGAGTCATGTGGCGATGTTTAGGGGTTCTAGTGGTGAGAGCAATTGGGAGGATTTGGGTGTACAAGGATGTCCTGTGCAAACTGTGTAGTGTAATGTAAATCTCCGAAATTTCTCAGCGCCACACAAAGCTGCATCAGGAGATAAGATATTCACCAGCGCAAGTGTTACCCTACACAGCTTTGTCACTTACCAGAGGTTTGCAGAAATGGTTTACTTTGCTCTGCTGTTTACCCATTCATTCGGTCAACACTGCAAAACTACCATTTTTGTGCAATTTTCTACATGAAAACACGCCGCAATCTAATATTTTTGTTATTTTCCAGTTCTAAAAATAGTTACGACGTCATGTGTGAGACAATTGGCGAGAGCCTTTGCCTCGTGCTTCACGTGATCTACGTAATGTAAATTAAGCCACTGTTACCGTAAACGGCTTACATGTCCATGTATACGATTCTGCGATAGAAAATTTACAAGAGCAGTTCCTGGAGGCCAACCTGGCCAGGGTCCCCATGATTTACGAGCACAACAGTGAGTTTACCCGAAACTTGCCAACGGAATTTGTGACATATAAGACGGTGCAGATAACAGTGGGAAGGTCTGTTGTACGGGTACTTTTTCGTTTCTGTTACTTGAAAACAACAAATTCTTAAGGGTCATCCATAAAGATTACCTTCTTTGAGGCCCTCTTTGTCCACAATTGGAATTACCCTCTCCCACCCCTTTGCGGAAGTCTGCACTCCAACGGATTACTTAGGCCTAGATTAGAAAGCCATGTTGATCTTTCAGTGCTAACTGTGCTATGGAGTGGGGTATACTGATACAGCCGCGTTCAGCCAATGGACTCGTAATTATTTCCAACGCATTGTTGAATGTCTGCTGTCTGAAGCAGATGCTTAGGGCACCGGCTGTATTGAACTAACTAGATCCATGCCTTAACATGCGACCTTTTTCTCCTGTTGTAACCAATGGCGACTCCATGATTGCTTGCGTGGGGGAAGAGAATTTCCAGAGGGGCGCCACATTCTGGCAGTCCACCATGCACGGGTCTGGTCTGAGGGGCGCTGGAATATAGCCAAGACGAGCAGAGGGAGGACGAACGCCCCCGCCTATAGTTAAATCCGCCACTAGTTGTAACAATATCTTCAAAGTGCCTTCTTTAAGAACCTCTTGATGGCCTCCTGGCAAATTCCGGCCGACGACATAAATTGTACCAAAAATGGACTTTTCAGTAAGTCAAAATACCAATTAATAGCAGGATGTAATCTGTGGCTGGAAGATCCCACTGGTGGAAACCAGTGAAGTAATAATAATAATTTGAGACTTCTAATGCGCCGGTGTCTAATGCACAAGGCATCAACCGTTGGCGCACCAAAACCAAGCCACAATCAGGTCAATATCCAGAAGGTCAGTCCACAAGACAGAGAGGCAGCCTACGGTGGATAAGCAATTTGAAACAGGTAAGTGTTAAGCCGAGAACGAAATGACAGAAGCGACTGAGCAGAACTAACAGACACAGGAAGGGAGTTCCAAAATTTACGTCCATCACCCGAAAAAGCATGTTTATCGAGAACAGTTCTAGTCCAAGGTATGACCAGAGAAAGACAATCAGATGACCTTGCAGAATAATGGTAAGTAATAATGATAAGTAATGGAAGCAGGACTGCCCCAGCCCTATGCCGTGTACCTACCATAATGATCTTACATGTGTTTGGAAACATGAATATACCAAGTAGCCAATGAATACGCTAGTTCTGCGACTTAGCTTTCATTGGGCGCTGTAGAAATCTCTTGAGTTTTTTTTAATCATTAACAGAAAGACATAAAACCAAGACTGATATCCACTGATTATATATATATCTATATCTGGTATGAACAAGGCTGGAAAATTTAAATAAGAAAAATTTCTTCATCAACACGGATTCGTTCTTGGAACATAAACCATATGTGGCAGCACCGCAAGGATGAACCTCATAGCTTCAACAGATTCAAACTGTTACAGAAATCTCCCAAATAAAAGCATTGAGGCAAATCTTACATAACAATCTTCCAAACAAATTTAAATGAGACTACATTGGATGTTTCACTGTTTGACAGTTGTAAAACTAATCTTAATTACAGAGAATAAACAACGAAAAACAAAATAATGTCGTGCCAGCGGTATAAGCTCATGGATCAGCACTTCAGTGTAAGCAATAGCAGGGTTCAAGATCTTATTAAAAAATCACATATTCTGCAGTGCACCAACTCAATAAAATCCTGCAGTGTGGAATGTTGTGGATTTACATCACCACGTCCAAAGCATCTCTGCAAACTTTTCCACTGTCCATACATGGGGACCTTAAATGGTGTGGTACCCATTCAAACAGGCAGCAGAGGTGAAGGATCTCACCCTATTAATTTATCGCAAAATGAGCAGGGTCGAGGCCACACAGTCACTATAAAAAACGTGTACATTTACATTTACAGGAGGTGAAATATGATTATTATGCATTGGCCATGTCTGGACATACCTGCAAGGGTTGGCACACCCCAGGCATTAAAGACACAGTTCAAAAGAACCTAACTCTAATGTAATGTATGTAATGTAATGTAACTCTATTACAGGAGACCTCCTGATTAGCAGCAGCAGTCGACTGAGCAAGTTTCTTTGGTCACGGACGAAACTGAGCTTAAAGGGTTTTCAAAAGGAATGCTTACGTCACTTTCCTGCAAGCATGCCCATATGGGGCCAATATTCCCACACGAAACCCTTATAGGGCACTCCATCAAATGTTAATGGGCATTCTGGCTGGGTTACAAAGTTAACAGCTCTACTGGACTTTCTTTAGGCGACACAAGACCTATAAATGATTTAACTACAACGCATTGGCTTTGCCCAGTTCAGTAAAGCCAAGATTTGTTCCTTTTGTCTGCTCCAGTACATTGTGAACATTCCATCTCTACCACAAGGGTTACGGACTCAGGCAGCAAAGCCACAGGGTCTGGGGTCACTTGACCCCCATTTTTAGTGCACGGGGTTCTGTTACAGCGTATGACCCCGCAGTTTGCATCGTCTCAATAAATCCAAAAATCTTCTATGATTTACCTACAGTCAGAGCATATTGGTATTTGTGCATTTATTTTTGTGCCAAAAGGAGTCAATTTCAATATAAAATTAAAACTCGCATGCTCAAAATCATTGGCAGCTGATTCATCTCCAGAGAAGATGAAAGATTCTGGGAAGCTTAAAACGTTCCTTCACATCCATAGTTGGAAACGCTTGGGTGCTTAGCAACACGAGCTCTCAGACACTGGGGACCCTCGACCTCCCTCAGGCACCTCATTCTCGACTCCCATCTGTCATTAGCCTCTGCCGCTCCTGGTCATGGAACTTCATTTCTCGTCAGACCCTGAGCTGCACATCCTGTTTTCTAAGACTGTTTTCTGATATCCCAAGACAGAGTTAAATCAAAAGTTCAAGCATTGTCTTCTGTTAAATCATCTAAAGCAATGAGGGAACTGTCAAATTATTCAAATTTCACACATATCAAAAGAATCAGCACTCCGCATAAGGTCGCTCCAGCTCTTCAACTCGTAAAATAAAGGCCACTCTTCAATCTGCTGATCAGTGTCACCTCATATTTCTGCTCTTTCAGGATAACTTCAACCTGAAAAGGAAACAATACTAAAATGTCAGGCATAAGAAAGAAGTTGTAAAATCACTCATTTTCAGCCTAACTTAAGTTGCATTTATTAAAATCTGTTAGGCCTACATAGCAGTGTTTCAACACCTTTGAGAAGTTCCTAAAAGGTGCTATATAAATGCTCACATACATACAAGGTTACATCAAATGGCAGATCAGTAATTAATAGCTGACTTAAACTTAATTTCAAATTTGTTTCTATATTCCGGCTCATCACATACCTTTTGTATTCAAACTCTTTCTATCATAAATAAGCTTGAGGAAGGAAGGGGAGGCGCTCATTTGTTTTCTTTGGCCATTGAGCCGTCAATGGACGAATCCCGAGGTCCTGGACACGGAGCCAGTGCATCAAAGGGCTTGCCGTTTACTTCCCAGCTTACGCCGGTACCAAATTACACTGCTTGGTGACAGAGGCACGGTGCGCGCAAACAACTTGCCCAAGGTCGTTTATGTGGAATTGAACCAGCAACCGCATGATCACTGACCAAACGCGTTACCGATAGACCTCAGCGGTGCTTTAACAACACCCAGAGGTCCCGTTACAACACGCTTCATTATAAGATAAATTCCGATACAACATTCCAAAATTAACTGAGCTATAAGGTCGTTCTTGACTCTGACCTCCCAAAGACAGCATTACAAAAAATGGTGTATCTAAAAACGAGAGAAAAAACCTGCACTGAAAACTAAACTTACATATTTTAGGATTGTTGCCAGGTCATACTTCTTTGAATATTTCGTCATCAGAACGATCAGCGTTGACACAAGCCAGTGAACCTCCACAACACCTGTAAAAAACAGTGAAATTCTCTAACATAAAAAACGAACTCTAAATTTCTTTAACTTGTAAATAAGTAAGTAAGTATCACACATCACATCATCAGCTAAGTGAGGAATCACAGGTGTGGGTCATCACAGCAGTCAGTTAGCAAAAGTAAATCAGCACAATTAGGTCTTAAGCCGCTGGAAAAATATGTCTAGCGAGATTCCAACATCAGTGACCAAGCCCTGAAAACGAGTCATAAATTGTAATAATTAGGAATAAATAAAAGAGAAAAACAAGCGATATAGTTGCAATTTAAAACCCTTCAAAGGTTACTTGTTACCAGACATCATGTCATCTGTGAGTTGATCCTTGATGATGGCTTGGAAAATATGAAACAATGCTCGTGCCAACAGACTATAACAAAGTCTGGCAGCTACAGTTAAAGCGCTTGAGTCTGATTGGTACGGCTTTCATTACAAGTTACAAAGATTTGCAAGAAATAACTTCCATTTCATGTCGCAAAACATGTGTCTAGCAAGTCAGACAAGATGCAGTAGACACTACAACATCTGCTGGTGAATTCTGCACAAAGAGTTAGTAAACACGGGTGCAAAATTCAGAATTTTCTGCGACATCAGCGATTTGCCCTAGCAGTACTTTGTTAAGCCTGTATTTTACACTTGAGATGTAAGCAAGCCTTATCAGAGAATGTGAAACCTCAAAACTTTTATGGAAATCTCTGAAAAAAGATACAAATATAAAACAAAACACTGACAAAGATGATGATGATGATGACAATGATGATAATGATGGATGATGATGATTATTATGGGTGATGATGATGACGACGACAATAATAATGATGATGGATGATGACGACAATAATAATGATGATGGATGATGATGACGATGACATTGACTTTTGACAGTGCAGTATCAAAAAGCCTGGGAAAAAAACAAAAAAGCAAAACCTGAAGGTTCAACTTTCAGAACGGCCAGATCGTCCGCTGAAGGATCTAAACTGAGACCGCTAAGCTCCAGAGAAGGAACTGGCTCAGCAACACTGTCTGTTTTGTCATAAGGACCATGAGCTTCCGCTGGACCTGGAAAACAACGTATATCTTATTACTACCACTACCTGTCTTTATGAATGGCCTTCACCTAAATGTCCTTTTCCTCCAAATCCTTAATTCCACAAACTTCTCTAGATAGAACAAGGACGAGGAGGATGAGGAGGAGGATGAGGAGGAGGAAGAGGAAGAAGAAGGGCAGCAGCTCCTTTCGCAAGAGACAGCCGTCGGTATAAAACATTACCGAATTCCTTTTTCTTAGCCAGTCCTCTCCCTTGCGATCTGATCTTCACACTGACAGTGTACAGTCACTGTACTCATTACAGCCGAGTTCTCTAGAGGGCACAAGTGGACCAGAAATCTTGAAACAAATTTCTGCCGTGGCGGGATTTGAACCCCTAGCATTTCGATTGACAGTTCAGCATGCTAACCACTAGGCTATCGCAAACCCCATAGTCTATAGATAGTCGTGTGTAAAAAATGATCTGGTTTCTCTGACCTGTCATCTCCAACGAAATGCCATTTGGACTGCAAGCTCACTGAAATTACCATCATTTGATGCCTTGTGCATTAAGGTAACCGCACTACAGAAAGTCATTCAATTAGATTAGATTAGATTACATTACATTCCTTCCCTTAACATCTAATATTCTGCCAAAAGCTGCAACTTTCAGATGAATCAAATTTCTAAATGTGCTTCATAGACGTTCATAGACATAAGCACTCGACTTTACATTAACTCTGAGATCTTACTCAACATCGGAAAATCGGCAGCTCTTTTAAAAAATTATTTAAACTATCAGTGAAGTAGTAAAAATCGACTACTAAAACTTAAGAAGACCTGGATCAGTCAAGTGAAATATGAGAACTTTTGGTTTTCCTTTCAGGGCCTCCGATTTCTTAAAGATTTCCACGATTTCAACAATGTACACGGGTTTGCTGTCATGTGTTATGATGTAGTTATCACACCCAGGAGCAAACATGAAAAGAATGAAGGCAGATGTCTCTGTCTCTGTCTTTGTCTCAGCCTCCTCCTGAAGAAGCTTACGAACATCCTGCAAAATTAAAAAAACAGACAAAAATAATCCTACAATGTCATGGAGCAGAATGACAGCAAAGAATTTTCCAGATCATAAATGCAATCGTAAACTCGAGATTTCTACAGCACCCAACGAAAGCCAAGTCAAGGGAACCAGCTTACTCACAGGCGCTCAGTCAAGACAAAATCGATAGGCAAGAAGGGTTTGGTTCCAGGTCAAGATTCAAGAGGCAGGCAGGCAGGCAGGCAGGCAGGCAGGCAGGCAGCTAGGCAGGCAGCCAGGCAGGCAGGCGGCTACAGTGGGTGGTGTTTGGAACTGGATCTGCAGGATAGATAAGGGGGAGAAGAGGAATCAGGATAGGATCTGCGGAAGAAGAGTGTCGTTGAAATGATTCCTATTTACAACCATCTAGTAACATCTTTCCACAGATGAAATGAGTTTCTGTGGCCACCTCAATAAATTGTTGACCAAACGCCTTAAACATCAAATGAAATGGTGTTTCACTGCAACGGTTCCCGCAGAAACCCACCACTGTAGTGAAACATTTGTACCCGTGATAAAGGAATGATTACCTTACTCATCATTGTTGTTGGCGTCATCGTCATCATCATCATCTCTTTTAATAATCCCAAACCAAGAATGATGCATCTAAGAAAAACTGTACACTTAAACACGACAAAATGTACTTAATAACACAACAGTTTGACAGCTATCACAGGCAGCAATATAACAAAAATATAAATACTAATCTAATCTAATGACTTCTATAGCACCATTATCATGACGCATAAGACATCAATCAGTGGTTACTTCAAGTCCAACTGTGGTCAAGAATCACAATTCAATGGAGAATATCTGATGCCTATATATATTATATACAATATAAATGGGACACGGTGGTGTAGTGGTATGGTCTGTACCTCATAACCCGAGAGTCACGGGTTCGAATCTGCCTCAAGTCGCTGTGTAGCGACCTTGGACAAGTTGCTCACCCACAATGTCTGTGAGGAAGGCAATGGGAAACCACCTTAAAGCCAATGGACCCTCCTTTGGACAGAGAACTCATCATCATCATCATACGTTACATCGTACATAAACAAACACCAGTCAGACAAATAATTATCATAGTCCACCTAAGCCTATACATTTTTCCTTAATAACTAAAAAGGGAAAAAGCAAGGCCACCAGCAAGATGGCAAAGGTTGGGATCAACACATCTGCCATTTCTTAGCGACTCCTAAAACAGTGAATGTTAATCTAGTTGATTAAAAAAATTATGGAAGATCATTAACAAATGCAAAGCTACAAACTGACCTCTTCCGTTTTATTTTCGAACGTATTCTCGACTTTAATTCCAAACTTCTTGAAAGCCTCGATCAAGTTTATGTCGTCGAAACTTGGGTCATACAAGCGTCTCTTTGGTAAACTATTTCGGAAAACAACACATCTGCCATTTCTTAGCGACTCCTGAAACAGTGAATGTTAATCAAAACAATTTATATACTGTAAAACAGTCAAGTGAAATATATGAGTTTGCTAGTGGCACAAGCATTACTGTTATCATCATCATCGTCGTCGTCATGATCATCATGATCATCATCATCATCTTTTTAATGATCCCAAATCAAGAACGATACGTCTAAAAAACTGTACAGTTAAACAGGATAAAATAGGCACACTCAGAATGGACAAAAGTCCTGCTTAATTAAGGCAACCTAATAATACAATATGTATCAAATTCAAGTAAAACAGTCAAAACTGTTACAGATTTGTTTGGATCAACTTAAATATAACCAGTATAATAAATGGTCTATTACTATGATAAAACAACAAAAAAGGCCAGAATGGTTTAAAAATTTGCTAAAGCGTTTAGCAGTAAAATGCCACTGGTGTCATGGTTCACCAAAAAGAGACTACGTCAAAGAACCAGTTTTTAGACGTTGCAAAACCTGAGAAAACAAGGTCTGCCAATACAGTAATTTATCACAAAAGGTTTTAGTTTTTACAAAATGTTTTAACAAAGATAGCTACTGACTGTTGGTTGCATTGTATCAAATGCAGAAAGGTATTTAGAAATATAATAACTTTCAAAACCCTTTAGAAATATAATCACATGCAAGAAATAAAGCCTATAAATTAGAAGCCACGTCTCGAGACGTCAGTTAGGATCTTACTAACTTTACGTGCATTCGTCTAAACCAGTAATCAAATTTAATTAGTTTGAAGTTTAATGAGGTTAAACAGGTTCATTCGAACATCACAGCATCTGTGAAATAAACAAAGAAACAAACCGTTTTGCCTGACTAATAAACAAAGAAACAAATCGTTTTGCCTGGCTGATAAACAAAGAAACAAACCGTTTTGCCTGACTAATAAACAAAGAAACAAACTGTTTTGCCTGGCTGATAAACAAAGAAACAAATCGTTTTGCCTGGCTGATAAACAAAGAAACAAATCGTTTTGCCTAGCTGATAAACAAAGAAACAAACCATTTTGCCTGGCTCATCACCCTCATCAGGAGGGTATTTTTCATAGATGAAACTTTCATTTCCTACACACAAATAATTACATAATTATGACAAATTATTATTTGATTATTATGATTAATACTTTTTTACTCTTTGTTATTATTATTAATATTATTATTACCCAAGATACAAACAATCACTCTGGAATAAAAAAATGAGGTCAGGAGTTGAAATATCGTGATAAGTAATATTAATACTATTATTATTATGTTTAATAATCAATAATAATCCAAGAACTTCCATAGCTCAAGGCAACAGCATGTAGATTATAGTTACTAATACTACTGCTACTTCCATTACTAAAATTATTAAATTGCTATTGTTATTACTATTAATAATAATTATTATTACTTTAGTTAGATGATTCCAAATGCAGCTAAAGGATCATGATCCTACAATTATTACCCAAACCAGCACCAGAAGAACGCAAGAATCTACGAGGTTGATATGGAGTCAGATAGTTGATTTTCAGATCCAAATTCTGACTTCACAATCAGACTTACGCAATCTGTCGACAAATCGAATAATTTCCTCCACATCTGAGCATCCACTAGTGTTGACATTTGTCATCTTTGAAGCGGCCTGTTCACAGCTTGGCTGTTGTTCCTTAGATGGGTTTTTCCTCGGAGATAGGTTCCCTGAACGCGCATCAGATGGCTGTTGCAACTGTTTCCCTGAAGGCACAACACCATCTTTACTCTTTGCAGCGCTGGACCGATCAGTGCTGGAAGACGTAGCCGAGGGCGTCAGCTTGTCAGCCCCTGATTCCGAGTCTTTAGGCTGGGAAATGATTCTGCCACTCGACAAAGGTGCTGATGGTAAATGAGACGGATCCAAAAGCATGATTAGATGATCTTGATGTGTTTCTTTCAGGGCATCAATGAATGTCGGAAATGCCTCACCGCCCCGCTTCGGCAGAATGTCCAGAAGTTTTCCAACCCTGCCTTGACTTGTCTTCACAGACTTTACACAAAAGCAGAACAAAATTATTATTAAAAAGAAGCTTCTATGGCACTGATTTCTAATGCACAAGATAAAGAAGTTGCTAACCCTTACAACCCAGGGATTCAACACGGCATCCGCTTAAGAAACTGATCTTCTTAAGTCATAAAATAAACTAACCATAGAGATATGACTCTCTACATAACCTTGTTTGCTAAACAAAGCTTAATTAATTAACTAAGGTACTCCAGAAATTTGCTACCATAATCTTCTGTTCACTATCATTTTCTTTGCATAATAATGATTTTAGAAACCAGAACAATGTGTGTGAATGTGTTTATAATAAATGGCGAATACAGTTTCCAGCGTTCAACAACATCTTACGGCTGCCAGGGCCATTGACATTGACCTTACCTTACCTTATCCTACAGTATACAGACCTAATAAAAGGAAGTGAGCATAGAAATCAGAAGTGATGCAAGCCTGCTAACAGAACTAACGACGTATCAATCGAATTTAATGCTAAGAAGCTAAAAAGTCCCACCTCGATTTCTTCCACCATAGTATATGTCAGTGTGTGGTTTGATTGCAAAATGGCATAAAACTCTTGATTCAGAATTAATTCTCGTACCAGGCGTAACCTGTTACGTGTCAGCAAATTTCTATGTTGCTGAGACATCGCCATCGTGCCTAAAATGAAAAATTCTGTTGCAACATAGCCATTATAGAGACAAGGCAAAGCTGCCCCAGATTTTGCATATTCACAAAAATCGGAAAACAAAAAAATCTGCTTTCAAAGTTGTGCTACAAAAGTTTTTCAAGCCATAAAAAGTGTCTATGTTATAAACATACCCAGCATTATCAAGAATTCTCTTCTCCAACCCATTACTGCTTGGAACATGGTATGGGTTTGATTCCTACTTTTTGGCCGGACTTACCATGGAATTTGGTATGCACGACTTCGCTTGATGGCGACCATCGACTGATGTCTTTAGCATTATTACATTCGTGTCACAGAGGTTCTTGGATTATCATTTAATATAAAAAAACTAAAATGGGAATTATACATTTTCACTCATCGGCTCCGTTCTGTAGTAGCATATCAGGCTGAACCAAGAATGTTTTTGGCGTTACAAACGTGACTTCGTCATTTAATTCTACAAAAGCGCATCAGCAATAAACCATTGCATCAAAGAGCATCAAAAACAAAACCTGTACCTTTGAAACACTCGTTTACGATAATTACAGAGTAATTTTCAATATTCACGACAATTACTGCCTATTACTATTGACTATTTGTGATCGACCAAAATTCTTGGGAAATTCCTTTCGTCATATATCTGCGTGATGAGCGTAAAAAAGAAAGCAGACATATTAATAGAGGTCCCGACTCTCATCGTGTGCGATGCAATGGCGTTGTTAAACAAACTACGATTACATTTATGAACATTATTATTAGTAATTAGAAGCTTCTAGAGCTCCGGTGTCTAATGCACAAGGCGTAAACCGACGGCATATCAAATTTAAGCCGCACTGAGGTCAATATGCAGAAGATTAGTCCACAAGACAGAGTGGCAGCCTACTGTGGATAAACCAACTGAAAAAGGTAAATCTTAGGCCGAGAACGAAATGAAACAAGAGAATGGGCATAACGCGCAGATGCAGGAAGAGAATTCCAAAATTTCAGTCAAGCAACCGACAAAGCTCGCGCTCCAAGAACATTTCTAGAAAAAGGCATTAAGATGACCTGGTTGAATGATGATGAGTTTGAGGAGTGAGGACTGATTTAAGTATTGTGGTTGGCCAGAGTTCAATGTTTTGTAAACTATATGCCCAAATTTAGAAGAAATTATTTGCTGAACAGAAAGCCAATGCAAAGAACTAAGACATTATGCCCATACAGTTGTATGTTTTTCCTTATAACCTAGGTATTTGATGTATTACGGTACTAACTTGCTTTGCGCACTCAGTGCAACCACATACACACATATACTATATAAATAGATATAAGAATCTGTGGTGCAACTTTAGGCCTAAATGTCGGCATTGTGAAGCATCTTTGAAATTAATGCGATATATATATATATTTGTTTCTTGTGTTTATTAAAGCTCTGTGCTCAGTAGCGCTTATTAGGCGATAATAGGGAACAACAATTTATCGAGAAAATAGTTCGTGTTGGAAAATATCTTAAGATATTAGCCGCTGTTAGTATTTTTTCTGTGATTTGAGTTTTGTTTTTCTAAAAACTACCAAATGCCAGTGTATGCTGAAATGTGGGTTGAGTTTCGGTTTAAGTAACCGGTGGTATACTCTAGGATGTGTACCTATGTCTTCGTACTTGCCGGTTGGTCTCACTAAACAACGCATGCTGCCAACTTCACTGCTTTTGTGATAGATATCTGCGCTGAACTTGGGCCTGTTTCTTCAGTGTATATTTGAGTGCAGTAACGAAGAAAAAGTACCTGGCTTTTGTATAGTACGACATTCATAAATAAACTCACTGATAATGTATTATGAAGGGATTTTATCTAAGCATTTTGAATAATAAGAGATCATTTTGACCAAACATATTTATTAGTACAGGTAATGAACAACAGCTTTGTGTGACAGTGAGAAATTGTTAAATTTTATATTGATTTGGAATTATTTTAGAATACATGATAAAGTCAGGTCTCATCATGGAACTGTGGGAAGGAATTGGAAAATGTGTCTAGAATGTGACAGCATGAAGAGTTCTCAACTTCCAATTATATATTTGTTGCTAAAAATTCAATTTTTGCACATTTCAAAGTTTTATTGCTGAGTGGTGATTTCATTCTGATGAGCTCAGCAATACTTGATCTGATTTAATTTTTATATACTGTAGAACTCTTGATATGGCAGCCAGTGATTCCTACGATTCTGATGGTGGACTGGAAGAAATTTCCATCGCTGATAGTAAAAAACAGTTTGCGGATAAATGGTATTCTATTAACAAGCAACTAAAAGCGGAAAAGGAAAAACTGAAAGATAAGCGCCGCAATCATCACCTTCTCTGTTCTCAGCAAAAGGTATCTGTGCTGAAGACCATTTTGTCAAATTAATTTTGATAGGCAAGAGCATAGTTTCAAAATTTAACAAACATTTTCAAGTCAGCTGCCTGATGAAATGGAAATCTGATTCTGTTTTGTCTGCCTTTATTGCTTGACTTCTCGTCTTTCCTTACCCAACTCTCATGATTCCTCTTAATTCTGAACGTGACAGTATCACAGATTGAGGATGTTTTGTGACAGACTTTGATGGCATATACCATCCTGGCATTTCCCACGACGCGGATTCAGCAACTCAGCACCAGCCATTTGGAATAGCCTTCCTGTTCACATTACTCACGACAATATCTCGCTAGACACATTCGTAAAGCGGCTAAAGACCTATCTGTGTCATCTTGCTTTTGTTGTCTGACATGTAAGCCACCCACGCCTACGATTCCTCGCTCAGTCGATGGACATATGGCGTGTTAACAAATGCATTACTTACTTACTTACTTACTGGCATACATCAGGGAGTTATGTGTACCAGTTTCTTGCATGGATCCTTTAGTCCCTCGCTTGTGTTGTGTGGAACCTTTCAGGAACAACGACTGATCTCTCTGCTTATTCATCTTGTTTAGTTAAGCATATTTCCTTGATTTTAGCTGATAACTTTCTGGTAAATTAGCAAAGTATTCAGTAAATTGTGCTCATTTGTTTCAGCTTGCTTACTCGCTATAACTTCTGTTTTCCCTGACATGGTGGAATTCAACATGGCTTCGATGGATTATGATCTTGATTATGATTTCACTGAAGTGATCATCGATTGATCCTTGGGAATTATGATAACAGCGCTATAGAAGTCATTAGATTAAATTAGATAGGCTTATACACACTTGTGGAAAAGAGCTCGACAACCTTGTGTTGAATACGAGGTTGTAATATTACTCTTTATGTTATGTTCCAGAAACAGAAGTCGAAGAATGGTAAAGTTAAACGAAAGTCATCCGACGAAGATTCACCAGAAAAACTGTTTGAAAGTTACAGGAAGGTGGAGAATAAAACCAAAAGAGTAAAGTCTGATGATAAAGGTGATGATGATGTTGATGACGATGACAAGGAGGAGGAGAAGGAGGAGGACGTGGTTGCTGAGTCAGAAAACTTGGCCAAGAAACCATTCAACAACGAAGAAGGTATTGATTGCGTAACACTGTCTGTATACTCGACTTTAAGTGAACATTTAATGGAAGCGCTTCTGAGAAGTGCCACTATATAAATTCACTAGCTGAAGAATTTGTTGAATTTACAGAATGTTCAGTATTTTGAGAACCAGCTGGCATGAAGAATCATACGATGGTCTGATCAAAATGGCACCAGAACTTTGTCTTTATTTGTGCAACTGAGGAGTTTACATTTGCATGGCATCACATTTTCTTGCTTGACACTGATAAAATTGTGTATGATTTAACAACTTGAACACTTTTGATATAAGTTAAATTTTTTCGAAATTGATATGCCTGTTCTAGGTGGCAATTGTTCGACTGATGATGAAGATGATATGAATAAAAGTTCAGAAGACTTCATAGCATTTGACAAGTAAAAAAGTTATTATTGTGATTATTATTTAAAGCAAAACGTTTCTCGAGTTGTTGGTTTGTTTTTGGGAATCTGAGTTCTCTCCTGGATTTAATTTTTGGTCAATTCATTTGATTTAATAAGCGGAGTTTAATTATTACTGCCATGTTTTTGTTGAGGTTGTGTGTTTTCTTAAAATGAGTACAGCAGCAACCGATTGCTTTCTTTTAGGCCAGAGTTGAAATCTTCTCCAATCTAATGACTTCTACAGCACTGTTATCATAATGCCTAAGGCATTGTCGATGGTCACTTTGAGTGAAATCAGTCAAAATCATAATCCATTGGAGAAGCCAGGTCGAATTCCTATAGGTCAGAGAAACAAGAAGTTAGGCTGTTGTGGGTAAGTCTTAAGTTTAGACTTGAATCACATCACAGAACTGACAGAACGAATAGAACTTGGCAGCAAATTCCAAGGCCGTGGCCCAGCAATCGAGAATGGCATACAGCCCAACATGGTTCTGGTACGAGAGTAACAAATTTCCTCTCAGATTCCCTTTAAAGTATTTATAATCAATGTTTATTTGTTAGGTTTCGTTCAGGTTTTGGAGTTGTGATTGGAGCATAATTGAATTTTCAGGAAGGATGGTGGTGTTAAACCTGTTTACATTAAAGACTTCATGAAGGTCGATCGAGGTCTCGAAAGTGCCTTGGCCTTCAAGAACAAACACTTGTTTGGCAGACACGTTCATCGACAACCAAGTAAGCAGAATTGGCGCAGTTACAAAATGGTATCTACAATGGTAAATGTAACTGCACACGTTTTTCTATAGCGACCATATGGCCTCGACCCTGCTCATGTTGCAATGAATTTATCAGTTGAGGTCCTTCACCAGTGCTGTCCACGTGAATGGGCGCCATGCCATTTAAGGTCCCCATGATTCGAATCTGTGAAATTAGCCACTATCGGTGAAGTGAGTTGAAATAAGCCATGAATGGGATGCGAACTGGCATCCTCACACTCAGAGGTGCCTTGATGTATGCATGTAGCTAACCAGGCCAGTAAATATATGTAACACAGTGATAGTTGCTGTGGTCGAATATTTCTGTGATTATTCTCGTGTGTTTGTTAATTGACATTCTTCTATGCTGCCAACTTTTAAAAAAGAATTGTGCCAAACAGAGCTTCTCTAGTTATAATTTTCAGCATATGACATCATCTCTTGCTTCTAACTTACCAGTTTGTCTAGCTTAATTCGTTCGTAATTTACAACAGGCAAGAGTAAATGAATTCTCAAAATAAACTTCATATTACCCAAAATTCAAACTTCTTCTTTTATCCATATTAACTTCAGAGTGGTTAGCATTGGCCATAAACTCTAAAGTGACTGCTTGGGCTATTTTTTGGCCCCTTCATCATGAGATTCATTTTGTTTTTTAGTGTCCAGTCATTTGGCCATGGGGGAAAAACGCCGAGCACGCTACCCTAAAAAGACAAACTCAGCAGCACTGTGATGAAACAGAAAAGTTGTGTGCATAAACCGTTTTGACTGTAAAGTTTATTAAATATTATTAAGAAGCGGCTGGATTACAGTGTCCTTTAACCAGTGCTGGAATAACAGAGACACGTATTACACATCACATGCATGGGGTCCTTAGTTGGGGCAAAATAAAGGCAGATCCATTAGGGGTCTTCTATTAAGGACACCTCAAAGAAGTGGGAGAGAGGGCACTCAAATGCGATCGTGAAAAGGGGGATATTTGATTCAATTATATCTATAAAGCCTGCACCTTAAACACCAATTACAGTCCGATGGTCTCTACTATGTTGGATCTAATTAGATTTCTTTGATGGATACGTCGGCATCAAGGTACCCCACCTCACAGCCCAGTCAGCCCGGCAAGATTTGTATGATGACCTAATTGGGGCCTTAGTATTCCGTTGGAGTGCAGACGTCTGCAAAAGGGAAATGGAGAGAGCAATGACAAATACGAACACCCAGGGTATGATGGGGTCCAGAGTAGGTAATTTTTGCGACGTCTTTATGACGACCCCTTATAAATTACAGGAAATTGGCCGCCCAGGATGACGGGCAAGGGCGTCTATCCCTCTCAGTAACACACCTCTAAGACCACTTGGAAGCCTCTAATAGTGCTAGATTATGCTTTGATGCTTAACTACTGTGGTATGTGTATAGAGGAGAAACTTGGAGGCTTAAATGGGTGACCTATGACCCACAGGTTGGAGTTCAAATCTCTGCCTCAAATATGTTCCAAGATATTTTCCACTAGCGCCTTGTGGTGAACTCGGCTACGAAATGATTACGCTGGCTATGCACTGCTTTATTATTAATCTTGTGACGATGCAAAGCATACATAGCACCCATGACTCCTCTCAGGGGCTGCTCTGTGTGTAATCATAAACTCGAAATTTCTGAAGTGCTACTTGAAGCTTAGCACAGGCCATTAGCTTATTCACGAGCACTGCGTCAAGTCTGTGGGGTTAGCGAAATTTGCCTTGTCAAGAACCAAGTCCAGTTGCCAGGAGACTAGAGAGAGGGGGAGAGGAGATTAGGGTGGGTTGTGTTGAAGCCGAGAGAAATGGGAAAACTGTTTTACAAGTCTGCCTTGGATTTTGTATTGCACTGCACGATAAATAAAGTACTCTGCGGCATACTTATAGTATCGAGGGCCGCTCTGTTTTGGCCGTTGCTTTTCGGCGGCGCCCGCCGCAGTGATGTTATTTATAGGCGTAGCTTTTGTAAGTGTCCCGTCATCGATTGAAGTATATAAACATGGATTCTAATGCTTGCTGTTAAATAAGTGTTGGGATAAAAGTAAGGGTTAGTTCGGCTTTGTAAATTTTGAATAACGTTTAACTGAACTTTGCAAAAATAGTGTTTAGCTCGAAGAGAGTCAGTCATCTTGGCGGAAACCATAACCAATCACAGTAGGCGGAAGCCAGGCCGAAAGCCTCGCCCAAAATAGAGCAGTCCCCGATACTAAAAGTATGCCGTATTCTGCTTCCTCTGAGCTACGGTGCTATATAAATTCTCATCAGTATGTGAAGTTAGTGCAGAAGCCAAGCCGTTACGTAGAGAACCACCTGCATCAGGCTCAGCTGAGGAAGCTTCCGGAACAAATTGCGAAAGGATCTGGAGTTGTATTCGCGCTCGCAATCGATGGCGCTCCAGATGGACAACATCGGCAGAAGAAACCAAATCGATCGAACGACGGCCAGTCGGACGAACAGAAGAAAAGAACCGAAAATAAGAACAAGAAAATACGCGTAGGATCCTCTGTTGCCGAGCAGAATTGCAACGGTCAACAGCTGTTTCCGGCTATCGGTTTCTGCGTCTCTAACGTTGTTGCAATGTAGGACGCACGTGGCGTTCAGTCCAAGCGGTAGAGAGTAGAGTAACACTGAAGGACAGGACGATACTAGGCCGCCTTGACCGAGATAGGCGAACAGCGCGCTGACCATACCACACGCGATGAACACCGTGGCATCACCCACGGCGTAGTACTTGAGCCGAACGCCGGCCGTGTACAGAACACCCGCCGAAATCCCGACGAGATATAAGGGTAGAATATACCAAGGCGGTGCCGCAAACAGAAAGATCAGCGTAAATGACGCAACGCTGATGAAAAGTGCCACCGCGGAGGAATGCAACACTTCCTCTGGTGCCAGCACTTTGTCGACCAGGGTCCGGTCATCGCTTTCGGGACCGTCGACGCCGTTGACGAAGTCGAAGTAAGTGTTGAGGAGGTTGGTCAGTGCATATGCAGCCAACAGACTGATGAACTGGAGAAGGAAAACGGAAAGTTTAATTGCCCCTGTGTCGAGGTATGCCAGGCAGCTGCCCAGGATCACGGCGCTTAGCGGAACTGGGAAGATCCAGAGCCTGGCCGCAGTGAGATGTTGCACCAACTTTCCCATTGTCTACAAAAGGTAAACAAAGCACCGCGGGATAAACGTAATGGTAGACGTTTTTCTATAGCGACCGTATGGCCTTCACCCTGCTCGTTTTTCAATGAATTAATCGGGCGAGATCATTCACCACCGCTACCCATTTGAATGGGTGCCACGCCATTTGGAGTACCTATGACCTGCTTTAGGTAGCCAAATCGGAGTAAATGTACACGGTTTTCCATAGCGCCCGTAGGCCTATGGCCTTGACCCTGCTCATTTTTCACTGAATTAATCGAGTGAGATCCTTTACCACCGCTGCCCGTTTGAATGGGCGCCACGCCATTTAAGGTCCCCGTGCACGGACCATACTAGCCCGAGATTTAAATCTCTGCAATAAGCCACGACAGGGACGTGAACCTGGGATCCTCACGCATAGAGGCTCCTTGGCGTACGATGTAGCTAGTAGGCCTACACGCGTCGTTACCTTCACAGCGAACTCTGCGCAAGGTATCTACAGACTAGAGGTTTAGAATATGAAAACTGGGCAGAGTCAGGACCACACGGTCGCCATAGAAAAACGAGAGCAGCCTAACGCAGACACGCAATAATATCGCGGGATGCATCGTAGCTATGCGGCGAAATTTGCCCAAGAAACTGTCCGCACACTCACCTCTTCTGGTTTAAAGCGGTTTCACTAATAAGTCGCTTTTTGAAGCCCGTATTTAACAAACTGAAAATTCCCAACGCCCAAAACTCGCACTGACGAAGTGGGCAAGGAACAGGGCAGATTTATGCGACTTCCAACCTCACCCGGCCAGTGGCAGCTCCAGAATTGCACTGGTCTGGTCTGAGGGGTGCTGGCGTATAACAAAGAAGGGCGGAGCGGGTGGGAACCGTCCCCACGCCTATAGCTAAATCTGCCAGTGGCTCTGACTATTTCAGTGAGCTAATTTATAAGGCCTCGCAAGATCAGTTTACCTCTCGCACCCTGCAGATGATTTTATCAGAACCCGTGAAGGCAGTCGAAGCCAGCGCTTAATCGGAAATGAAAACGTCCCAAAGGCTACGCCGGCTTCAATCGACAAAGAATTCCTAATCATGCTCATAACGGAAGCAATTAACGCGTTGATCGGCTTCTTGGCTCTACCCGAATCGGTTCACCTTTTGCCGACAGAAGAGACCAATAGGGCCAACGTTCTGAACAGGACTTACTGGCCTAGTTAGCTACATAGGTAAACGCATATGCCAAACAGCCTATGTGGACGAGGATCTCCGGTTTTCAACCCGAAGTAGGCTTATTTAAGAGACTTTAATCTCGGGTTCACGGTCCGTGCACGGGGACCTTAAATGGCGTGGCGCCCATTCAAACGGTGAAGGATCTCGCCTTATTAGTTCATTGAAAAATGAACAGGGTCAAGGATCTCACCTGAGTCTTCAAACACCGTCGAAACAAAGGCAAAGCAGTGACAAGCTTATGTCGTGTGTTGCATGGCAGGGGGACGTCCATAAAGCACGTCCGCAAAGAGGGAGGGAGGGATCATGCAAATGCGGACAACTGCGGACAAGGGGAGGAAGGGTTATGGCCTAAACGGACGTCCGCATATAAATTTGGTAGATGTACACAGCTTTAAATGCAACCCATGCTTTAAACACTAACTTCAGTCAAATGGCAGACACTCTGTACTGCACTGGTTTATCAATAGTAATGTTGCCTTGCATACACAGCTAAAGAAACATTTCAAGTTTTCAACCTATCTTAAGTCACATCTGTTTAGATCTGCCATGTATGGTGCCATTGTGAGGTTCTTTTAAATAAGATAGAATGAGTAGTTTATTAATGACGTTTTTCACATTGTTTACTGGCTTTGGAGCGCGGCCGTCTGCAAAGGGGGAGGGGGAGGGTAAGGCCAAATGCGGACAAGGGGGAGGGAGGGGTCCAAAGTAGGTCATTTTTTGCGGACGTCCTTTATGGACGACCCCCCAGCCTGTTCCGGAATGCAGATATACCATTACCATGCCATAAACCCAGTTATGAAGCTCTGTGAAGTAATTCTGCATGAAATTTAATCAAAATCTAATCATTCTTGATAATTGCAACATAACTCACAAGGACTGGCAACCAAGACCTTAAAATAAGTTAATTAAAAAACAGAAACTCCCTTGACATCACAAGGTCTACTAAAGTTAAAAATATAACAAAAAACCACTTCCCCCGCACCTGCTTTCAACACAACTGCGCATTCATAAAGCTCTATAGCCAGTCAACAAACGGCACAAATGATTCAAATGCAAGACAATCAAATAATTAAAAATTACATTCGGTTCATTGGCAGTCACAAAATTGAACAAGAACAACTTCTTCGGCTAGCGTTAACTAATTCTGCAAGTCCTAAACTTTACTCAAGGGCAAAACCTTACTTAAGCCTGGACAAATAACATCCTCGCAGGCAAATAACAGCTCCACTCATATTTAGCAGCACCTACATGTTACAAAATCAACGAAAACTAAGAAAAACTCATTTTTATTGCATAAGCCTGAACATATTGAACAAATTGACATAGGTTTGAACGAGCTACAGCTGCATTTCACGCATTCATTCACGATCTTCCACGTAATTCTGTCTTAGGAACTTCATCACGGCTGGCCACAATCTTCAGTTCACGTTTGCCATTTCCGATGTCATGACTGAGCATGAAGATCGTATATCTCACACACACGTCCCTGAATTGAAGAAAAAAACAATGTCATTATTTATTATTTCTGTATTCATTGGGCACCACTACCTGATCGTTAAATATACAGACAGCGTGGTAAAACTGCCTTAACGTAATGTAAGAACAAATTCACGTAGCACAAATTAGAAAGGGCCATAGTTGAGGTTTGAAAGCAGCAGTCCAAACAAACTCTCGAAACATAACTTCCATTTTCTCTTGGCTTAAACACAATCCACCCTAGCAGCTCTTCCCTTTCTCTCTGGTCTTCTGGCAACCAGACTTGGTTCTTGACATGGCGTCTTAGGACCACCCCACTGACGCAGCGCTCGTGAATAAGCTCCTCTCACCCTTCTCTCTCTGGTCTTCTGGCATCTGGACTCGGTTCTTGACATGCCATTTTTGGACCGTCCCACTGACTTGATGCAGCACTTGGGAATAGGCTGGTGTCCTGCGCTTGGCATTTTAAGCAGTGCTGTAGAAATTTTGAGTTTACGATCACAGTTAACTTGCGCCGTGATTACTCACACGCTGTGACTTTTTGTTGACCGTTGCTGTAACTCGATGATTGATGTAATCAGATAATTTCATTTTGCCAGCATCTGTGCACATGAAAACATACCAAAATAACTTGGAAAATGCAATTTTTACAATTTAATCAATATCTCTCTTGACAAAAAGAAATGCACTGGTGATTTCTCAAAAGCTGCCACGCAATTTAACATAGAAACTAAATAGACTCGTTGATAAAAATATTTACACACACACACATATATATATATTGTTACACGTTCAGGTGTGATCTGAGGCAGTAGGTGTGTTGGTGGAGACACATGTCCTTGTAACATCTGTGAGATAACAGATGTTTGGATAGTTGGGAGTGCCTCACTAAGCATGGAAAATAGTATAAAAGAGAGAGCTTAAACAGTAGGAGGGTGGATTGTTGGTTGATTCGTTCTTCTTCGCTCTTCTTTCTTCTTGACGAACTGATGTTGAAACGTTGATATCTTGAAATGCAAATGGTCTGATGTCGTCGGAGAAAAAGAGAATTTTAAACAGTGTTACATCGTTTGCTGGTCGATACCCCAAAGGACAACGAGCTACGAACGCCAGCACGTAACAATATATATACATATATATACATATATATATATATATAACCACAAAGGTACACACTTACAGCCTGTGCATACATGAGTATTTCAACAGTCGGACACACTGACACGAATCTGTGGCAGAAAAAAGCTGACAAGCACAGAAACTCACCAGCTCACTTTACAAAAAGTGTTAAACACAAAGCTTGAAACTTACATAGCACCATTATAGTGACACGACTCTCTAGGTGGACGATATTACTAATTAAAGTGGATGCTAACCTAAAACTCGGAATGGCAGAGCAGTTGGACGAACTCTCCAGAATTCCTCTGGAAGCTCATATATGTCGTTGTTCGAAATCGTTTCAAAGTTCCCAAAATCGATGAAGAAAACTGTCGAAGCTGTCTCTCCCCGCTGTTTTATCCAAACCCTGCAAGGAAGAAAATGCCATTAAGAATGGAAATCTTCAAGCTCTGATCTGCTGAGTAGAAGTGGAGATGAACATCTGGACAATTAATTTGTTCATCTGAATACAGCAAGCAATTTACAGTATGTTTAGTTCTTCTAAACCGGTTCAACATATAATTCTACAAGGCCCTTATCAGACTGACCAAAGCAACAACTGGTCAATGATCATGCGGCTGCAGATTCAAATCCACGTAATGACCCTGGGCAAGTTGTGTGCACACTTTGTCACTAAGCAGTATTATCTGGTACTGGCATAAGCTGGGGAGTAAACGGAAAGTCCTGCGATGCATTGGCCCCACGTTCAGGCCCTTGGGATCTGTCCACTGCCGGCTCAAGGACCCAAAGAAAAGGAAATGAGCGCCTCCACGATGTCTCACTTGTGGGATATTGGATACTTTACATCAATTGACGACTGCTTCTAGCGAAACTACAGTCAAAAATTATAATCTTTTGGAAAAGCCTGGTCAAAATCTTAATTGTCAGAGAAACGAGAATTCAGGCTACCGTGAGTGAAGAATCATCTAATCGTGTTAACGTGAATGAACCTTGAACAGTTCTGAACGTGGTACTGGTAAGCAACTTAAACTGCTGCATGTCACCAGATAGTGGTACTTCACAAATACGATACATAAAAAGCTATTGAGATAACATCTCACCTGCACCAGTCTTCTCCATATTTAGCAGCGCCTCTTCGCAGTGGAGCCGAGGCAAGTTTCAGCCTGCCTGAGATTTCTTCCATTTTAGGAATCAAGTCGTACATCTTCTGCAGATCAGATTCCTATAATAACACATTTACAGTTCAAATGATAAAATAATTACCGACGACAAATTAAAAATTACAGCAAAAAATTAAAATTACAACCAAAAATTTTTTTAATGACAGAAACATTTTTTTTAAATGACAAGGATGTGAAAAACTGTACATCACTTTATACAAACATAAATACATACAAACATACATAAATACATACAAACATACAAAAATACACATACATACAAACATACATAAATACATACAAACATACATAAATACACATACATACAAACATACATAAATACATACAAACATACATAAATACATACAAACATACATAAATACACATACATACAAATATACATAAATACATACAAACATACATAAATACACATACCTGCATACACACATACATCCATACATCCACAAACAAACACAATAAAGCATGTAGCAGAACTTACAAAAGGTTCAGAGGCCACTTGTCCCCAGAAGAAGCTGTTTTCGAATCCAGGAACAACACAGATAATGACAACATCGATTGTATCAGGCATCATGTGGTGTGTCGGCAAATTATCACCGGGAAAAGCATCTACGATCATCCTCTGCAGCTCCTTCAGTCGCATCTCGTCTGGTATCGGCCTCAGAGGTAGTGGCACCAAGGCTGAACTTTGTAAGGAAGCAGTTACCGCTGACGACGGACTGCTTAGCAACGCTGCACAGCCATGGCTGTCAAGTGTAGCAACCTCGTTAGCAGCAGACTGGAAATGCCCAAGGGAGTTCAGATGATCGTGTTGTAACGTTGGCACGACTTCCTGAGCAGACATCTGCAAACTGTTTTGGTTTTTCAAAGAATCACTTCGCTGCATGGATGGTGCAGTTTGAGCTTTAAATTTTTCATGCATTTTCTGATTAGATTTCTGAAAATCCTCGTCGACATTTTTGAGCTGCTTTGATGGTTGAGCGTTTTGAATAGGCCCCTGTAAATTAGCTTGCGAATTCAAAAGTCCGAACGACTGCTTTGAATTTACATCATTCTGCGCCAGTGGTGCGAAATCGTCTATGACTGCCTCAGAGTTGCATAGTTCGGCCAGTCGCAGGGCCTTCTGAGAAAGAGGTGGTCGATGTTCTCGGATTTTCGCGATCTCCTCCGTCGACAAAAGTGGTGGGATCTCTCTATTAGTCGGTGGCTGCACGCTAACTTGGGAACTTCCGTGATCTGTTCGTGAGACTAGTGGTGGCATCTCCGACGTCGGGAAAGATCTTTGCTGAAAGTTTTCCTGTTCTTTTGAAGTACTGGTTGAGTGGGGTCTCGAAACGTAGGACTTCTCCACCGGTGGTAATTTCTCCCCATGTAGCATCACCGTACGTTCATCTAAAGAATTGTAATTGTAATTTAAGATTTATAAAGCGCCACTTCGAGAATAAACTCAACAGGGGCTCTCCCGACCCGAACAAGTAAAATCACTGTTAAACAGTAGTCTTCAGGCACCTGCAAAACCCGGAAAGGGGAAGAGAAACCCTGAGAGGGGAAGAGAAATCCTGAGAGGGGAAGAAAACAATAACACACAACAAACATCCAGCAGAAGCCAGGGCTGCACTGGGTGGGCTGCCGAGTAAGTGACCTCAAAGAGGCACAACGTTAATTTACAGAGCAACACCACATTTCTCATGTGTTTCTTACACTTTCATGTGCCAGCAGCACATTACAGCGTCTGCCAGTAAATGCCACTATGGCCATTTCAACATATGCAGTCAAACAGTAAAGTTAACATTTGTAAAGGCGATTTGAAATGTTTTCATAGAATGTTAGCCAATCTTCAAGTTTTACGGGCCTAGTGCGCATCTTGGCTGGTTCTACCCACGGGATTGTGATTCTCAAATGCAATTTTGCTTTTTTGAGAGCATCAACTGATGTCTTGTGTAATATTGGCGCCAGAGAAGTTTCTAGATTAGATTAGTGACCCTTAGACCCAATGCCAACCACACAGAAATTGCAAACATGGAGCTAACTAACTTAACTTATGGCCAATTCTGTCACACCAAAAACATCTCCGCATCTAAATCTTTAAAAATACGCATTACACATGTACGAGTAGAAAGGTATGCTTATGTTTTCTAAACTTACTGTTGCATCCGACTGTGCAAGTCAAGTTTTCAAAACCAGAGCAAATGTCCAAAATCTCGTCTTCTGCAAGATATTACAAAAGTATTTTTTCCGTGCATTCTCTAAAGATACACGGGTGTCTTCAGCCAGTGCTGAAACATTCCAGCATTAGTCACTTCCCGCATGGCCCCACATAATGAGCCAAGGGCTGTGTAGGAGTATTATTCATAGCATAACTGCATTTTAGTATTCATTTAAATATTAATGCCTGTTAATTTATTCACTCATTCAGAGCATTTACATAGCATACCTCGAGAAAACGGTTTCCAAGTTTGTGGAAGTAGGTATAAATTGTAATTTGAGATTTACAAAGCGCCTATTAGAGGATAAACTCAACAGAGGTGCTTCCGACCCGAAAAAGTAAAATCACTGTTGAACAGTACAGTCTTCGGGAGCCTGCGGAACACTGAGAGGGGAGAGAAAGAAGCTCAAGTCGCAATTCTCGAGGGTGATGATTTCAGCAAGTGGGACCAACATATACATAAATGTATGTATGTATCTATCCATCTATTAATGTATACATAAATGTAAACCAATATCCTGGGTTTATTATCGATATGAAATCAAACAGTTTTAAAGTCACAAGATTTTAGATCTGTCAGACAACCTTGTTCCAGAACCTCTAAAAAGTCCTTAAAGGCGCTATATAAATACTCACAGATACATACATACACTACAATATTACATACGTGAGCCACTACAGCTGTTTATTAACTGGACGAAAAGCCGTCATCACTTACGGCCACCATTTCTTGTGGGTTGAACATGTCCTTCTGGCTCACTCATTAAGCTCTTGTGTCTTGAAGCAACGTCAACAAAAATTGGCACCCCGTGAATTGACCAGTACCTTCTGGAAGCATCCTCAACTTCACGAAAAGTGTTAAACACGGCAAAGCACGACTGTCTGAGAAGAAACAAACGACATAACACAACGTAAAGCATTCCAACACAGATACAGTGGTTCTGCAATAAGCACTTAAGAACAGATAACAAGAATTTATACCTCTTTACACAAGGAACTGGAACAGGTCATCTTGTCTAATACAAAAAAATATGTACAAACTTGGAAAGTCTAACATAAGTCTAACATAAGTCTAACATAAGTCTAACATAAGTCTAACATACTATAGCGGGACATTTGTCCCTTCTGGATTGCCCTTTGATGCCAGCACTTGTAATATTTTCGGTGAAACTGTTGTAACTGTCTAGATTTGTTGGTGATTCAATAAACAAACTCAATTCAATTCAATTCAAGCAGCCTTTCAGCAGCATTCAAAATCTACTCTTCTTGACACTTTCTCCATCTTTAATACTTTGCAGATGAATCTCAGATTCAATAGTCTGCTGTTTCCACTCACATTGACAACGGCACTATCTTGACTGAATTCGTGAACAGCTGTCTTAGCTCAGCCTAAAATATAAAAGACAAAATATTTGCGGCTTCTGAATACATTCATGTATGCTTCTGCATACATTTTATGTATGCGTGTATATAGGTAAGTATGGTTTGCCATTAGCTGATGCCTTGTGTGTTAGATACCTCCATGAACGAAGTTACCAATTAATAACAATAACAACAACAACAATAATAATAATAAATGTATGCAGAGATCAAGATACTTGATAAACTACCTCTAACTATCTCTCAACAGGTCTGCATTTACGAAACACAACAAAAGAGAACATTTTCTAAACTGCAAACAACCTCTACTGAAGTGACACACAGCAAAGGCGGATGAAAAATATTTGCAGAGGTTGCACCACGTTTATCAAAACTAAACGAACTAGACTTAACAACAAACAAAAACATCCACGACTGGACTACCATTCTCGTACTACTTTTAGTAAGTAAGTAATGCATTTGTTAACATGCCACACGTCCTTCGACTGCGTGAAGAATCGTACACTACAACATGTAAGATGAACGCAAAAACCAGACACCTCTTCCTTGCAGGTTACATCGCATAACAGTCGTCCATTCATCTGCACCACTTTTGTGTTTAGGGCATCTTATAAGAAGTCATATGACAAAATAGGAATTTTCACAGACTGACTAGGAATGCAGCTGAAAGAGCTGAAAATCCCATACATCTGTTTCCTTTCCTGTTGTTCTAAGTTTTTACAGTTTTCTGAGAATTGTTGTCATTTGTCTTGTGCTAAAGAAGTACTTACTTACATACACATTCCTGCTAAAAACTGCAATTAGAAATCATATTTACCGTTTTTGTTCCGACAGGAATATTCTTCACGTACAAATTATATGTATCTACACATGCACACACAAATATGAGAAACAGCCGATGCAGTGAACAAGTCATTTCCTAACATCTTCAGTCTGACAAAAAACACTGAAATAATTGGATATTTTAGAAAATATTTTTTTAAATAATTGCCAAACGTTATTTTCCTACCAGCCTTAGTCCCAGCAAAAGTAAAATGATGGGTAAATTTTAAAAAGTAACTGTCATATAACCAAATTTTAAATCTGAACTACAAATCTGTCAAACTCAAGCGCAGAAACAATAGAAACAGTTATGCTTAACTGCCTCTGAGTCCAGGTATCCTTAAAAGAAAACAAGAAATTTGCTCAAGTTTTGCTTCAGATACAAATTAAAAGGTTGTACTCAAATGAAACTGAAAGAATTACAGGTTTTTAGATTAAACGTAAGTTTATTTTCTTCATAAATATGAATTGTTAACTACTTCAATTACATACCTCCCCATGGGTTTAGATTGGGTTGCTAAAAACACAACACAAACAATAATTATTTTACCTTTTGAGTAACATTAAAACATTTAAATGCAAATTCTTCCAACCAACCAACCAACATCTCACTTGAAATGTTGCAATAGTGGACGTTAAAGGCAACAAAACTCAATTTTAATGAGTTTGATGAGTTAATGATCATTACCAAGTCTACCAATTCGGTTATAATCTTATAAATTCTATAGCACTGTTGACCCCCAATGAGACCCCGATGGCAACATTTCCATGACTTTTCAACCTCTAGCTTCTTGTGAGTTGCGGCTCGAGCTCCTCAGTTTGCCCCTTCCGCAGTTTCACAGGCGCCTGAAGTCTGTCTTATTTGACAGTGGTATCTCTGGCCTGGTTCGGGAGCACCCCTGATGAGTTTATTCTTGTCGTGGAGCTTTATAAATGTCAAATTACAATTACGAATTACAATTACGAATTACAATTACGAATTACAATTGCGAATTACAATTACGAATTACAATTACTAATTACAATTATGAATTAAGAATTACAATCACGAATTACAATTCCTTACTTCAGTCTGAAGTGCTGCATTTGCTGGCCAACTGGTGGAACTCGAACTTTCTTTTTTCCGTTGCACTTTCTCCGTCTCATCTCTCGAGGTAGGCGGTGGTGGTTCATCAGTCGTCTGCTTCAGGCAGCCTCTCTGAATGTTAAGTAAACATGAACACTCTGTTAACAGCCTCAATGTATTGTGTTTCACTCCAGCACTCACAAAAACCGTAGCACTTAAAATACTCTTTACAACACTCTATCACTGCTACTTTAACTATAAACACAAACACTGACAATTTTCATACTAAAAATATTAAATACTTTTTTAGATTACTTCATCATCATCATCCTTGATTACGTTAATCCTTAACAATAACGATACTGATTCTTTATTCTTCCAAGACTTTAGAAGTCACAGGGATCAGTTACAGCATAAAAATAAAATTAATGTTAATATTTTTTTATCTTTTTTACTGTTGCTGTTTTAATTCCACCAGCCAATCAATGCAAATATACAACATGTTTAAAGATTCATTTAAAAGCTTTTCCATATAAGAAGATAATAAATAAATTAAACAAGAAAATCCTACTTGGCTGCTAAAGCACTTTGAAGGGCCTCCTCTGTCCTCAAATTCAATCTCCCAATCATCATTCTCGACCAAAGGTGGTGGTTCACCGCTGCAGGGAAATTCTGAATTATCCTTTCTAAAATCTGCACCATTGTCAAACCTCGCTTCCGAAAAAACCATCGACTCTTTGAAACCCAACAACTTTGATGGCTGAATTTCATTGGCAGCCGATTCGAGTGCAAAGGCAGGTTTGCTTTTCTCAACATCTGACTGAGATCTTCGCTGCTGGCCAGGTTCGACAGCGAACCTATGATGCAATAGTTCGCCAACATCGTTTGGCTTGTTCAAAACATCCACAGAATTTAGTGAGTTAACTACATTGTTATTTTTTGTGGATGGATTCTTTTGAGAAAGCGACTCTCCGTCTGAACTGACTGAAGCTGCAGATGAATGACCAGAAGAATCACCAGCAGACAGCTTAGTTGGAACATCTGGCTTTCCTCCTGAATTCTGGTTTCGTGCTGGCTCTACTTTTAACACCTTATCTCCATATCGTTGCCTGTTGAGTTCTGAGCATATCCGTTGCCCGACTTCCTTAGAAGTTACGACCCAAGCACTACAATTTTAACACCAAAAACGTTGGCCCAAAATTCCTCTGAAAAAGTTGGCCAAAAATTCCTAACGCAGATTATGCATAATCTTAATCAGTCCTTTTAACATGTACCTCACGTTACGTTTTTTGTGAAGTACTGGAATTAACAAAGCATTCATAGCCAAGGTGGGGCACGGTGGAGTGGTATGGACTGTGCCTCGTAACTGGAGGTCGCACGTTCGAATCTGCCTAAAGCCACTGCGTAGCAACCTTGGAAAAGTTGCTCATTCACAATTGTCTGTGAGGAAGGCAATGGGAAACCACCTCACTCATCTCATCCCTGCTTGGCATAAAGCCAATGGACCTGCCTTCAGGCAGAGAGCTTATCATCATCATCATAGCTAAGATGACAGCCACTAATGTTTTCCACAGTCTAACAATATTACGCATGTACTTTGTATGCATATATGTACTGTGCAAGTATACACATTACGTTAGCATGTATGTATTTATTTCTGCATTTATCATATGCCACTATCTAATGGCAAAGCATTAATCGATGATGCTGACCAATTGTGAGTGAAGGACTCACTGAAGGTCCGTGTAACCATCTCGAGGGAGGCTAGAATCCGTACTCTCCGCGTTACAAGCCAAGTGTTCTAACAATAGGCTACCATGCCCCACATGTATGTCTGCATATGTCTACGTATGTACAAATGTATGTAAGTAAGGATGTATGCATGTACCTCAACATTTGTATGCATCTTGCTATTTTTGTAGTGACTTTTAGAAACCTTATAAAGGCATGCTAAAACATGCCTGCCTAACAGATCTAAAAAGATGCAACTTAAGAAAGGCTGAAAATGTTTCCTGTACCGTCTGTGGCATGTTTACATAGCAGAAGGTGCTCATTTCCATGTCTCAAATTCTGGTGATGTATCCTGTTTTAGCTTTTGTTGGCTGTCGTATAAATCTAGAGATTACGATAACGATCGTGATTACAATTACATCAGCCTCTTAACCAACATGTCACCCCATAATTTAACCAATTACTCACCTTATGCTGGTTTGATGCGTAGCCATTCGAATCTCCTTCACTGGATATTCCTTCAGGTACGACTTCATAGTTTCCTTTACAAAAACAAAGTAATCGTCAAATGATGGAATGTGGAACTATTTTACCTGTCACTAAAACCAGTGATCCCAACATAAGTCGATTTCAAGTTGAACACCAGACAAATAAATTACCAAGAGACAGACCCTGCAACTGTCCAGGCAATACGGAAATGGTAACACGCTTACAGTAAAGGTAACATGATGCTCCTTAGAAGCACAGAGGCAAAGCTAACACACATATGTACACACCTTCATAGAAAGTCCTAGAAGCACAGGGACTAAGGTAACACACTTTGTAATTGTAATTTGAGATTTATAAAGCATCTCTTAGAGGATAAACTCAACAGAGGTGCTTCCACACCAAAAAAGTAAAATCACTTGTCTGCACCCTCTACAAAAAATCCTTAAAAGCAGACAGGTAAATGTAAAAAAATTGGTTTGCATACTTCTGTTGAAACACCTCAGCAAATTGGCATTTGACGATTTGCATATTTTGGTAGTAGCATGAACAAACCAGAGCAATAGAACAACAGGATTCCTTGTCACACTCGTTAAACTGCTCTCGTTATCTCAGTTTCATTACACACTCATTCGATTAATTTATATAGCACCTCCGTATGACATTCCACCCAGTCCAAATGTGTATCTAGCACCTCCAGCCATGAGAAGATGCAGATCGAGAGGAGAGCCATTCCAGGTATATGACCCAAAGCTAACCACAACTTTTAAATTCCTCAAACACAAAAACTTCTAGTACAGCAATCTCACCTTTGTCACATTTGCAGGCAAATTCCCAATGTAGACTGTCATATTTACATTACCACCTGTGAAAAAAACACGTTCAAGAATATTTTAATGAGAAAACCACAAGTAACTTAAGCCTTTGCTTTGCTAAGCAACAGTTGTATAATTACCGTGAATGAAAACAGAAACTATTCGGACAGAGCTTAGAACAATAAAGGACGTAGCAAAGAAGAGACAGAATGAATGAAACTTGTAGCTGCTCTCTAACAACGCTGAGTCATAACAAAGATGATTAGCACCGCCCTCCTTCATCCAGGCTTGGGACTGGTACCGCCCGCTCCTCTTCTGCCTTAACACTTCTCCGCCCGCCCGTCACCTCATCCTTAAAATTTGGTAATTGCTCCATACCCATAGCTGCCCCTGGTCTCCATGGCGTGGCTTTTGTTGGGCGCTGTAGAAATCTTGAAATTACAATTATGATTATGAGTATGGGAGTGGCAGATTTATGAATGAACCTGTCCAGAGGTTTATAAATATGGCTTGCAGTTTCCTCTTAGGGCTACCATTCTCCGACGACCAGTATGCTATGCTATGTTAAGTCCTGTACAGAAAGTTACAGAGTGAGACTGAAGAAAGGCTTCATCCACAGCTTATTAACTAGTACGATCTTCTAAAGCCACTGAATTCCAATAGAATACATTTGTGAACTGAGTTTCACTTCACTGACTTATGCATAACGATATGCATAACGGTATGCATAACGATATGCATAACGATATGTATAACGATATGCATAACGATATGCATAACGACAATCGCCGTAGACAATTACTTGGGTTACATTAGATCAATAGAAACCTCAACATGAAGAATGACACTAAATAAACATACAAGAATATCAGAGAATTGGATTGGACAATGACGGACTAATACAGCAGGCTGAAAGAAGCAGCTCAGCACCAACAGGAGTGGCATGATCAGAAGTTGAACCTGCCTGAAGGCAGAAAACCAGAAAAAGAAGAGAATTAATATTGGAAAACAAATAAATGAAATAAACACATCAGTGCATCCTTACTGCTGGTGCCGTTCTGCGGAGCTGCATAGCTGTCTCTGTACTGGGCTTTGCGAGCCGTTGGGTTTATGTAGGACATGTTCTCTGCAACTCCAAACGCATATAATACATCTTTCTTGATTGCAACTCTGAAATAAAGCCATCGACCCTTATAAGTATCGAGTTGCAGAAATCACTAGACACTCCTTACAACAGTCATCAGCAAAACATAAATTCAGAAATTTCTCGCATTTCATTTTGCAAACAACGTCGTTCAAACCCAGGACCTCGTCTCTGAAGACTATAATTTCCAGAGGCTCAAAATAAATAACTGAAAACCGTAGGTGTTCCTCATCCTCAAGGCAGTGCGTCCAGTTACTATGAACACGTGTCATCTGTCAACTGTGGATGGGAATTCTTTGGTTAGGCTCTGCATGTTTGTGTGTGTTGAAGGCTACCAGTTGCAACTTTCCTAGTTATCTGGACACTGCTTGATTTCTGATGCATATTTTTTTGTTTTTAATGACCTTTAACATCAGTTAGGTTCATCTGGTTAGGTTCTCTTGAAGAAGTGCTTAACAAATGTATGATTACAATTACAATCATCTTACCTTACCTAGGCAAGATTTCTTGACAAGTAAATGAAGCAAGTACTGTATTGTTTCCAGAAAAAGTCAGAGATCTGCAAAGCCACTAACTTCACGACGTCCGGAATATCATTCAGGAAAGCTTCGAATGACCCATATCCATGCTCTCTCCAGTTGAGTTTCTCCCCTACAAGTTTCTTGTAATCTTGTTCAACTTGCTTCAAGGGAACTCCTCCGACTTTTGACAGCAATACAGAACGAAGATTCTTCTTGATGTTCTCCATCCAGTCTAACTTAGGCCTCCGAAAATCTTCATAAAATAAAGATCCATGGACATACCCTAAATGCACACTGTAATGATGGGAATTAAGTAATTCAACCTGCGAGAAATCTAACTTTAAATCAAAAGGCACCAGCAATTTAATATTTTTGGCCAAAAGGTTTCAAAAGCACATAAAATGGAACATGACCTCCATGATGCTTTTATTTTAGTTCTGTGGGCACAACAAATCGCAAACACGGAGCTTTGACCCTGATAGCTGAAATGTGTATTACGCCACTGTACCACTGTACCCGTCAACTACGGCGCTTTCTAAATCGTCAACTACCATTGAAAAAGCGCGTGGTGGTCGGAAACTAAGTTTAGAGCAAAGTACTAATAGGAATCAAAAAAGAAACACATCATATACCAAGCAAGTTTTCTGATAAAGTATGCAAATTCTACATCGGCATTATATGCAACAATTGGTGAATTTGGTAACATTAAACTTAATCGCGCCTTTCGCGATCTCCAACCGGAAGTCAATCTTTGCATAACACTGTAGCGTTATATAAAGTTGTCGATGTTTTATAGCGTCAATCTTTATTTGCATCTAATCCAATTACTCACTTGACTTAATTATGTAGCCACTATGGTAAAGCAAGACTAAACCATATAGCAGCTCGTTGAACGATTAACGAATCAAAAAGTGATGGAAACTCATAGCAGAATTACGACAATTATCTGATCCATCATACGCACTCACCATCACTTCACCCTTTCCAAACTCAGCGCAGGTCTTCCGGGTGATTTGTTTGAGATTTAAATCTAGGGCCAGCACAGTCCGTACATGGGGACCTTAAATGGCGTGGTGCCCATTCAACTTGGCAGCGATGAAGGATCTCGCCTGATTAATTCATTGAAAAATGAGCAGGGTCGAGGCCATACGGTCGCTGTAGAAAAACGTGTACATGTACAAGGTCAAGAAACCTAGTTCGTCCTCGAGTTTCAGCGTCACTGCTTACACTCAATATCCGCAGCACCACAAACTTCGCTTTTGCACATACCTGAATGGCTCTCTGGCCAGGCTCTTTCACAGATCCTATCCCGACTTCTTTCTCTTATCCCTCTTTCCGCTCCAATCCCAAACATCACCCACCGTAGCTGCCATGCTGTCTTTCAGCCTAACTCTTAGATCTTGACATGGAACAGAACACTTTTGCCTATCGAGTTTGTTTTGACTGAGCGACTGTGAATAAACTGGTCCCCGTGACGTGGCTTTCGTTGGGCGCTGTAGAAAGCTTGGGATTACCATAACGATTTCCGATTTTTGGCCTGGAACATATACTGACTCAAAAAAATTTGAGTTGTTGGATGGGTTTCAACAGTGGTACATTTGCAACAAGTCATCCAGTTAATGATTTAGGGATAGGAGTGGAAACAAGTTCTGACTGCAATAATGTGAAACATTATGAAACTATGCGAAAGAACAAAATTTAAAAAACTGCATTTAAATTTCCATTTAATACTATACACTTGTTGTATATGGTATATTAACAAGCAACTAAGCACTGTAATCTAGATCCATCACAACTGGGTCAATCTCGATTATAAAAATTAAAAGCAAAGGCTGAATATTTACAAAATTATTAAACACCAATTACACAGTCTTAATTGTAAAATATGCATAAAAGCAAAGTCAAGCGAAGCTGAAGCTTATCCACAGCCTCAATGGTGCCGACTTCGTCCCATTCGTCGCTTATTTCAGAGATTTTATCTCAGGCTAGCACAGTTCATACACGGGGACCTTAAACGGCGTGGCACCCATTCAAATGGGCAGCAGTGGTGAAATATTTCACCTGATTAATTCATTGAAAAACGAGCAAGGTCAAGGCCACACGGTCGCTATGGAAGAAATGTACATTTCATTTACACATAAGCTTCTGCTCACAAGTTGTTCAAACTTACTGGAACAAGCAATTCATTTGACTGATAAGTGAGCAAATGATTTATCGGCTGTTAAACTGTTTTTTCAAGACAAGTTGCGCCACAGTCATGTCTGCGAAATGCCTTCACATTGTAGCTAGACCTCATTCCTGTGTTCAACGGGGAACAATCACTGAAACAAAATACAGCAGAGGAGTTCAGCAAAAAATTAAATCAGCACGTTAAACTAATTACATGCAAAGACACTGGAACCTCCTTACAATATACACCGAAGACTCGGCAAACACTTCTGATAAAACACATGCAGAAAAAAATTTAATTATTATTACATGACCTTTTTATAAGGCGTTTCTTGAGGTGGCTCCCATTTAGTGCAAAATCAATTAATAGCTATTATTACTTTTATTATGATTATTATATTACTATGATTAGCAACATAACCGGCCTGTTTAGCTACCCTGATTAAAATGTTTATGTCAAAGTGCCTCCGAGTGTGAGCATGCCGGTCTGCGTCCTGGTAGTGGCTCATTTCAGAGATAATAATCGTGGGCTAGAACAGTCTGTACATGGAGACCTTAAATGGCATGGTGTCCATTCAAACAGGCAGCAGTAGCGAAAGATCTCACCTGATTAATTCATTAAAAAATGAGCAGGGTCGAGGCCAAATGGTCACTTTAGAACAACGTGTGCATTTACATTTACTGAGTTGGTGGGGTAATCATAATCATAATCCCAAGATTTGTACAGCGCCCAATGAAAACCACATCACGGGGACCAGCTTATTCACAGGCGCTCAGTCCAAACAAAATCGAAAGGCAAAAGTGTTCGGTTCCATGTCAAGATCCGAGAGTCATGCAGAGAGACAGCATGGCAGCCATGGTGGGTGATGTTTGGGATTGGAGCAGAAAGAGGGAAAAGAGGAAGAAGGGGAGTCAAGACAGGATCTCTGAAAGAGGATGTAAAAGATGCATATGTAACCATCTTCTACTCAGAATCATCCGTTGTTTAGTCCAGATCACGATACCACATCACGAGATCACAGCTGGCCAAAGAGTGATAAACTAGTACAATAAATGGACATTTACTTCTTCTTGAAGAAGAGAAGAAACTGTGACTACCTGGATGGATGAACGTTCTGCATGTGGCGAATGACTTTCTGTTTAGTGACGGCTTGGTAGTCGCAGCTGCCACATTTCCACGGTTTCAGCTGAACGTGGTGCATCAGGTGAACGTGCAGCGATGAGCTGTACGCAGTCGAGTAGCTGCAGATGCTACAGAAGTAGACCTGATCAAGACAAACACAATGACATTTACCGTTAAGGTAAGGTAAGGTAATCACTCATTTATAACACAACCCTATCAAAATTTGTCCTAGAGATATAACCCAGGATTGAAGGACATTTCTGCTGAAGCACACACATGATAACAGCGATCCTACAGTTGCTATGATGATGATGATGATGATGATGATGAGTTCTCTGCCCAAAGGTTTGATGCCACCTGGGGATGAGATGAGGGAGATGGTTTCCTGTTGCCTTCCTCACAGATATTTGTGGGTGAGCAACTTGTCCAGTGGCTTGAGGCAGATTCGAACTCGCGACCCTCCGGCTAAAAGGCACAGAACATACAGCTACACCACCACTCAAGGGTTATATGGTCAGTAAATTGTGAATTTCACATCATGCACAAGGATTTGAACCCCAACTGCAGAGACAAACACATTTGCTATTACTACAGGACAGACAGGCTATAATGAAACCAAAGATACCTAAAGTAATTCATAGCCACACCACAGACCATCAATATTACGGCTGTGTTACAATCATTCATGAATTACATTACTTATTGATACCTACACAATGTATCAGTCCAGCAGATCTACAGCTAGCCGCTGTAAAACAAAAGCACAAACTGAAATGTTTTCATCTACATGCAACCACACATTTCAATGCGCCTGCATTTCTGCCACGGTTCTAACAGTTCAACTGAACATTTGAAACTCGTCAAATTTCAGATTTCTCTTTAAACTCTTAATGACGAAAGAATTTGAAGAGAAGCTCATATAAATATACAAGTGCCTGCTAAACATTTTAAACTGAAGTGCTCATGTTTTTCTTTCAATTCCAGATGACAGTCATAGTGCATATCATTGGATATTTCTGTATTTCTGCTATAAGACAATTTATTAATCTGGTACTTAGATAATCAGACTATTGCAAGATACTGATTCTATAAAAACAACAAATAAACAACTCAAGAAAATACGATGCCTTTTTTTTGAGGTATGTTTTCGAAGGTGCCTCACAAGGTCGTGTCGTACAACCGCCTGGAAGGGACAGAGGGAGCAAACGTAGTCGCCCCTTCCCTGGTGAAGTCTTTTGTGCTTCTTCAGGCTGCCCCTACAGTTTGTGCAATATTCGCAGGAATCACAGATGAACCGCTTGCACGTGGAGTGCTTCATAGTCCCATGGTTCTCCAGGGCCCATCGGTAACATGTGGTAAAACCACAGCCAGGCTCCCGACATTCAAGAACATCACCTGTGAAGAAAAAGACACCTTGCATCAACAAGCCATGCCAAAATAAGAATTCCTGCACTGTTCTTAACACTAGGAAACTGTCCATATGTAAAATGTTAACATACACATTTTTCTACAGCGACCGTATGGCCTCGACCCATTCTCATTTTTCAATGAATTAATTGGGTGAGATCCTTCACCACTGCTGCCCATTTGAATGGGTGCCACGCCTTTTAAAGTCCCAGTGTACAGACTGTGCTAGCCTGAGTTTCAAATCTCTGAAAGAAGCCATGACTGGGACACAAGCCAGCATCCTCATGGTCAGAGGCGCCTTGACACATGCATTAACCAGCGTAGCTAACTGGGCATGTGTTACCAATACGTAACACAGCAAACAACTTTGGACACCAGCAACTAGATTACACAGCTGAACTCTAATCTAATCAAATCCAAATTTAATACACGAAATATCCAACAAAGCTCACTCTAAAGCAAAAAGCTCTGGGATTAAAAAATGAGAAGAAAATTTCGCAAGGCAGACCGAACAGCAACTGTGAACAAACTGGCCTGTATGCTTCCTGCTGTGTTCCAGTAGAAGCCTCTTGTATCGACATCTGTATTCACACTCCCCGCACTGGAACGGCAGGTATTCTGTTAAAATATCACAAGAAGCAACACTTAAAAACTCCAATCTCAAGTATTATCAGCATACAAATTCACCTATGCTACGCCGCATGCAATTTCTGCACTGGCCTTTCAATCAAAACTGAAAGCATGCCTTTTTAACAGATCCTATTCTGACTCCCCTTCTTCCTCTTATCCCTCTTTCTGCTACAATCCCAAACATCACCTACCATAGCTGCCACGCTGTCTCTCTGCCTGACTCTTGGACCTAGAATTTTGGACCTAGAACCAAACACTTTTGCCTATCGATTTTGTTTTGACTGAGCGCCTGTGAAAAAGCTGGTTCCCGTGAAATTAAAGCCCACTCTGAAGCTATGGTAATAATACAGGCTAGTCACCAATGAGCACAAGTAGGTATCTTGAAGGGCACTACATAAATTACTTAGTACACTACAACACACCGCCTACTTGATTTGCAAAACGAAGACAGCATTAGCAACTCTAAGACAACTGTTACAGTTCCAAGATGGACCAACTGTTGAACACAGACCCATACAATAACGTTGAAGTATCCAATACCCCACAAGTGAGATGCAGTGGAGGTGCTCATCTCCTTTTCTTGGCCCTTCAACCACCAGTGAAGGAATCCCAAGGCTCTGGTCACGGGGCCACTGCATCGCACGACTTGCTGTTTACTTCCCAGCTTACGCTGGTACCACATCATACTGCTTGGTGACAGAGGCACTGCGAGCGCGAACATGCCTAGGGTCGTTACAGGGAGTCATGAACATTGACTAAACGTGTTACCGATAGACCACCATATCGCACACAATAATAACATAAACTGAAAACCATACCTTCCACATCAGAGCTTCATGTTACCTTTGTGTATCCATGCGTGTTTTTCCATTTCACGTTTTTCTGCAAAGCACTGGCTGCAGAACTCGCACATAAACGGACGGACGTGCATATTCATGTGCTTCCGAAAGCGACTTCTGTTTTCAAAAGATGAAGAACACAGGCCACATGTCATACGTCCACTATGGCATGACCTCACGTGGCGATCAAAAAATCCCACCATCCGTGTGTTGAACGAACATGAGGAACATTGGTATCGCTTCTCTTGCTTTCCCTTGTGATACGTGTCCACAAGAAACACGCTGTATGTTGCCTGGCGCTTCTGACGAATAGTTGAGACTGTGTGAATGTCTTCAACGCAGTCTGAGACTGTGTGAATGTCTTCAACGCAGTCCGTCTTTTCGAGCACTGCATCTGGCATGCTGGTGACTGAAACGTTGAATGCGCACTCTAATGTAGAATTACCTGCATCCGAATCTGGAAAGATATTACATTCTAAATGCTCGGAAAGCAACGTTGGTGCCGTTTCAGCAGCAACTGAAGTTTCCAAAGTTTCCAAAGAGCCAGCTGCCTTGTCCAAAGCCGTTGCAAGATCAGAATTTGAAAGAGGAGACAATGACGTGGACAAGACTTCCTCTGTATTGACACCTCTTGTTAAAAGAGATGCTGACAACAGATATGGTGCTTTCATAGACACATCATCTTTCCCAATGTGGTCATCCAAAGCAAAAGCCTTTGCCTCTTTGCTGCAAATGCTTGTGCTTAACGGATAGGACAGTCTCAAGTCGCTTATATGCTCTAAATCACAACTGTTATTTTCTTCACACAGTGCTTCAACACCACCTCCGTAGCCATCGCTTCGTAACAAGTCATGTTCCATCTTGTTTTTTAAGCAACTAATATGCGTCCGTAACACCATAAGCAGTTCTCTTTCGATTGCAAATAAATGCGCAGGTGAAGCATCTACTGTGCCGCAGCAACTGAGCAGATGATTGGACGGGAAAGACTTCTTTCTCCAAAGTCCATTGCACTTCTCACAGCACAGGTAGACAATCTGACCTATAGAAAAATATTGGCAATCAGTATAACAAACAACAGAAGGGAATGCACTTACACGCCCCTTACAGCGCTACCCTTGGAAGCCACATCGAGAAAATTTTCAAGGAAGCAGCATCCAAATGAGGTCAAATTCTAATCCTAAATTCAAACGTTTAATCCCTGTCCCTGATTTTCACCATATACAGAATTTGCATTACACTAAAACATGCTATAGCGAGGGTCCCAGCTACTTTATAACCCATATTTACTACCATTTTTATCTTAATAGGTGCTTTATCTTAAATAATATTTAATATTTGCTTTATCGTAAAATGTGTGGATGCTTAAATCCTAAGAGATGCACTTTACCATGTGCAGCAGATTCACTTTTATATTAAGATGTGCACTTTTCTCCAACCATCGTTTTCATTTACCATTCTGAAGAACTGCCATTCATTTCATTAATGCAACTTTTATAAACAGGACAGAACTATGCTCCTGGCTTTCACATTCCTGGTTCAAGGTTTGAAGTTTCTGCCTGCTTCAGTCCAATCTTCCAGTTCTCAGCTGTCGTCCACACCTTGAATAAAACAATCCACTTTTCAGCTTGCCTATCCATCACAGCTCAGGCTAATAGCGACACTGACCTCCTCCCCAACTTTGACTGGACCTTCGATTATGACTGTTGACTGTGTGTTTATTGTGAAGAAACTGTCTTGTTTCATGGTTCATGTGATAACGACGCCACAGAAGTCTTCAGATAAGATTTGATATAAGATTGCTACAACGTCTGACTTTACAGCAGTGTACCTTATTTTCACATCTTTTGAGACAATCTCAAAATGCACCATGCATATGTCCAGATTCCTCTTCTGATTCCTTTTCTTCCCCTTATCTATCCTGCAGATCCAATTACAGACACCACCATCTGACTGATTGCCTTCCTGACTCTTGGATCTTGATCTGGAACCAAACCCTTCTTGACTATTGATTCTGTTTTGACTGAGCGCTTGTGAATAAGCTGGTGCTTGCAACTTAACCTTCATTGGGTGCAGTGTAAATCTCGAGTTACAATTACTGTGTCAAACAACTTGCCTGTTTTGTTAGATTCCAACCCAGAATCGTCTAACTGATTGTCAGGAATATCTTCACAAGTCAGATGCAGAGTGAAGGGCGGAGATGAAATGGTCCGAACCGGAGTGGAACTTGTTTCCAACGACCGAACAAGATCTGAAGCATCCTTTACGACTCTAGATTGATTAGATACAGAATTTGTAACCTGAACGGGATTTGCAACAGTTCTCACAACCTGAATCTGATTCATATTAGCGTTTACAATGTGAATCGGATTCATGGTGTTTACAACTTGAACGGGATTCATACAGTTGTTCACTACTTGCACTGGATTCAAACTGGTTGGACCGTTTAAACAGTGGCTGAATCCTAACGGCGTAGATCTCCAAATCTGAGGCAAACACCAAGTGTTGGGCAAAATGACGGCTGGCTTGCGAGTTTCCCTGTCCAATTCTTGTTTCACTGGCCTGTTATGCTTAAAAATAGTGGGAATTGCTTTCCATATGAGCTTATTCCTCGTTTCTGGGTTCATGAACTGTGAAGGTTCAAAGTGCTCGGAGCAGAGGAGACGTGTTTTGTAGAGTGTCTGGACAGGAATGTCGTCCAAAACCGATTTCAATCCACAGTTGTTCACCCAAAGACGAGATCTGCAGAATAAATCAGAAATATAATAAATGTCATCCCTGTAATTCGTACCACCAAGACAGATCTTTAGAAACTACATATAGTTCAGAGTTCCCATGCCAGATGCACAACAAAGATCCTTAAATATAAGTATTTTAAACTCATACTGCATTCATTATATAAGTAAAGTATTCCATATCCCATAAGTGAAACATAGGGAGGTGCTCACTTCCTTTTCTTTAGGCCCTTCAGCTGGCAACGGACAAATCCCAAGGTCCTGGACACGGGGCCAGTGCATCACAGGACTAGCCGTTTACTTCCCAGCTTACGTCGGTACCAAATTATACTGCTTGGTGACAGAGGCACTGTGTGCGCAAACAACTGGCCCAAGGTCGCTACACAAAGTCGAACCAGCAACCGCATGATCATTCACCAAACCGATAAGCCAACTGAAAAAGGTACATCATAAGGTGTCATAGCGACACAAGAGACTGGGCTTAACACAGAAAGAGTTCCAAAATCTAGGCCCAGCAACCAAAAAAGCTTGCTCACCAAGAACAGTTCTAGTTTCTGGCACAACAACAGAAAGGTATTTGGATGGCTTGCCATTCCATGGAATGTCACAGTCCAAGTATTAACCAGGCTCACATTGCTCGACTTCACTGTTATTTGTCATACACGGTTGAGAAATTGCAAAAAAAGCAGAACTGTGCAACATATGTAGGAATATATGAATGTTTATTCTCTGAATAAACATAATGCTATCTGAAACCTACCTCTTTGGCTCTCTGGGAAATCTAAAGTAGCTTATCTCAGGCTTTTTAAACTTTGCATTTCCGCAGTTCAATGCAGAACAGTAAGCTTTCGACCTGCTCTTCTTAGCCACGAGAAACAACGAAACATTGCCACAATTCTCCAAGGCAGTCTGCATCATAGTTTTACCACCAGCCCTTTTCAGACAGTACCAGTTCCGTCCTTAAGCACAAAAAAATATGACATCTACTTTAATGTTTAAACTCGCAGTAAAAATATCATCAGAGATATGCAAACACAAATTTTACTGTAGAGGCTTGCCTTGCAGGAAGGGCAATAATCCTAAATGTAGCACTTAAATACTGTATGCATGGCGCTATAAAGAGCTCGATTACTTTTTACATGTAAACATTACTTTTTACATGTAAACATCCGAACCCACGCGTCAGGTTGAAAGTTTTATATAGCTATGAAATTCTAAAGTTTGACATTTTTTCACACTGTCTGGTCCAGCAGTGCAAATATCTAAGTATACCTGTACGGTACTTAACTGCGCCCTGGAAATTAAAACACTTTCGGGTTTTAGGTGCACCCTTCATTAGCTCATCTGCTCGCTCATCGATACTTTCAACTTTAACATATGTTCCTGGTCTATCTTGTAAACTTACAGAAAAATCAGAGACTTACACCAGAATAATGTTTTTTAATTAGCAAAGAGATTAACTAAACAAAGTCAGGCTTCTGGAAACATTCCGTTTAATAATATCACAATAACAATTCTTTTGTTCACAAGCAATCGATAGATGTGGTGCAAATAGCTGGTTAATTTTCATTCAGCAGGTGTCGCTTTAGTTGACAGGTCCCTGGATCTAATTGCTCGAATCGAACAGAGGGCTCTGTACTGTGTAAAATGTAAATGTAAATGTACGCGGTTTCCTATACCGACCGTGTGATCTCGACCGTGCCTATTTTTCAATGAATTTTTCAATGAGTGAGATCGTTCACCACCGCTGCCCGTTTGAATGAGCGCCACGCCATTTAAAGTCTTCGTGTACGGACCGTGCTAGCCCGAGATTAAAATCTCTAAAATATAGCCATTATCGGTATGCGAGCGGGCATCCTCAGGCACAAAAGCGCCTTGACGTAAGCGTTGACGCCTTGACGTAAGCGTTGATCAATGTAGCTGATATGATATGATATATGATATATGATATATGATACTATACTTTTTAACGGCACCCCTTCTTCTTCTTATCTCTCTATCTCCTCTCCAACCCCAAACACCATCCCCATAGCTGCCACGCAGTCTCTCCGTCTGACTTTTGGATCTTGATCTGGAACCGAACCCTTTTTGCCTATCGATTTTGTTTTGACTGAGCGCCTGTGAATAAGCTGGTCCTCGCGACGTGGCTTTCGTTGGGCGCTGTAGAAATTTTGGAATTACGATTACGATTACGAACTAGAGGATACTAAACAGTTTGTGGAAACGTATAGCCGCGAAATGTACTTGAAGTTGAACTGTAATAAGAACTGTGAATAGCGCTACTTTAAGGGACTCTAAGCAGAAGGTCTAGCTACAGAAGCGTAAACAGTGTTACGGTTCATTATGCAAAAAGTTTACCAGTAAGTTAACACTCTTCAGATCGCTACAGAAGTCACAAGTGATGGGTCCCATGGGATTAATTTAGTATGATATGATATGATATGATATGATATATGATATGTGATATATGATATATGATATATGATATATGATATATGATATATGATATATGATATATGATATATGATATATGATATATGATATATCATTTATCATTTATCATTTATCATATATGATATTATATATCATATCATATGATACAATACGATACGATACGATACGATATGATATATGATATATGATATATGATATATGATATGATATCATATCATATATCATACGATACGATACGATATGATATGATTTGATATGATATGATATATGATATATGATATATGATATATGATATATGATATATGATATATCATATGATACAATACGATACGATACGATATGATATCGTATGTCATATATCATATATCATATATCATATATCATATATCATATATCATATATCATATATCATATATCATATATCATATATCATATATCATATATCATATATCATATATCATATATCATATATCATATATCATATATCATATATCATATATCATATATCATATATCATATATAATATAATATAATATAGCATAACATAACAAAATATAATTTATTTTAATATAATACAATGACTTATACTGGCGCCGTTATCGTGTTGCACACGGTATAGATTTCTTAATCGATAGTCGCTCAAGGTAGAACGTTAGTTAAGTCTGGCAATCGATTTGAGAAAACGGGTCGAAAACCGACAGGTGAGGACAGCCAGAAGTCATGTTACGGCATATAAGCAATTTTAAACACATAAGTCCTAAATTTAGCGCCTTTTAAAGCGCCTTTTCCTTTAAAAGTTTCTTATAATGCGCTATATAATTACCCAGATACGTTCATACGCAGGTTAAGATAGATCCATTGGGATGCACTTCCCCAGCTCTTAGGTGACTGCTCAGATGTCTTCCCCAAACCCCAATCACACACGGGTAGGCTCATGGTAAAATCTACAAAGAAACCATTCGTTCGTTCGTTCGTTCGTTCATTCATTTGTGGGACACAGTAGCCTATTGGGAGAGGGTGCTCGGCTGTAAAGCGGAGAGTACGGATTCGAAAAAACTCCCATTAGACGGTTACTGTGAAAGGACCTTGAGCAAGTCCTTCACCCACAACTGCCTGGCGCCAGCGATTGATGCCGAGTCATTAGATAGTTGCGCCTTATAAATCCAGAAATAATTCATTCAGTGGTTCGTTCGTTCATTCGTTCATTCATTCATTCATTCTTTCTTTCTTTCATTCATCATTCATTCATTCATTCATTATTCATTTATTCACCCACCCACCCATCCATCCATTCATGCAGAGCATTTATATAGCGCCTCTTAAAGACATACACCTAGAGCCGCTCCCAGCCCAGCGCCGGCGAAAGAGATCAGTTTCAAGTGTAGGTGAATGCTCTATGTAGCGTCCCTAACCTGATTAGGCACTCAGGTAGAGAGGGAGGTCATTCCAGGTGGGTGACCCAACCACCGAAGAGGCACAACGATGCATTTAACTTGTTGCGGTGGGACTGAAGGTAGGCCTACACGGTTTGCTGATTCCTACACAGTCCTCTCCACCGCATTAGGATCAACGGGGCGTGAAATACACGTAGGCACACGCACACGTCTAAACCGGCCAAATAAAATGCCGCTCATGCGTGACGAAGAATATTCGACACGCTTCGGTCGCTTTCATTTGCCAGACAAATAAAAAGTAAATAAAATATCAATGTATGTGTATTTGTATATATATATATATATTTATATATGCACATATTGTACATATGTAAATAACAAATACTCTGATTGTGTATATTTAACTACGCTATAAGAAATGCATCGATCATAGTAGAACGCTGTAAATACATGCTGTTCTTTCGGCTGGAAAACGTTTACTCGGTGGCATGCGCGTGTATTTATGCATGGGTTTAGTAGTGAGAGGATTCGGTTATGTCGAAGATGCGTGTTCACTGAAGCGTGAACGAGAATCTAAGGTCAACACGTTATTCTTCTGACTGGACATAAGGAGTCGAGGAGGAGGAAGGGGAGGAGGAGAAAAAGGAGGAAGAGGAGGAGGAGGAGGAGGAGGAGGAGGAAGAAAAGAAAAAGGCGAATCAGAAGGAGAAAGAGAAGGAGGAGGAGGAGGAGGAGAAGGAGGAGCAGGAGAAGGAGAAAGAGGAGGAGGAGAGGAAGAGAAAAAGGAGGAAGAGGAGGACAGAAGGAGGAGGAGGAAGAGAAAAAGGAAGAGGAGGAGAAGGAGGACGAACAGTAGGAGGAGGAAGATGAACAGAAGGCGGAGGAGAAGGAGGAGAAATAGGAGGAGGAGATGCACGGAGAAGGACAAGGAGGAGGAAGAGGAGGGGTAGGAGGAAGAGGAGGAGGAGGAGGAAGAGGAGGAGGAGGAGTAGGAGGAGGAGACAGCCTTGTGTAAGTGGCGCACGTCCGTAGTACCTACATGTACAGTAGGTCTTTTCTTCTAGGCTGCTTATCGGGTTAAAATTAATAATCATAGCATGCTTATCACAGAAACGCAGCTCCAAACTCTGCAGCGGTTCTTAACATTTTATTCAGACTAAGATGAAACCAAGTCACTTACTATGTAAGATACTCTTGAACATGTACAAGGTTTCTATAGCGACCGTATGGCCTTGACTCTGCTCATTTTGCAATGGATTAATCGGGTGAGGTCCTTAACCATCGCTGGCCAGATTTGTTCGGAAGGCATTTTAAAAATTTGTTTTTGATGTCCATCTTGGTTGTTTGGCTGTATGTCAGACAAAAGTCTCAGGTAGACAGAAAGACGAACAGACAGAAAGACGGACAGACAGAAATACAGATAGAAAGACGGACAGACAGAAATACAGACAAAAATACAGACAGAAATACAGACAGAAAGATAGACAGACAGACACACACACAGACACACACAGACACACAGACAGACAGACAAGCATGTCTAAACTGTCCTGAACCATACAGACAGAATGCACTTCTCAACTTCCTTGTTTCCTCGCTTCATAACTTATCCATTTTCAATCTGCAACATGGAGTCAAATAATTCACAAGGTTATTCGCAGAAATCAGTCAAGCGAGACGGGGTGGTTGACAGGACTATGTATAAAGCTGTATTCCCTATACACCAACATATGACCTTTCGACCCTGCGAAAAAGGTAACCAACACGCGCTCGCTTGCGGCGGTAAGCTGTAACTTCTAGCTCAAGAAGATTTTGAAGGGTGAAATTGAGCTGTTTTCTCCAGCATTTGGGCGTGTTGACGCGCGCACCCACGCACGGGTGTCTAACGTCTGCGCAAAAGTCGGAGCAGGCGTAACGATAAACAAGTCAAGATGACGAGGTAAAAATAGTCGATAGAAAGAAGATGATGACGGCGGTGATTAATCACTGTTTATTGGACTGCAACACCGGAGACCGGGACTAAGTTGCAGACAGAAGGGGGAAATTCCTGATTGGTCCGCAGGTAAATGTATACGAGAAGGGGGAAAACAAGGCCATTTCTGATTGGTCCGCAGGTAAATGTATACGAGAAGGGGAAAACAAGGCCATTTCTGATTGGTCCGCAGGTAAATGTATACGAGAAGGGGAAAACAAGGCCATTTCTGATTGGTCCGCAGGTAAATGTATACGAGAAGGGGAAAACAAGGCCATTTCTGATTGGTCCGCAGGTAAATGTATACGAGAAGGGGAAAACAAGGCCATTTCTGATTGGTCCACATGTAAATGTATACGAGAAGGGGGAAACAAGGCCATTTCTGATTGGTCCACATGTAAATGTATACGAGAGGGGGAACAGGGCCATTCCTGATTGGTCCACAGGTAAATGTATACGAGAAGGGGAGAAACAGGGCCATTCCTGATTGGTCCACATGTAAATGTGTACGAGAAGAGGGAAACAGGGCCATTCCTGATTGGTCCACATGTAAATGTACACGATTTTCTATAGCGACCGTATGGCCTCGACCTTGCTTAGTTTCCAATGAATTTATCGGGTGATATCCTTCACCACCGCTGCCCGTTTGAATGGGCGCCACGCCATTCAAGGTCTCCGTGTATGGACAGTGCTAGCCCGATATTCAGATCTCTGAAATAAGCCACGACTGGGACGCGAACCGGCATCCTCGCACTCAGAGGTGCCTCGACGTCCGCGTTGACCAATGTAGCTAACAAGGCTGGTCTGAGTTGATAAGGCCAGTGCCAAGAAAAGGAACAGCAGACCGAGGGGGATCCAAAGGGCTAGTACACCCTCTTCATCTGCGTTTAGACAGCCAGCTCCTCCATGGAACAATGAAGAAGTTGTGCCTGGGGGATTTCAAGGGCCACTCAGGCCATGACCCTACCTGAGCTTATAAATCCAGTGCAAAGGACGAATAGCAGGTATAGATGAACGATCCAAAAGGGGCTTTCAGGCCATTACCCCGAAGTAAGACGGAAGTGATGGAAGGAGTGCCCTGAATCTACCCTTGCTTTGCTTTAATAAACCCAGTGCCAAGAAGGAACAGCAGACGTGTGAGAGCGAATCCAAAGGGGCTCGTCCACCCTCTTTGCGTTTAGACAGCCAGCTCTTTTAGCTTCGGACTAGACAGTAATAGGTTCCCTCATCAAATGGGTGGCCCGGATGACAAAAACGAATGCTCTTTACTTCTGCGGGCGGGTTTCGATTTTCGTTGCACGTGGAATTAATGGGGTATTTATTCATTTATTTATTTGCCTTATTTTTCTAAATCACCAGTAATTACTGGCAAAGCTGCTGGGATTTCCATCTTGGTTTTCGACCGATCTGATCGATCAACGAAGACCGCACATTATCAGAATTCTGATCCAGGATTCTGCTGCTGGTGATGAACACGTTATCTGCATGCTGAGACTGTCTCAAAGACCTGTCTGTCACTTTCTCTATGTAGATCGATCGAACAATCAATCAGTCAATCAATCAGTCAATCAATCAGTCAATCAAGCAAGCAAGCAATCAGTCAGTTAATCAGTCAATCAATCGATCAATCGGTCAATCAGTCAATCAATCGGTCAAACAAGCAATCAAGCAATCAACCCATGTATACAAATTAAGATAATCCAGATTTTTTGCATGGACACCGATTTTCCTCAGCATAGACCATCACTTGATCCTTGAGCATTATTACAGCGGCGCTATAGGAGTTCACGGATTTAGCTTAAAAGCATCAATCGATGGCGCCTCGAAACGGATAGTTCTACAATTCAAGCCAATCCAGTTTGCAGCTTCTGTTTGCGATAGAGAGGCCACTGCCTACGCCGACATAGAGAGATCTTGGCATACAGCTAACTTGTTTATCACATGCAGGGAAGTCCAGAATCAGAATTTCGCTCATCCGTAACCTTCTTTCGCCTCTGACGTATGACGCAAAACAAACTCTTTGTTATCTCTAGCTTTGAAAGTCGGCGCATACATATACGGGCGTCAAATTCTTTCCATTTGATGCGATTGCAGTCACGCGTGACGTTGTGCGGCGGCGCGTGACGGGGAAAGCGCCGCTGTTTACCATGCCATCACGCTCGGATGCACCGTTAAAGAAAAAAGCGTTGTCACTCGGCCAGCGCAAGTTTTCCCTACTGGACCATTGGCTCTGAAAGATATTCATAATTACTTGCAAGGAATAAGCGACGTTTAGATCGTTGAAGAAGTTAAAGAATAGAGGATCGACGAGATTGAAGACGTATTCCGTTTTGGTGCCAGAAGGTGATGCTAGCTACATTCTGTAGATCTCGGCTGTTCTGTTTCAGCTCGCGATGAAGACAGCTGGAGGAGGATTCGGAGTTGCAGCAACATTTTATAGTACAACTGTAATGCATCTGACCATTTATATAGCACCTGTAGACAAGGAAACTCTCTAAGGGGTCTTAAGAGAAGCTGGAACTGCTATTTCTGGCGATGGTGCTATTCAGTGTAATACGGTTAACTTGGTTTCCATTTGTTATATTATGCAGTGTCATGTTATGTTGCAGGATGTGACTCAGCATGACATAACATGGCATAATATAACTTATGCTGAACTATGTTATGTTAAGCTGCAAAGTTATGTAGTGTTATGTTATGTGCTATTTCATGTTATGTTGCACAGTTTTTGTGCAGCATGGTGCCCTATGGTGTAACGCATTTGGTCAATGATCATGCGGTTGCGGGTTCGACTCCGTGTAACGACCCTGTGCAAGTTGTTTGCGCATACCGTGCCTCTGTCACCAAGCAGTAGAATTTGGTACCGGCGTAAGATGGGAAGTAAACGGCAAGTCCTGCGATGCACTGGCCCCGTGTCCAGGACCATGGGATTAGGTTATGGATAGCAGATCTCAATACTTAGATCTCCTTAATTAGATCTCTTTAATTAGATATAATTACTTGTAAACTGCAACAAACACTCATCTGCTCATTACATTACTTGCGACACGGTGGTCTATCGGTAACGCGTTTGGTCAGTGATCATGCAGTTGCGGGTTCGACTCCGTGTAACGACCCTGGGCAAGTTGTTTGCGCACAACCGTGCCTCTGTCACCAAGCAGTATAATTTGGTACCGGCGTAAGTTGGGAAGTAAACGGCAAGTCCTGCGATGCACTGGTTATCTGAACACTGCTTGCTAAATAACGGAATTTTTGTTCTTAATGACACTTAACATAATTTAAGTTAGCGCAGGAAGCGCCTTTGTAAGGCACTTAAAAGGCGCTATACCAAGTTCCTACATACATACATACATACATACTGGCCCCGTGTCCAGGATCTTAGGATTCGTCCATTGCCGGCTCAAGGGCCAAGAAAAGGAGATGAGTGCCACCCATACGTCTCACTTGGGGGAAATGTGGGATACTTTACTTTTACTCATGTTACATTAAACTGCTCTTACATCAGATTTACATTTTGCGCCGACTGTTCTGTTGCAGATTTCCCCTCGGTTAATTCTCTGCGTGGGAGAAAATGTCTCGTGAGAAAACGCCTAGCGACGATCAGATCCGCCCGATCCCACCATCCACTTCGTCACCGGAAGTCAGCCCAGGATGCTATGCGACCAGGAAGAGCAGCGGTGGCTCGGGCGTGGTGGGCGAACCTGGTGGGAAGACCTTGTCGATGCGGGAGTTCTTCGAAGCGGGGGGTCGAGAATACGAAGTCTACCTTTCGTACAAAGATCGCCAACCGTAAGGACATGCTTTGCACTCTCACGTCGGGTTCATGCTTCGTAATCGTATCGTAATCGTAATCGTAATCTCGAGATTTCTACAGCGCTCAACTAAAGCTAAGTCGCGGGAACCAGCTTATTCACAGGCGCTCAGTCAAAACAAAATCGATAGGCAAAAGGGTCAAGATCCAGGAGTCAGGCACTCAGACAGTCGGACGGCTACGGTGGATGCTGTTTGAAATTGAAGCGAGAAGAGAGATAAGGGGAAGAGGAAGAATCAGGATAAGATTTCTGGAAAAGAAGTGTTTTCAGTCTCGAGTGAAAGACCCGCGCAGAAACTGAAAGAGGTGAAGTGTTGGTGAGTTCGTGAGTTTTAGCAACCTATTCTGAGATAATCTTATATAATCTACTCTAATCCAATTGAAATCCAATCTAATCCAATCCAAGTAACTTCACCGATAGTGGCTAAATTTCAGAGAGTTAAACCTCGGGCTAGCACCGTCCGTACACGGGGATCTTAAATGGCGTGGTGCCCGTTCAAACGGGCAGCGGTGGTGAAGGATATCACCCGATCAATTCATTGGAAACTGAGCAGGGTGGAGACCACACGGTCGCTATAGAAAACCATGTACATTTACATGTTACATTTACTTCAACCTAATTTAACCTAAAGCCACCTAATCTAGTCTAATCTAATTTAAAGCAATACATACATACATGCACACATACATACATACAGACATATACACATACATACATACATATATACATACATACACACATACATACATACATACACACATACATACATACATACATACATACATACATACACACTTACATACATACATACACACACATATACACATACATACATACATACATACATACATACACACATACATACATACATATATATACACACATATACGTACATCATATGTTTATATATATTAAAATATTTTAAATTTATTCATAATCTGTAGATTACCAGATCCACCAGTACTTCCGCCATGTGCTTTACTCTCTCCTCCAATAAAATACAACCGAAATCAGCTGATTATCGATCAACTTCCGCTCCAAATGCCGGACGTCGCCGCAAAGAATTCTGAGAATGGCGGGGTCTCACCCAATCCACCCGTCCTGACCGTCGTACGCCTAACGGCCACGTCTGGTTCGCCGACACCTTCCGCGCCCCTTTACACGCAGATACCCACATATCCAAGGCTACACAGACCTTTTCCCATGACGTCACAAGGCCCCAAGGATATCGGGGTGCCGGGTGGTTTCGTCGCAGCTGACGTCATCGATAGGGTCATCGCGTCCAGACTGGGTCTTCCAGACATCAGCCGAGCATCGTTCTTTGTTGATCCTTTTGGTTGGAAAGACGAGAAACGATGTATTGCTGTCACTGAAAGACATACAAAAAACGTAACCCCTTCCCTGTCAGAGACACCAATTTCGATCTCCCCAGTCGCTTGCTCGTCGCCCAGTCCAGTTTCCTCTATACCGAATACCTTCGCAGCACTTCCTTCGACCACGTCTTGTACCTCGCCGGTGGAAAGCGCCGAGGGCAGGTCCTTGAACGTGGTCGATTTGACGAACGACTGCCTGAAACGCAAGCTGACTGCTGACGAAGACTCTGAACTAGCCATCGACCTCACCAGCAAACGAATTAAAAGCGCAGACGACGATCACTGCGGGGCAGTGAACCAGTCTATGCGAAAAGAGGCGCCACCTAACGATAAACAAAAAGGCGCCAAACTCGAGGCAGACGGCAAAGGCCTTTCGCGCCCTTCGATCGTGCCAAAGGTCGTCTACCAATCGGCCACCATCTTTAGTGACGTCACGCTGTGGAGCGTCGACCAGGTCGTGCGGTTTGTCGCTAACGTGCGGGGGTGTCGAGAGTATGCGGAGGTACGTACGTCGAGAGTATTTCGGTCTTGAAGAGTGATGTAATCTAAACATGGAGTGTCGAGAGTACGTAAAATTTCGCTCTTTTAATGTATGCATCTGTGAATTTGGAGTGTCTCTACAGCGTGTATCTGACTGCCTGACTCCTGGATCTTGACCTAGAACCGAACCCTTTTGCCTATCGATTTTGTTTTGACTGAGCGCCTGTGTATAAGCTGGTTTCCGCGACTTAGCTTTCGTCGGGCGCTGCAGAAATCTCGAGATTACGATTACGATGTGGGTTTAGACAGTAGACCTATTGGACTAGAGGTCTAGTCAGAAATAAGCCTCGCATAGGTGAAGGTCGTCATATAGCCTTCGTCCTACTTCCGGCGTCTCATATTATCGCTCATCTGTAACAAGCCGGTATTTTTAGTGCTACGTATTTCAGAAGAAATCTCTTCTGCTTGCGTAGGAAGCTCTGGCTTTTCTGCTGCTTCTTTAGATACATGAGAACTCCTGATAGAAAAACGTGTCTTAAGTTTTGCTCTGATTTCTTTGAGCAACATACTGAGGACTCGTGGGAAACTCCATCACAAATATGCGAAAAATCGCAGTACCTTGCAGTCGGTCGTAGGGCATGCTGTTGAAGGTAAATGCCTACTTGAGAAGAAGGACCACGAGGCTTATTTCTGTCCATGCATGCGAGACATTACAAGCATAAAAGCATTCACGCCCAAGAACAGTAGGCCTGCGGTCCTCCCCCGTTCACGCCCTGGAACATTCCACTTTGTATCCTATATTACCAGCGCACAGGTTCCTGCATGTTTTCTTTGCGCTCCAAAGGCCGTCCCATAGGCTGGTCTGCTTTGGTCGTATACTCTCGACGACCGTCACATAGTCTCGACGGCTTGGCCTTCGGATAATGATCCTCCCCGTAAATACGCCTAGAAACTTCCGATCAAACTTCTTTCCTCTTTAGTAGTCCTCTTCTGAAATTAGAAAATACATGCTTTGATTTCGTAAGAAGCGTAGAGAACGTGTCCCAAGACACGGGATTTGGCGGTGCGGTGAAGATATCGTCTTGTATTAAGTTCGCTTTGTACACTCGCCTGCAGTTGCGCGCACTTGATGAAGTAAATCTCAAAGTACTGTAAATGCATCCATCTCTTTACTAATATGGAGGAGTCATGAAACGCGAAAGGGAAATTCTGCAGTATACCGTGCATGTAACCCATTTTAATGACGTACTGATCTTCCATCTCACTCGGAGTTAGCATAAAAGCACGCCCAGCGGGCGTCTTGTGGTTGGCTGCCATGGGAGACTCATCGTCATTCGGTAGAAGCGAAATGTGCTGGAAAACGTGCCTTCAGTGGGAATTAAGTTGAACCAGCGGGAGGAAAACCTATGGGCAGAAGCGAAATGTATGGAAAAATGTATTTTCACTGTGAGGTGGTCAGAGTCGGTGGGAAGTTTCCATTCCGCCTAAAAATCGCCCCCTTCTGGACTACTTTCAAGATTTTTATTGCTGTTTCATCATCGTGTTGTCAGTCATTCCAACGAGGTTAAATAAGCCATCACTTGTCTACTATCACTTGTCTCGAGAAATCTCATTACTCATAAGCCCGTATTTATGGTGAGGATCATTATCCGAAGGCCAAGGCGTCGAGAGTATGTGACTGTCGTCGAGAGTATACGACCAAAGCAGATCGGCCTACGGGACGGCCACTGGAGCGCAAAGAAAACGCTGCAGGAACCTGTTCGCAGGTAATATAGGATACAGAGTGGAATGTTCCAGGGCGTGAACGAGGGAGGACTGTAGGCCTACTGTTCTTGGGCGTGAATGCTTTTATGCTTGTAATGTCTCGCATGCATGGACAGAAATAAGCATCGCATTCAGACCGAGGGTGAGATTCTGTTGACGGAGCAGTTGACCGAGGGCATACGGGGGGAAACGGGGATTTCCTTGCAAGTCTGCGCAGAGCGCTGGGGCAGAGGAGCTTGGTTGAATCGAGGGATGGAGACGTTGGCAGTCACCTTCATGCGTTGCTTTGTTGGATGTTCTGTCTTCTTCCTTCTAAACCAGAATCACTTGCCTTTCCCCACGCTCTCTGTGACTCTCTGTATCTCTCTCTGTATTTCTCTCTGTCTCTCAAAGTGTTTACCTGTGTCTCTCTGTCTCTATCTCTGTCTGTCTCTGTCTCTTTCTCTCTCACACACATTCCCTTTCCCTCTTCTCTCCCGCCCTCTCTCCACCCTCTCCCTCTCTCTCTCTCTCTCTCTCTCTCTCTCTCTCTCTCTCTCTCTCTCTCTCTCTTCCCTCTTTGACTTTCTTTTTCTCTGTCTCTCCTCTCTCTCTGTCTCTCTGTCCCCTCACTCTCTCTTTCTCTGTCTCTTTCTGCCTGTCTGTCTGTCTCTCACTCTCTCTGTTTCTTTCTGACTCAGTTTGTCTTTGTTTATCTGTCTGCGTGTGCTTATTTGTATTTTGCCTGTGTTTATAAATGTTAGTCAGTGTGTTTTAGTGTTTATGTCTCTGTTGCCTATCTATGTGCTGTCTGCGTTAGTGCGTGTATGTCTCTTTCTGTTTGTGTGTGTCCGTATGTGTTTGTCCCTGTGTCTGAGTTAGTCAGTTCTAAGATTGCGTGAACCAAGACAACACCATACATCTTCGTGAGTTTGACAGCTTGGACCACGGTCTAGTAAAAGGACTCATCAATCATATTCCACTATGTTGCTTTTGCGACGGCCCTATAAACAGGCCCCGCCGCTGTTACGATGTTTTGCGTAGCAGCGCCTGAACTTGGGCCGTCACGAGTGAGTGATGCCGTACACAGATGTTTGAAGTGCGCCGTGAAAGTGTTCAGTTACACAGCGTTACAATTTTTGTCTGGCCTATTTTGATTGGGAGACGTCGATAGCGCCATCAGGTGTAAAAAATATGTGTTCTATTTATCTGGGCCAGCTAGAGGAGCAGACACTTAGGCTAACCCCTCAGACACACCTAGAACACAAGACGTGATCGGGTGACTAGTCACAAGGTCAGTTCACTGACATACACACATACGTACATTCATATATACATACATACACACACATACATACATGCATGCATACATATATACATGCATGCACACATTCATTCACACAGATACATACATACATACATATATGTACATACATATATGTACGTACATATATATACATACATGTATATACATATACACATATATACATACATACATGTACATGCATACACACATATATACACACATACATGCATACATACATGCATGCATACATACATATATATGTAGATACATATATATATATACATATATAAACCTACATATATACCTACATCTATATACATACATGTATATATACATATATATGCATACGGCGCTATATAAGTCCTTCGCATGTGCACTGATGCATATCGCGCGTGTTTCTCTTCCAGATCTTTCGACAGGAGGAGATCGACGGAGCGTGTCTGATTCGTCTGTCGGAAAGCCATCTACTGAACGTCATCCGGATGAGGCTCGGTCCAGCACTACGTCTGCGCCAGGCAATCTCCAGCCTCTGCAGCCTCGAAGGCATCTGATGATAACGCCGTCAGGGAGTCAGGAATTCCACGCCTGAAACTTCAGCTGAACTTAGGAACGAACTGAACTGAACTTGACCTGAACTTGAATTGAACTTGACCTAAACTTGAACTGAGCTTGAACTGAAGTTGAACTGAACTTGAGCTGAACTTGAGCTGAACTTGAACTGAACTTGAACTGAACTTGACCTGAACTTGAACTGAACTTGACTTGACTGAACTTGAACTGAACTTGAAGTAGCTGAACTTGTCGAGATGTATACCTCCCACAAAAGCAAGGTTGTACTGTTATGGGATTGCTGTTACCACAATCATCCCTCTGCTAAGAAATCCCTAAAAGTCAAGGACATACCTACCTGAAGATTAATGTTAATTCAGACGAATACCTTACTTTTCCTTACCTTATCTTACCAAGAAGCCATGTGTACTCAGTTGCAAAAAGCACGAGTTTCTGTCTGAAATAAACACAAGTTTAGTGCGTGAATGCAAAAAGCACGAGTTTCTGTCTGAAATAAACACAAGTTTAGTGCGTGAACGGAATGCAGCATACAATGCCACGTGCTCGGAAAACCATGGAGGCTATGAGGAAAACTGATAGCGTCTGTCTTAGGGATGACATCGCGAGGGTTAAATGCCAGAAGACAACTTTCAGTGTGAAGCCGCAGCTGTCATAGATGATATATATATAAACCTACATATATATACACCTACATATATATACATACATGTATGTATACATATATATGCATACGGCGCTATATAAGTCATTGGCATGTGCACTGACCATGTAAATAATATCTCCCGCTCTTGTCTTTACCACCTACGAAAACTCCGCTCTATTCGTCACTCGCTTCCTCTTCATGCGATCACTACCTTGGTCCATGCCCTGATTTGCACTAGGATTGACTTTGGCAATGCTGCCTATATTGGACTTTCTGCAATTAACACCTCCAAGCTTCAGTCTATACTTAATGCTGCTGCACGCCTTATCGGTGGTCTTCCAAAGTCTGCCCATATATCCACTTTTATTCGTGATTCACTTCATTGGCTTCCTGTCAGTCAACGGATCCATTTTAAGATTCTTATCCTTATGCGCAACTGCCTTCTAGGCTCTGCTCCGTCCTACTTAACTTCTTTTTGTATTCCGGTTTCCTTGTTGCCTGCCCATGCCTCCCTTCGCTCAGCTACCCGTGGTCTTTTGGTAGTCCCTCGCGTCCGCACTACAACTGCCCAGTCCAGGAGCTTTGCCTTTGTTGGCCCTTCCAGCTGGAACTGCCTTCCTCTTGACCTGCGGCTTCAGTTACTTAGTCTCTCTCCTACCCAGTCCCGCAAACGCCTGAAATCCTTTTTGTTTGTTCAAGTCGGGAGCGCCACTGTTTCCTAAGTGGCGCTTTATAAATGTTCGTTTACAATTACAATTACAATTACAATATACACATACATACATGTACGTATGTGTATATATGTATATGTGTATATGTATGCATGTATGTATGTACGCATGTATGTATGTACGCATGTATGTGTATGTACGCATGTATGTGTATGTACACATGTATATGTACGCATGTATGTATATGTTCGCATGTATGTATGTGTATGTATGTACGCAAGTATGTATATGTACGCACGTATGTATGTGTATGTACGCATGTATGTATATGTACGCATGTATGTATGTGTGCATGTATGTACGCATGTATGTATGTATATGTACGCATGTATGTATATGTACGCATGTATGTGTGTATGTATGTACGCATGTATGTAAGTATGTGTATGTACGCATGTATTTATATGCACGCATGTATGTATATGTACGCATGTATGTATGTGTGCATGTATGTACGCATGTATGAATGTATATGTACGCATGTATGTATATGTACGCATGTATGTATGTGTGTATGTACGCATGTATGTAAGTATGTGTATGTACGCATGTATTTATATGCACGCATGTATGTATATGTACGCATGTATGTATATGTACGCATGTATGTATATGTGTATGCATGTACGCAAGTATGTATGTGTATGTACGCATGTATGTATAAATACGCATGTATGTATGTGTATGTACGCATGTATGTGTGTAATGTATGTACGCATGTATGTGTATGTACGCATGTATGTGTATGTACGCATGTATGTGTATGTATGTACGCATGTATGTGTATGTACGCATGTATGTATATGTACGCATGTATGTATATGTATGTACGCATGTATGTATATGTACGCATGTATGTATGTATGTATGTATGTATATGTATGTGACGTAATAGCTTTGTGACATTTTTGAGCTGCGTCTGCAAGTGTCTAGGGTGTCTTGGTTCAACTGAAGACCAAAATAAGGCTGCCACCCACACCCCTCCGACTGGCTTCAGGACAACATTCCAGTCAGTGCAGGCAGTTCGTCACTGTGTCATCATGACCCCTTTGGGTGACATTTTGAACCTCAGGTCATCGGAAGAGAGACTCTGAATGCTTAGTTTCATACGGTTCTTCGTTTTATCGCTGCGACTTGGCGGATTTTGGAGATACCTGAGTATAAAGAACAGCTTCAAACTTGCCGCAAATGCGGTTCGCCAATAAGGATTTAAAACCGCCGAACCTTAAGTAAAACCTGACCGCCGTTCGGTTTCGAATTGTATAAAGAAAATTGATTATGAGTCATATTTTACGGCAGGAATAAAATTTTAAAACTGGCTTTAAAGTAAAGTATCCATATCAGACAAGCGAGACGTATGGAAGGAGCTCGTTCTTTTATTTAGTCTCTTGAGCCGACAATGGACGAATCCCAAGGTCCTGGACACGGGGCCAGTGCATCGCAGGACTTGCCGTTTACTTCCCAGCTTACGCCGGTACCAAATTCTACTGCTTGGAGACAGAGGCACTGAGTGCGCAAACAACTTGCCCAGGGTCGTTACACGGAGTCAAACCCGCAATCGCATGATCATTGACCAAATGCGTTACACGATAGGGCACCATGCTGCACAAAAATTGGCCTTGAACATCGAGTATCTCAGCCTAAAAAGACCAATAACTGCAATTTCTGTTTCGCTTAACTTCGCTCATCCTGTAACATCAGGTTCGTCAACAATCGAGGCAGGAGGTGCAGTCTGCTGCCATCTGGCGAATTTAACTGATTACAACTACAGCGAGCAGAGCGCGAGAATACACTGCAGTCACGGATCAAAACGGAATCCTCCAAAACGGCTGCTAAAACTAACGACAAAACTATCCTTTCATCTCACCAACTCTCCAGCACTTGCATTTTCTTTCCAAGCCTTTTATTCCGCGCTTCATAACTATACATAACTATACTCTTTCTTTGGTCATAGGCCTACCTTGGGCTAGAACTGTTCTTGGTAAACGAACATTTTCGGTTGCTGGACCAAAATTTCGGAATTCCCTCCCTGTGTCTGTTCGTTCTGCTCAGTCGCTCCTGTCATTTCGTTCTCAACTTAAAACTTACCTGTTTCAAACTGCTTATCCACCATAGGCTGCCTCTCTGTCGTGCGGACTGACCTTCTGGATATCGACCTGATTGTGGCTTGGTTTTGGTGTGCCATCGGTTGATGCCTTGTGCATTAGACACTGGCGCAATAGAAGTTGCTAATATCATTATTATACAACGGTCCCTGAGATTCGTTCCTGCATACCGAATTCCTATTGAAAATGCTAAAGTAACGTCGCAACTAGAAGCAAGTATAGGCCCTATTTTGAAATTGGAGAATATAACTAAATTTGGTAACATATAGGCCAACACAATGATCATACAGCAAACTGATCGCTCGATCTCAGTCGCTCACCAACTTCATCGCCGAAAGTTGTCATAAAGCTAGAATTTAAGCATTTCATACATTCTTAAACATCTCTTGCTAAGTCACGTTTTAAACCTAACAGAAATGCACCGTCATGAAAAAAATATGGCGCCCCATGCAAAATGAAGCCCAAGTTTCAAGCCCAAATCCAACTTTCAAGCAACCCTGAATCTGAATGCCAAGTAATCGTAATCCCGCGATTTCTACAGCGCCCAACGAAAGCCATGTCACAGGGACCAGCTTATTCACAACTCGGGCAGCTCCTAAGCATAGCTCGTAGCCTAATCAGAGCTTTTGTGCGGCACCTTCGTTAATTGGTACTATTAAGTAGGCTAATAGGTGATTATTGTAATCATAAGAGATTTCTACAGCGCCCAATTAAGGCGAAGTCGCGGGTTTCAGCTTATTCACAGGCGCTCAGTCAAAACCAAATCGATGGGCAGGAAGAGTTCGGTTCCAGGGCAAGATCTAAGGTCAGGCAGGCAGACTGTCAGACGGTTATGGTGGATGGTGCTTGGAATTGAACCTGAAAACGAGATTAGGAGAAGAGAAAGATTCACGCTAGGATTTGTGGAAGAGGAGTGTTTCCGATTTTTTTAGTAAAAGACTTGCAATTGAAAGAGGTGAAGTGTTGGCGAGTTCCTACCTTATAGCAAACAGATGATAATATAAATTTTCCATGCAACCAAAATCAATTTCCAAGAGCTCTTGGATACCGATAAGCACTGATGAACCCTACACAAAAGGGCGTCCGAAATGAATAGAACTGTACGAAGTGGGTCATGACTCATGGGTATGTTACAGAATGATATCAAGCACGTAGCCGTGAACGTTTTGTTATTCTGAACCTTGCTAGCCCTTACTGGTTTCGATCGGTTCCGCGTAGCTGAACACGTTTGGCTTAGGAAACACAATACCAGTAGCTATACCAGTCCGCCATTTCCGCCAGCAGTTAAACACTGTCTGGATGATCTAGGGCAGTGAAGTCCTCATCCCAGACAGTGGCACCTACCATGTCACAATGGACTGTGGGCTCCATAGTAGTTCCTCTGTTTAAAGACAGCTTATGGCATCAAAGGCGCCCTCCTCCTTTAACCAGGCTTGGGACTTGCACTACCCCAAGCAAGGTTCCATAATTTCGTCCATTGGTGTCGGAGAGGTCAGAAACCATCGATTCACCCTGACGTACCCCACAGAGGACTGTAAGCCACCCAGGCGTTTCCGCCTATTCGCACGCAGATCAGGGCGTCAGTATAAAAGGCGCGCACGAGTTTGACAATCTTGGCTGGAAGGCCCCAGCCAATTTTGGCTTAGCACGGTCAATACACGGGGACCCTAAATGGCGTAAATCCCATTCAAACGGGCAGCGGTGGTGAAGGATCTCACCCGATTAATTCACTGAAAAATGAGCAGGGTCGAAGCCATATGGTCCTGTAGAAAAACGTGTACATTTACATTTACGATGTAAATGCCCGAGCGCCTCTATCCACCACGTTGAATGCGGCCTTTAGGTTCACGTAATACATCCACAGTGGTTGCTCGTACTTGCGCCGGGTCTGAATGCGGGTGTTTAAGGTGAAAATCCCGTCGGTTGTGGGCCTGTCTGGAGTAATCCAATTGCTTCTGTCTCCTAAGCTTCTGGAGCAAGTACTTCACACGCTGTAAAACAAAACGCGCTCGAAATATCAAAACAGGTACGTTTGGGCAGATAGGCGAGGAGGCTAGACTGGGTAGAATACAGTAACTGCGCATTGGTAAAAAATCCAATGAATAGGCGGCCATTTTGCTGTTGAACTTCGCTCGGCCGACTCTGCGCCCTGCAACAGCTCAATACAGGGTCCGCGCTGTATCGTGTGTCGGCATTTAGCGTACCAAGTGCTATACAAATACTCGGTATGCATTATGCATGCCCAACGGACCCTGCTGACTACATGGCGTGCTCAATATGCAATGTCAATAGCATTGGTCCGTAGGCTAGCGACGTGCACGATCGTGATAATAGTGATTTTTGGACTGAGCGCGGCCCATACGTGTTTCATGAATATGCATGAGTTTGTTGTTGGCCTAGTGCACATGCGCCGTCGGTGACGTCACTCGAGCCTGCGTCGTATTCGGCTTTTAGTTGCGCGGTGAGCGAAGGAGGAAGAGTAGGGCAAAGGAAGGAAGCAAGGCGCTGCAACGCCTTCAATAAGTTGTCGTTTTTAGTTGAAATGTTGCATGCGTTTAACAAGACATACGATGGTGCGAGAAACAAGATACCTGTGGGTTGGGAATCTTCCCGAATCCATCGGAGAAGACCAGATATGCGATCATTTTAGCAGGCAAGTGTTGTTCTCAAGCGTTCATTCAAAATATGGCGTCTCATGGCCGACTGACCTATTCTACGATTCTGCTGAGCGCGCGCAAGGATTTTCCACGATATTAAAACATCGAACTGTGCGCGTTTAAGCCATTTGTGACAGAAATTGCGTTAATATAAATGGTAACGTTTAAAACCGCTTTGGATTTCGATCGAGAGGGATATGCAATTTTACATGTGCTAGCAAACGTGGCGTAGTTGATATACATACGGATGCGTGTCGAAACGGCTTGCCATATCGGTAATGTAGAATAAAGCACAGTGCATTTTTTTTATTAGACTGATTTAATTTTTCAGCATGTTTCTCAGGTTTTAACCGTCGGACATACGCTTATTTTGCAGTGCCCTAATCCTCCGTTACATAGCAAAAATAATTTTACTGATATTAAACTAATTTAAAATTCCGAAATTTTGCTGATTCCGCGTGAAAGATATAGGTAAATACTAATTGATTGGTATAACCAAGTGGACGTGCATTAATTTTTTTGCGTTAGACAGATAATTTGCCCAACAGATTATGTACACAGATTTTATAATTTTAAATGGCTGGTAAAAAGTCTAAAACTCGTTTCTTTTGCATGTATAGCATGTTTGTGAGGTTCTTAAAAGGCGCTATATATAAATATCCAGATACATGCATACATTTACCTGATCGTATTTGCATTGGCCCATAGATTACAAATGTATTTTCTTTTCTGTCCTATTAAAATGAGTAAAATAGTCATAAATTCTTTTAATGCATCCTTGAAATATTCATTAGCTAAGCAGTGTTTCATCGTTTAAAATTTCTGCCATCATTGTGACCTAAAGTACTGTATTTACATTGGTAGAACATGTGGTGAATATGAATTGTAGTCCTTTATTCAGAAATATATATTAAAATGCAATAGGATTAAACTGAAAGTCCATAGTTTGAAAATATTTATTGCTTACTTTATTTAGCAGTGAGAGTTTAAAGTGTGGAAATAGGAGTAATGCATATTAAAATATTTATATTTTATTAATTTTTTGAAATTATATGTATTTATCAAATATGAAATAGTGGTATGCTTTTCGTGCCAGAACAATTCCCATAGTACTGTAACAAGAATAAAATAAAAAATAAAACCAAGATTAGAAATAGAGCAGTGCGCCTGGAAGCAGAGAACCTGACCAGAAAGCTAAACCCTGGAAAGCCTAGCATTTGACACATACTTGTGAATACTGACATTATTTTTATATAGCGGCTAGTAATACAGAAATATAAGTAACAGCTTTATAATTTCTAGATTTTGTTCTCAGGTCTTTCTGTTGGGTAATGTAAACCCTTGCATGTCATCCATTGGCATTAAATATGGGCAAACAATTTTCAAGACTTGGCTAATGTCTACATTTCAGCCAGTCTAACTATTGACTTTGTGCTGACTCCAAGACTTGTCACTATTTTACGAGGTCCTCTGACCGTCTTAAGCTGGCTGTGCTGTGAATAAATAGACTTATCGGCGTAGCTCTAGGCAAGTGTGTTTTTCTGTCATCGGTCCAAGACCGCGTAACTCTCATCTGGTGAATTTTCGCTGTGCAGTCTGCACCGCCTTCATGTCTTGACTAAAAACACATCTCTACAAGGTGCCATTGCCTCCATAAGCTGGTTCCATGTCTTTTCAGGTTCTGTGGTGGTAACACAGGTGTTTTTGGGCCGATGGAGGGTTTTAAATTAAGTAAATAACAAAGGGATAGTGGAATAGAGTAGTGATTAACAGTTGCAAATTTTCAGTCTGCCAAGTTTGTGAGAAGAGTCCATGTTCGTTATCCTACCTAAAACCTATGTTGATTTAGATGTATTATACTAATTCACTGCTCAAGTCTAATTGACGTGTCATTTTTAAAAGACGTGAAAATGCTAGCCACAAAATGTGATGTACTGTTCAGTAATTTTTAGCAGAAGAAAATAATCCCATTTTTGAGGTGCCCTACATTACAATAAAAAAGCATTAGTACAGCTTATTTCCTTATTTTTACAGCATTTTAAACAAAATTCGTATTTGTAATTGGATGTTTATTTAGAGAATCTGAGAGACGCAAGTATTCTCACGCTACTGCGCTGTGCGTCAGGCTACGATAAGCTAGTGTAACCCTATTCTGTGCACGATTGGTCATTTAAATAATACCATACTAGCGATAAAACCTTTTTATAGATATTGCGGGTCGTAATGTGTGACTAGACTGCTGGTATCAACGGATTCCAAAAAGCTTTTGAAGTGGATTAGTTGCTTGCACTGTTTCGTGATTGCGCATTGACTTCTTAATTAAGTGGCTTGTCGTGACATTCTGTCGTCGTTTGTTGTGCAGAAACATGAGGTTCATCTGTTGATATCTTAGGCTCAGTAAAATGTAATTTAAGGTTCATGTGTTGATATCAATAGGTTCAGTAAAATGTAGTTTAAGGTTCATGTGTTGATACCAATGGGTTCAGTAAAATGTAGTTCAAGATTCATGTGTTGATACCAATAGGTTCAGTAAAATGTAGTTTAAGGTTCATGTGTTGATACCAATAGGTTCAGTTAAATGTAGGTTAGTTTCTACGTCTAAGTGGTTTCCTTCAGATGTTTTTCATGTTACTCAGGTTTCATTTCTTAAGTCCTGGGCTGTTTCTACCTTGGGGATTTAAGTTGCGCAATGATTAGTTAAATTACTGTGTAGTTTGGATCTAGGGTTTGTCTCGGGCTAATTTGGTACTTGTTTCAGCGACAGATTTTTATTATTAATGTTTGAAAATCGGTTCAGAGGATACGTGGAATCATTCTGGGTATTTTTCAATTGAAGTCTAGGATTTTACGCATATTGCTTACAAACAGTAATAGTCTCAAAAACTAGTACAGGTCTTTATATTTCGGAGGATTATTCCGAATTTATGGATAAATCGGCTAACTGATTGTATTCCTTCGCAGAGGAGGGTTCCCATCGTGGGCTGCAAGTGTATGCGTAAGCGCTGGTCCGTAAACCAAACATTAAATTTGCTTAGCCCTACAGTTTGGAGGTGGTGCGTTGCCAATCTTGGCCTGCTGCTGAGCTGATCAATACTCATGGTGAGGCTGTGTGCGCGCGCGCACCTTGCCTCGCTGGCAGTTTGCCAGCTGCTAGTTGCTGTGGGGCTTATCATGTCTTGTGACTATGACTCGGTCGGGCTTGGCTGATGCAATACTCTCAGCCAGCTATGCAGATAAGTCTATTTATATTCACCAAATATTACCCGCAGGATGGCGATAATCATGACTGCGTATACGAGACGTTATAGGAGACCGTGGAGAGAGTTGTGCCCGTAGGTTTTTTCCAGGATAAACAGGTTTCTGTAACCCACATTTGTGGTAACGAACAACATTTAGTTGTTTTTCCATACTGTGTTTATGTGTATTTTTTGCTTGAGTGGCCATGACTGTTCAGCTTTTGGGAGCTGTCTGGGCATGTTAAATGGTCTATTGTACAGGTTTAGATACTAAGGAGTTTGGCGCCACGTTTACATACAGATATTTTGAAAAACTCGCTGGAAATGTTTAATAAGTAATAGCTAGTGTAGGTAAAGGTAAACAGTTGTTCATTTGTGATTATTTATTGTGCGATATTGAAAATGATAGAATGGTCTTGATTGGGGGTTGGGGTTATGATACAGATTATTTGTGTATGGCAAATTTCCATAATTAATACCATTTATGGTACCAAATATTTGCAAGCTGCTGCAGAATGCATTGTATGATATGAGTTGTTTTGAATGTCTGTTTCATTTGTATCTGAGCAATTTGCAGATAGATGGAAAATTGCTGTTGTCAATAACAACTGTGCTGATGATGTTGAGTCAATTTTTCAGATTGTCCTATATATAAGGCTGCATTCCTTACCGCACTCTCTGCCTTCCAAAGCTGTACAGGTCTCGGCTAACTGTAACTGGGGCATGGTAGGGGACTGATTAGAGTGCTTGGCTTGTAATGTGTTTAGTACAAGTTCAAGCCTCACCCTAAGACGGTTATTACGTAGGGACCTTGGCAGGTGCTTCAATCGCAGTTGCTCAGTGCCATGGATTGATGGTTAGTCATGAGATAGTGGCGCTTGATAAATGCTTTTTACTAATAAATGCTTTTTTACTTCTTTGGTTGGTAAATTGCCTGTTTTTCTGTGTTTAGCTATGGAAAGATACAGAGCGTAAAGCTGATTCCGCGTCAGGTACAGAACGAAAAGCCGAGCGCTGTTGTAGCTTTTATGGACATCAAAGCCGCGTCCAAGGCACGCGACAGCGAAAATGTTATAGCCGGCGTGACAGTGGAAACTGAGTATAATGAGTCGTCTGCGGCTGTTAATACCTCCGCTCGAACTCAAGACTGTAACTCACAAAAGTCCGCTGCCGCTGGACAAACGCAGGGTACTAACGTTCAGTTACTGCAGTCATTACATGCGGGACGTCCTCAGCAGAGAGGTGACGGGTAAGTGAACTTAGAAATGATTGGGACACGGTCTTATAGCTAGCATTAATACTTTGACCTGGCTGACATTTACTGTGTTAAATGATAGCCAGAGAGGTTCAGCCACTTTTCACATTTGCACTGCCAAAATAAATCTTGTGTATGAATACCAGTAGTTGTTGGGCACCACACAGGCAGCGCTTTTGGATTTATTACAAGTACTGCATCGTGGCGCATCTAGCCTCGCTCGATTCGGCGCGAATTGTGGATTTTATGTACTGTTCAAGTAAAAACCATAACTTGCGGCAATTGTGATATCCAGGTTTCTAAAGTAGTAGACGTCTGTAGGCAATCGTTAATGTAAAAACAGTTTAGTTGTTCATAATGATGTACTAATTGATATGGAGATAAAACCACTGAGGTTTCCGTGTTGGATATATCTTCGTCTGTGGAGTAGTATGGATTAAAGAAAGTTAGACTGTATGTGGGTCAGCGGTTGAGAAAACCTATCTGCTAGATGGATTATATACAGTTTTGCCTGTCGGGATGTTATCGTTGGCCGTGTGGAAATGCTTTTGTGCAGAAAATTATAGTTTTGGATATTACACTTGGCGAAAGTTACGCTTCCTTGAACTTGAGTTTCGCCTGAGAACGACGACACCAGATTTAAAGCACAGTGGATTTAAACCGCTCTTCATGCAGCTATGAGGGATTACTTTGGATTAGAAAAGCTGGAGGATTAGCAAGGTATTATTGCAAATGTCGTCTGGAACGCCTGGCTTCGTCCAAACACAGTGGATTATTACCTACCTGGTCTCATCTTGATCTCCTAAGAAACCCGGATACGTCAATCTCGAACTAGAGAATCATCGTTTGACCGGGATATATTGTCATGTCGGCCATGTGCATCGACCAGGAATGCACCTGCATTCCGACCTGGTGGATTATTTTGGATTATGTCTTGTTCACACCCCCTGTTCACCGTTGTTCGTATAGTCGCTGACGACAGTCTTTTCCCCACTTTGCATTCCTGCAGCGAATATCTCCCAGGCCCGATATGACAACTTTTTCCCTTGGATTTATCAGACACTGTGGATAATTGGTGACCTGCTATGCCGGATTATATCTGTACTTAGAAGCAGTATTGGAGTATCTTTGATCCAGGAATGATAGAACTGATGACTTAGTAAGACATTATGAAGTATAAAGACCTTTTTGTATTTGCCGGAAAGATTATCACGAACAGGGTGTTCAGACATTCAATTAGGTTAAGGTTTCATCTACAGAACTTTGGTTTATATTTATAATCTGTAATGGAGCTGGGTTGTAATTTTATCTATTACCAGAGCTTTCTTTTGAAGCTTTTTATATGACTTGCCAGATTATTTTAATAAAATATTTAATTTATTCAAAAGAAGGTTTCTGTTTGGATACTAGAAATAGCAATCATAGTCATTGCATTTCATTTGCTAAGTAATGCATTGACATAATAGTCAGCCAAAACTGAGCTATCCAGATTCTTCAGCTCTGCAAATGAAGCAGAAATATTCATATAAAGATTCAGCAGTTTTGCTTGTAGACCAAAAAGTTGAATCGATTTCATTTACTAAATACACACCAGCTAGTTCACTTACTTAATACATACTTACTGCTGTAATTAATCCAAACATCTATACTTCTTTGCAAGCATCATTGTAATTATTATTATTTTTTGCATTTATTAAATGCCACTATCTAATGACTATGCACCAGGCGGTGGTGCTGAGCAATTGTGTGAAGGACTTGCTCAAGGTACCTACACAGTAACTGCCTCAGGGTAGGCTTGGACCTGTAATCTCAGGGTTACGAGCCGAGCACTGTATCCAGTCGCTCTCTCTCTTCTCTCTTCAACCGTCCTCTCGGTACAAGGGTTGGTCGCATTGTAGACGATTCTTTTCCATCCACTCCTATCCTCGGTTCCTCTCAGCAACTTCTCTGTGGTTATACCGGTCCATTCGCCGATGTTGTCCATCCACCTCTTCCAGTCGCTACCATGTCCCATAAGCTGTCCCGTCGCTACCGTGTCCCATAAGCTGTCCCGAAAGAAAATAGTCCCCTACACTGTAGTCTTGTGAAACTCTTATGATGCAATAGAATTTGATTGAATGCAGAAATATATAACATAGATGTGTGAAGATATGCTGCACACTACTGTAACTCTGTCATTTCTAACCCTTCCTCTGCTGATTTCGTATGGTGGCTGGGTTTATTAGTTGTATTTATGAATAAGGGTTTAACATTTAGCCTCTGTGGTAGCGCCATGACAATTGTAAAAATAAAGTAATTTATCATGGCTATGCAGCAAAGCTGAGGTTCTTTGGACATGTTATGAGATCAGATGGACTGGAAAAAGAAATGATGCTGGCTTGTGGAGAGGGAAAGAGAAAACAAGGGAGACCAAGGAAAAAATGGATGGACAGGATACACGAAGCAACTGGAATGAACTTGGCACAACTAAGGGACGCGACATTGGAAAGAAAGAAATGGAGAAGATTGATCATGACGGTCGCTAGAGCTCAAAGAACTGACAGCACAAGGTGACAAGGTGATGCAGCAATAGTTGTGGAACTCGAGCAAGGTCACAAACAGAAACAGGAAAATAAATGTATTTAAAAATGTAGTGCACTTGAAGAAGATGAACCATTTGCTATGGTTGAGCGATGAACGCATGGATAAAAACATCTAAATTACAGAAGAGGAGAATTAGAAGGTAAAAAAGTTTGTCCTAAGTGAGAGTCTAGCATCATTCATTAAGATAGAAGAACAATTCCTATGATTTAATTTAATTCCTGGTTTCTTAGAACTTGATTACTTATAATTTTTTGCCAATTAAAAATACCCACATTAACAAACTGGACTAGTCTGGAACTAACACTGTTGTTAGCATTGAACAGCTGTGCAAGGAAACTGGTTAGTTTGATAAATGGCTGGGTGAAATTACGCATTTGGTCATGAATGCGTGTAGAAATTTGCGTCTTTTCTGTTTTGGTCTTATTTGTATTTTTTAAAATATTTTCTTGGCCCAGTTATCCATTTCCATGGTCTACAAAACATAGAGCATTTAGAAGAAATACTGTATTAAAAAGCCTAGCTGGTGCAAGTATAACAAGGTGGAAGTTTATCATGGTGCACCTAAGGGCAGTTTTTCAGCGATATAATAACTCTGTGCATGGTTGATGAATAAGGAATTGCCTGTTTGACTAATGATGCAATAGTCCTGAAGCATTTAATCTGGAAAGGAATCATAAATTTATATGCAAGATCATACATGTTTAAAATTAGTGGTATTTGCACTTTAATTGCTCAGTCATGTTGTTGGTGCAGTTTAGGGTTCACTGTGTTACGTCCTTTTGTGTGGATTTAGTTCACCAATACCATAAAGGAGATTTCTGTTGGTTCTCCATCAGTTAATTAACAGTTAAGTGGTTTTACTGCTAGCTCACCCTTTGTGAACACTAACAAATACTCCCTTTTCTGTAGTAAATTGTGTCCTTCTCACGGACGTAGCATAAATCAAGACTAAGGCAAGTTCTGTATTTTTCACTACCAACTTGCCAATGTGGTCTGTTTACTGGGACTGTTTTTTTAACGCTGAAGTGGGACTTAGTTTAGGCTAGTGGCTGCGTCAAACAAGTGGGGATATAGTTTGTAATGGCACCCTAAAAGGTGGACTGTCTTAGTTCTGCAATGGGAATTCATGATTTCAAGTAGAAGTATAAGCATTTGAAAGCTGGGGTCGTATAATGATGTAAAGAATACAACGTCAGACTTGTTCCTGGGCTGTGTCTATTCAGCACCTTTTATTCCTGCCTAACAGTTCATGTCACATTAAGTCATAAAACGAGGTGTATGGACTCCCCACTGATCTTGGTATGCTTAAAAGATATGCATTTTAGTACAGGGACTCCTACGCAGACATCAAGGCAAGCATCTGTTAATGAAGCACAGGAAATGATATCCATAGGGTGATGGTTTGTGGCTGTTGTGAAATATGATGCCCCATGTAGAGCAGTGATTTTGTGATGTGGTTGGTATGTACCTGTTAGTGTTTGCCAAGAGTTATTGAAACGATTTTTGAGTGTGTTTGCTGGACTTGCTAACCTGGAAATTTGGGATTGTCTGGTTACAGTGCTTTAGACTAGATGAGATGGAAGCTGGGTGTGATAGAGAAAATTGGATGTTTTAAACATTGCAGTATGACTTGTCACGCATAGCAATGCCATGTTATGAAATGTGGCTAAATATATTCAGAGTATGATCATAGCGTTAATAATATCACGGACATTTAATTTTAAAAAGCCTGAATTCTGCATTGACCTTGACAGCTGAAGTCTGCAATAATCCTTTTATGCAAATCAGAATTTTTACACACAACAAAAAATAATTCTTGGTATGTACGTTCAGTAACTTTTAGATGCAGACACTAAATCAAATGATGTTCATTTTTTATGAATTCCTGTACTTTTCCTGTGCCACGTTTTTGTCTTATCTGCATCTAGTCATGGGCTTGGCTTATTTAAGAGATTTTAATCTAGTGCTAGCGCGGGGACCTCAAGTGGCGTGGCACCGATTCGAACAGGCAGGTGGTGAAGGATCTCATCGGGTTAATTCATTCAAAAATGAGCAGGGTCCAGGCCATACATTTAGCTAGAACGTTATCCAGTTAGAATACTTGTTTGCGGCAGGTGTGTCTGATTAATGTGCTAGCACTGTTAGCCTGTGTGCCTACAGTGCCGGCAACACCATAGCCCACCTCCTGCTTGTTGGAGATAGTACCTAGTTCAGTTGTGATGCATGCAAACATGGAAAATACCCTGAGTCACTCAACCCATACAAGTAGGCAAACAGAATATCAGCCATACTAAAACCTGAAGTTGCTGGCCCATTCGAGATCAGAGGAAGAAGATGGCATATGCTGGTAAGATTCTGGAAATACTAGTCTGCATCTTTTTGTGATTCAACATCTGAAATTTCAGGTTCAGAAATCTTTGTCTGCCAATGCATAGTACATATAAACACATGCTGTTACATAAAATGCATATTACACGTCAGTTGTTTAAACTTGTGTGGTTGTCTTTAGCATAGCTGTGTTTTTCCGTTAATGGCCTCTCGTGGGCATGTCGGTGTCTAAAGCGTGCTTCTCTGTGTAAAAACTTATTCACGGATAAAGTCGGTAAACCTAAACCTGTAGATGAAGTTTTCCTAGGGGCCAAGACAGAGTCGTGCAAAGGTGTGAGTAAAATAATGGGTCTTGGCAAATGATATAGGTGAAGATAGCCAGTAGGCAGCAGGGCTGTTGTGGTTGACATACCTAACACTGGAGGCACAGCAACTATAAACATCTTGTGGGACTTCAGGCTTTTACTTACCATTATGAGCTGGTTGTTGCTTTGGTGAGTTTTCCAAGATTGGAAGACCTGGGTACATATAGGCATTATGCATGTATGCATACATACTTAATTATACATACCTACACAGTAACCACCTCAGGGTAGGCTTGTATGTATGTATAATTAAGTATATGGAGTTAGTATATGACTTTCTTTAGCTTGTGAGATATTCGTATTAAGGTGCTGAGCAAATATTGCCAGATTAGGGAGTTTAGGTTGATTTTCCTGGTGCAGTTATCACACATACTCTAGTCTTATCCATATGGGGCTACTCAATGCACAAGACGTTAGTCAATGGCATGCCAAAGACTGCAAGGCCAATTGATTAAAACAACGGACAGCCCACAGAGGTATGCCTGCTAGACTTCTAGACAGGAGGTAATTAACAATGCTCACAGGATTTTATTCACTGTGATGTCAACTACCGCCGTTCATGGTGATGTTGTTGTACATCTGGGAGTGCTCAATTGAGTTTTGTTCAATCATAAACAGATTGGGCTCCAGTTGGACACTAAGGTCAGCAGGACATCTACGTGTGGAATTGTGAAATGTTCTGAGACAGTGAGATCCAGCTGTGTGCATAAATCCGACTGATGGCCTTGTAGTAAGTTTATTTGCCTTGTAGTAAGTTTATTTACAGTTACATCTGTGTGAAACGAGGTTGGTAGGTTAGCAGAAGACCAGTTGGTCCAGCTAACATTGGTTTTGGTGGGCCTTGATGATTGTTGTGTTGACTGGTGGTTTATAGCAACTCGTGCTTAGAGATGATTGAGAGTGTTTATGAGAAATATTGATTTTGTTTTGGATCTGCATGGTGTAGACCTCTCTGAGCCTATCTGAGTGTTCTGTTGCCTAGCAGTTGCTGTGACAACAGACCATTTGTTAGAGGGGGTAGTAGATGTGATGTGCCTAATGTTATATGCAACGGTGTCTCACGATTACCATTACTCAGTCGGACCTGTAGAATAGATTTCGCAGGAATGGAGGCTACGGTTGAATCACACTAGGGCTTGACTTGTGCATGATGTACACCTCGGTGGTGTGTGGCCACATGTTAGGAAGCCATTATCGGAAAATTTTCAGTTTCTTAGATGTTTGATTCAGGGCAGCTTTGATTCATAAATTTTTAGTACATCTGAAGTTTGTTTATCCTGATAACATGCAAGTGCTGATGTAACGTGGTCAGGAATTTGGATCATGGAACCGAATTTAATTCAGCTTAAAACCTCACCTCATTATAATGCAGCCTTATGGATCCAAAGTTTAATTCAGCTTAGAACCTCACCTCATTTATTATGTAGCCGTATGGTGCTTGAGTTGACTCCTGCAGGTGGCATCCAAAAGGAGGTTGTAGTATTTAAGTATCTAGTTGATATGTTTGGAGTCTTCGCCGTGATATCTAGGAAAATCCATAGAATGTGTGCGCTGTATATGACCTAGACTGAATTGGAATTTGAGCCGCAGCTACGCTGTGCTAACTCGCTGTGGGCTAATCATGACGATATTGGCTCACACCTGATCTGTTTCGGCCTGAAGTGGTACGTTGGACTTTGAAATGGTCGTTGGGCTTGAAAAGATAGACAGCTGTGTTGAGAACAGTCGACACCACCAGGGCTGCATGCAGGATAAATGTTTGGCACGTAGTGACGACTTCACTAGAAGGCTGCGTTATAAATGATTTAGTCACAGGCTGAACTGTTACAAATCGGACCCAAGTCAAATGAATGGACCTAGTGCATTGTTTATAAGCTCCTCCTATGCGTAAGGTGACCCACTGGAAGATGCCCTCACACAGGTTGGGCTACTTTGAAAAATGCCAAGGTTTTTTGTATTGATGTTTACTGCATTTTTAATTTCTTAGTCATATGTTATATGGATATATTTTGTAGGTATTTGTAATAGGTTATCAGAATATATAAGTAATCAAAATGAAACAGTAGTTACAGTGCAAATTGTTTAACGTGAAATGCATGGGACTAGTTTAAACAATTACTTGTATTTATTGTATTTATTCATTGGGTTTAGCAATTGTAATGGAGTGCACACATTCAAACAAACTAGACAAGACTGTACAAATTTATTTAATTCTTGCTTTGTGGTAATTAATTTAAAAGATAAAAAAGGTAACTTGAAATATCTAAAGATACTACTTAAAAATGAATCAAAGTTAATAAAAGCTTAAATCCTATGCTGATAACATTCCCACGTAGTGAAGGATGAGTCATAACACAGAGTAGGATTATCTTGGAGCATAGAGTATAGGTTGACTGCTGCAACATTTGGCAGATATCAGTTTGCAGCAGTCTTTGCAGTAAGTATAAATTAGAACTGCTACATATTATACTGTGCAAAGGTCATCGGTGATGGTGTGAGTTGGCAAGGTTTTAAATGGTGGAGGTCAATAGGTCACAGCACTGTTAGGAATGCCTCAACTGCCACCAATCCAAAAATAGGATAAAATAGGGCGGTTTGGATGAGCAGAACCAGGTGTTGAAAGCAATCAAACGTCTCATGCAGTCCAAAGTTTTGTATTGCATTTGCTTTGGCACGGTGGACAGATTTTTTGTGTAGTGATATTTTCATGTTATAAGAGTTTTGATATTTTTGTTTTATCAGTTTCATGGTAAAAGAACTAATAAACTTTAAAACCATTGATGCTGGGATGGACTAAGGCTTATTTTCATGTTAACCAATATTTCATATTAAATGTTTTTTGTTAAGTGTTTTCCAGTGTACTTTGACACAGTTGGGATTCATATGTGTGTGTGTGTATATGTGTATATATATATGTGTATATATATGTGGGACGCGGTGGTGTAGTGGTATGGTCGTTGTCTAGTAACTGGAAGGTCTTTGGTTCGAATCTGCCTCAAACCACAGCGTAGCGACCTTGGACAAGTTGCTCATCCACAGTTGTCTGTGAAGAAGGCAACGGGAAACCACCTCACTCATCTCATCCCCGGGTGGCTTAAAGCCAATGGGCCTGCCTTTGGGCAGAGAACTCATCATCATCATCATCATATGTTACAAGTAATTTCAGAGCAAACTGTTGCAAGTTGAGAGATTTGAATTGTTAGAATTATTGAGGGCATGTATGGCTATTTGTGCATTACGTTTTTAGGCATCTTGAAAAGCAATCTTACCGCAGACTGTGTGCATTCTTTTTGTAGAGGCAGGTTCTGTTGAAAAGTTGTCTTCATATATATCATTTTGTGCTGGCGAGCTTTGAACTCGTGACATGTGGGTTGATAATCTAGTGTGCTAACCACTGATATGGTAAATGTTATATCTTGGAAGATTTTTGAATGATCAGCATGGTTAATCTTATTTCTGTTGTTGTTAAAGATTGTTGGAAGATGCTGCTGAAGCTAAAAGTGCAGAGCAGGGTGAGTCGAGGGATGCCCGTAGGGCCTCGGATCGAGGGCCGACGAGAGGATCAGGCAACGATCACGACCTGGACAGGGACCGATCAAGACCTCGGCCATATCCTGGCTCTCACAGTGCACACTTCTCAAGTCACAAGTGAGTGTCTTTGATGGGCGTCGCAGGTAGCAACTTCCTTAGATGAAAGTAAATGTTGTACGCCGTGAATCATTATGATGCGACTTTTGAAAGTCCTGCAAAGTACTCTGTCATAATTTGTTAACGATGGCTCATTTATTTATTTTGTGTTTTGTAGCAATACCTCAAACATGATGCTAATATTTCCATCAAATTTTGATTGGCAGTTTTATTTTTGATGGGCTTTCACTTGTACAGATTAAAGAAGATTTGTTTGTTGTGGTAGTTTCCCTAGATAAATGATGTTATATTATTTCTAGTCTTTAAATACAGAACACTGATGCTTTTCTTTCAGATCGCATTTAGATTCGCATGGGAACCAGGGATCAAAACTGAACGATTCAAAAACGAGAACGGACGGTTCACGGAGCGAAAGCCTCGGACACAGATCAGGTCGAGCACGATCTCGATCTCGATCAACAGCTCGAAGCCAGAGTCAGGGCAGCAGCGAGTCTGGATCTCAGAGGTAGATAAAGTTTTCACTAAGGCCTCCTTACTAAACAGTGATGAAGGATTGTAATAATAAGTGATTACCTAGCATAGCTTTGCCATCAGTGATTTAAATGTACTGAATTTCTTTGATTGGTTTCAATGTACTGAATTTTTTTGATTGGTTTTGCTGCAGCTGTGGTCAGTCGGGCGAGAAGAAGCTGTTGTCCGTTGTCCAGTTGCCTGGCGTGGCTTCTGGAACAGTCCAGAAGAATGATGACCAGCAGTCGGAGAAGCCTCGTGGCCTGCTCATCCATGGCTTTCCCGTGCGGTCGACGGACACAAGCATAAGAGACGGTCTCTTCCACGATTACAAAAAGTACTATCGTGGAGTAACTGTGATAGTTGAAGGACAGGGAGACTCGCGGTACGCTGTTGTCAGCTTCAAAAAGTAAGCATTTGGCCTTTTGTTTTGAGAGACATTGCTACAGAAATGCATGACTGTGCAAAATCTGTTATTTGGTCAATGCTTGTCTATGTGTCTTCATCGATCTACTTTATGTAGCACCTTTAAAGTAGCTCACAAAAGTGCTGTGTATGGTCTGTTAACGAAGGGAGTTTAGACCTGAAAATCCATTTAATTTGCTGTGTCTGTTTATGCAACAGACTACAAAGTGAACAAAATGCTACCCTATTTTTACTGTGTTTGCCAGTTCACTTGTTTTTGGCCATTCTCTTGTATTAGTGTTTGTATCTGGCCTTTGAGTTCTGTGTAGTTGAAAGAAGTGATTATGTGGTATGAGTTCTGCTGATCATTAATAACAAAACTAGCTTGGTTCGTTTCTGCTTTATTTCTGACTGAGTGTTGCTTCTTTTGTGTGCTTTGCTAGACACGAAGATGCAGCCAAGGCACTGGAAGATTCCAAAGACAAAAGATTCTTTGGTACTAAAGTCACTGTCACTACGCATCCAGGATTTGGTACGACTGTTTTTGTTTTGCATTTTCAAGTTACCCTCTTGTGTTGAAGTATTGGCCTTTCTAATTGCTTTGCTATCAGCCTTGTTGATCTTCATTGTAGTGTTGGTATCTCTACCGAGTTTGTGAATGCACGTTTCAGTTTGTGAGATACCCTTCAACGAATCTGATTGCTGTTGTGCAGAAATAGAAAATTCGGAGAACCACGCGTTGGAGACAGAGCACAACGAGTACTCTCACAAGGCGACCAGGACGTTGTTTGTTGGCAATTTGGATAAGACAACAACGAAGGACATGCTGAGAGACTTGTTCTCCAAGTATGGGTACATCATTGTAAGTATGGGTACATCATCATAAGTAACACCTTTGCTGCAGCTACGTATGCATAGGATTGGGGATATAGTGCTTTGGTTTATTCGTGACAAATCCGCTTGCCTGTAGGAAAGAATTCTTTGTGCACTTTTGCTTGCATAAACAAACTTTAAAATAGTAATGTCTTTTTCAATGCCTAGCATTGACAGTTCAACACTTCAGTGCAGTTGTTTTCTGCAGCACATTCTTCTTGCTAGAACTTGACGAGTGGCATCTGTTCCAGAAGTTTTACCTCTTCTGCAATAAGTTTTTAATCCCGAGGGAGATCACACATACTTCAGGGGGGAAAATAATAATATAAAATAATGGTCGTAACATTAGTAAAACCGATATTCCTTATGAAACTCCTGTCTTTGGAAGCCATGTGAAACACAACATTTTAAGGGGTTGCAATTTACTTTTGTTATATTGTAAAACTGATTTAAATATGGGGCCTATGTTCCTGACCACTGGGTCAAAAGTAATTTTATTTTGAAAGGAAATTACTTTGGTGGTGATATTGATGATATTCGATGGTGATATTTCATAGTGATACTGAGTAGATTGTTAGTGCAGATTGATTTTGTTGCATTTTCTAGGAAATCGATATTAAGAATCAGGGACAGGCTCTGTCGTATGCATTCATACAGTTCGACAACATTCGTAGCGTTGTGCAGGCGTTGCACGATATGGATGACAAATACATTAACACTAACAAAGTCAAGGTAACTGATGACGAAATAATTAAAAGTAATGAAACAATTGAAATAATTAATAATTAACAATATCTTCTTGTCTTGTTTGCATCTAAAAATTTAATATTGTATCAAACATTGGTGAAGAGACTCCTCTGTCTCTATAATTGAGGTTCCTATCTCCCCACAAGTAGAGTGTAAGATAAGGCAACCTCCCCACAAGTAGAGTGTAAGATAAGGCTACCTCCCCACAAGTAGAGTTTAAGGTAAGGCTACCTCCCCACAAGTAGTGTCAGATAAGGCCACCTCCCCACAAGTAGAGTGTAAGATGAGGCTACCACGATACCAGGTGTATGGTGTTGCAAGTAATTGGGCGACCCTTTGCTGGTGGGTCAACGTTTCAGTTTGGAAAGTTTTTTCCCATACTGAAGATAGAAGTTTGTATGTGGGAGATAACAAAGTCTTGCAGTCTGTTGGACAATCCAATACATTAAAGTGACATCAGCGTTAAAACAATAGTTACATGTTTGACTATTGAGATTTAAATTGTATTTCAAAGAATGAATTGGTTTTTCTTTGGCAGCTTGGCTTCGGTAAGGTCATTCCATCTTCCTGTGTTTGGGTGGATGGCATTTCTGACACCGTATCAGAAAAATACCTCACAAACCAGTTTGCCAAGTTTGGACTCGTCTTGTCCACTTACATCGATCGTAGAACTGGAAGAGCTCTTATATTCTTTGAAATTTCGGACCATGCGTCGGCAGCTATTAACGACATGCGTGGCAAGTGCATCTCAGAAAAAAAGATACAGGTCAGTGACGTATTACACGTAATTGTAATTTAAGATTTATAAAGTGCCTCTTAGAGAATAAACTCAACAGGGGCGTTCAGATGCTACTTTTGTAAGCCCTATAAATTTATTATTTTATGACCAGGCTGGATTATACATTGGTTGTATTCTGAAGCTGATGTCAATTTAGACTTCACATCCAGAGCTGCTGTAGATCAGAACTTGCATTATAATGACTGAGATAAGGCTACCTCCCCACAAGTATCTGGTATAGCCTAGAATATTCAGCTAACTTTTTTGCATCTGCTGCCACATGCACTATTTTCTACGAAAGGCATGAGTTGGTAAGGTTTAGACGTGCTTGTGCAGACGTTAGCTTGTGCTTTGTATTTCTTGGAATACTGCTGTTGTTTGAAGAAAAAAGATCCTTCAAGTAAAGGTAAATGAGTGATAATTATAATCTAACCAATTTGGAAACTGCTTGATTGTTGTGATTGTGGTGTACAAGGCATCGATTGATGGTCGCTGCTAAGCAGAACGATCTTAACTTGCCTGTAGCTCCACCTACCTCAGGATTCATTGTGCCTGTAACCCTACTTCAGGAATTCAGAACATCTTTAGAACATAGGCAGTTTGGATATGGTCATTTTGCATCCATATTTTGTGCTTTTTGCCTTCTGTTCCCGTTTCCATCTTAGTTTTATATAATATCGTGCTTTTTCTTGTGCGACATTTTTAGCGCTCCTGCTAATCTGCCTTACTTACTTTCAGGTGGACTTTGCTAGTCGTGAGTGTCAAAATCTCTTTCTGGATAACATGGAAGCAACTGGTCAGCTGCGACTGGGGGATCGGCCCGAAGACCGCGCTAGTCGAGGATGTATTCCTTACGGGCCCCAAGAATATCTTAGACAAAGGTGAGTCCTTAATGTACTACTCTCACCGTGAACACAGTTCAGTTCAGCCTTTTACAATGGGGAGCAATGACTGATACGTCATTTTTTTCACTAGCTCATCCAGTGAGTAAATATGGTTTGTGTTGTGAAATTGGTAGGTCATTTCACGCTTCCTGTTGTCACCTTCATCTGAAAAATCCTTCAGAGTAGTGATTCTGTAACAAATTGTGATGTAATCTTTGTGTAGTACTTGCTCAGAACTTTTGTGATTGCTGGTACTGACATTGAATACATTTGGTACGGACATGAATACATTGCCTTAGCGTTAATCTCACTGCATATTAAGAAGCGTATTTTAATTCACTAGATTAGAAATACATTGTCAAGATGTCTGTCCTGCACTGTAGTTATCCTATAAACAGTCATCTTGGTTCCTTTGGATGGTTCTATGTATGTACGAATGTTTGGTTCACTCTGACTGTATCCTGTTTAAGATGTTTGACGTTTCTAATGTGTGTTTTTTTATTATGCATTATATGTTGAATCATAGTTTATTACTAATTTTGATTTGACATAATATGCAAATAAGCAGTTAGTACTAGGTACTAAGTGCGTATATATATTATAGAAGGGAGTCCATTTAGTCAGAGACTGTTTAGAAGCTGTGATGGCGTGACATGAGTGTTTGACATGACTGAGCATTTTTCACAGGATTGGCTGTGTAACCAATGTTTTTGCACTGAAACAGCAAATCTTGTTTGCTGACTCTTGTTCACGGACAGATGAATACGTATTCTGCTTGAAGGCACATTTCGACTGAGCGAGTCCTTGAGCGGTGGTTACCTTTAAGAACGGCTTCATGCTTGAGTGATTCTAGAGTTAGCTAATGGCTTGTACTTGGAAGCGACCAAAGATCTTTCTGATAATTTGTAGGCCTGGCTTTGAGGGACCACCTCCCAGGGGCGGCCGTTACCATGGTTACGATGGTCACGTCCGTGGCAGCTTCAACGGATCTCGTGACGCTTATTACCCTGTGGGTAGCCGCATGGGAAGCAGAGGCGGATACTACGACGGCTTTGCACACGATCGGAGAGAAGGGTCAGGATCTGTTTTGCTTTCTTCTCTAGTATTCTCTGTTCTTTTTCTGAAACTGCCAGCTAATAACAGATTTTTTGTTATTCCATTGTTATTTTTGCCATGTATTTTATCTTACACAAAACATATGTGTCTTGAATTCAGGTTTGCCATGCGTGGTATTTACTGCTGAATTACTTGCAGGTCTTTTGTATGAATTCCATTGCACCACTCAACAGGGCATTCTGATGGGACGCTGATGGCATATTTCAAGTTTTAGAGCAGTGCTTTTAAAGGTTCCTGAAAGAATAAATGTTTAGTGTGGTTGCCTATCTGTGTAGATATGCACGTGATTACTCAACATGGAGGCACATTTTTTCCTATAATATGTGCATTGACTAGGTGTATTGTTATACTGTCTGGTGTTTCTTAGCAGCTTCAGTTGTTACTAGCGCTGTTTCGTTGTTTGAAATTTTTAGATTGCCGTTGCGTGGCCCTCAAAAATTCTACGATGGTCATCCAGACGAAGGGGTTTTCTACGACTCGTACGAAAGAGAGCTGAAGGAGTACGGTTATTCTCGACGAGATCGTGACGTCAGCCCCTCGATGGAGAGACATCGCAGCTATCGCACTGGGGGTGCCGACAGTCCTCGAAGCAGTCGCTACAGCAGCCCGGCCCGAGAGCGATTGGATGACCCGTTTGCATTCAGGTACACCGATGCAAAGAACAAGGACAGTGAACTGAGCTATTCCGGAGAAAGTCGCAAGGATCGATCTGGTGGCAAACACAAGTACCGGGGTTTCAGTCCTGCCAACAGCGACTTCAGTCAGAAGAGTAAAGGTCGAAATACCAAGCAGGATAGTAGAAGCACCAGTCCAGTTTCGGCTAAACAAAGATACCGAAAAGAGAGGTCAACGTCGCCAACCAGCAAGGACTATCTCTGGAATTCAACAAGCACTGATGAGCTGGGTTATCATATGACGTCTCGGCGTGGCTCAAAAGAGTCTCTGGACTGTTATATTTACTCGGAGAAGCCAGGAAAAGGACCCGTTTACGGCAAACCGTACGCTGGTTCCGGTTCCAAAAAGTCTCGCTCGTCAAGATGTGATGACGACAGTGACGTCATGTCTGACCGCGACAGAAGCTTGCGTGGTCTTGATCAGCCGCTGCGGTCAAAGAGGCTGATCGATGAACCAAGTGCTAGGCGACAGTCAGTTGAGCTTCCGAGTGATGTTGAGCGACAGAGAAAACTTCAGCTGGACATTGCTCGGAACTTAGCCTATCCAAATTCAGGCTCTGTTCGGGAATATGGAGCCGAGTTCGGAGCCACCGACTCTGTCGTTAAGCACCCTCTGTCTCCAAAGTACGACGAACGAGCGCCTGGTGGGCCATTGATGGATTTGCCTCTGGCACGACACTTGAGCAGTTGTTTGCCCGAGGCGCAAGTGTCGAGTGGATCAACGACACCTGGCAGCAAGACCCCAGTGAATAATTCTGATCAGGACTCGTTGGGCGGTAGAAACTCGCATGGCAGTGACGACGTGCAGACTCTAGAAAAACAGAAACAGCTTCTGTTGAATCTCCTAAAACAAATGGAGACGACTAGCAGTAGTGACGTTGAGCTGCCAGAGGATGAAGGTAGGAAGGAGAATCGATGCATCGTCGTGGATGATTCTGAAGTGGAAAATGAACCGGAATCGTTGTTGCGGAAAGAATACTTTGACGAAATGGGTGACAGGAAAAATTCTGTGGCTGGTTTGCATGACGTTGACCACGGCAGGAAGGAAAGTCTAAAATCAAAAGATTCCGGTAAATTAAAACCTATTGATACGACTCAGAGCTTTCGCAAGCAGATGGAAGCGCAAAGGAAGCAGGGCGACCCTGACCTAAAATCCCATTCGTCGTCGGCTTCGCCTGTGCCATGTGGTTTGCCAGATCGTTTGGCGCTGATGTCATGCCATGATCCTCTGGATGTCATAGACCCCTACGAAGCTTGTAATTCGCCAGTAGAAATTCCGAACGACTTTATTCCAACAAAACGCCGAAATGCTAGCAGCGATGGTCTTTCTGCGGGTCATGTTAAACACAAGCGGTCATATCGGACTAAGCTTTCGGACGATTCCTTCAGCTCTAGCAGCGATGAGGATTTGGGTGCGTTTTCTCCGTCATCGTCGCGACACAGCAGACCCTCGATTGGTCATGACGATGTGGCAGGCATTTCGACAAGCGGATTAACGGAAAATGTACCACAAGCTTCTCGTATTGTTTCCGTCGAGTCTTCCTGGTCTGGCGACGAGATGCTCAAAGAACACCAAACGCCTTTGCGGCGATCTCAGAAGATGGGGAATGCAGAAAGCCGAATTGAGGTGTGCATAATCCCCGATTTTCCGATCACGAAAGGCTGTGAAGGTTCGGGACCTCAGGAACCGCGGAAGACGGTTGGAGTACGTCGTAGACAGGAGGTCATAGACCTTCCGTTGCCTAGGTTTGCGTTTGACGTGCTGCCTTCTAAGTCCCCTGTATTGGTGAAACCCAGCACTCCAGTTGCAGCCAAGACACCTGACGTTACTCAGCCGGATGTAACGACTGACGATCCGCCTTTCTCTCCCAGTTTCACGTCATCGCCATGTGTTGAAAAGCTTGACAGCAAGCCAGTTGATATGGATATCTCTGTTGAGAAGCTACCAGAGGAAAAAGTGTCCAAGCCAGAGGTGAACAGCTCAAGTGTTGACGTAATTAAAATGAACGGCAGTGTCAACAGTGACATGGACGTTACAGGTAGCAACTCTATGCAAGCTGCCATCAATGATCCACCTGTGCCTGATGAAAAAGTGGAATCAGTTGAACCTCCTGGCACTGTGCAGTTGGATACTGTACCTGAACCTTCTGTGACTGACGGTGGTGTGACTGCTGGCGAAACTAAGGATGTGGCCAAAGTAACTGTGGACGATGTTGTTAAGCTTCCTGATGCTGGAGAAGACATTGCAAAGTGTGAAACAGAAGCCAACAAGACAGTCGGCCAGAGCGACCTTGAACTACGGCGCGATTCTGTGGAGGCTTCTCCTATGCAGGTTGAAAAACCAGTGAATTTAGACGCCTGTAATTCAGAACAAAACGTTGCTGACACGACAAAAGATGCCGGCACTGACAAGGATCTGCTCGAGCGTGACGATTCAAAAGTAACTTCCTCGAAGCAAAATGCCTCCGACTCGGACGTATCTGACCTCCTGTCGCCTATGCCGTCAATTCCATCTATCGAGGAACGAATCCGTGCACTTGACGACATGCTGAAACTCGTAGGGCAGGGTGCTAAACCAACGAGCAGCACCTCCGAATCCGCGTTAGCACCAGCTCTCGACTATCGAGAGAAATACGGGCGCCGCCGAAGAGAGCCGTCGTCGCAGCTACCCCAGCAGACTGAAAACCGTAACGAGGTTTCAGCTTTGGCACGGACGTTGCTGTCACGCAGCAGCATATTTGACCAGGACTCCCAGCGCCTGGAGCAGCTACACACTAAGTATGAGCCAAGTACCGTGCACAGCAGCCTCGGACGGATGCCGGGTGTCGAACCCTATCAGTCGCTCTACTCCCCGCTCTTTCGGGGCAGTGTTGGTGGAGGCCAAGACGGCTTGCCTGTTCTTTCAGCAAACCCTTCCTATGGCTACCTCAGTTCTCCAGCTGTTGGAGATCTTCCTCGTCCGGGATGGAACACCCCCGTCGGATTGACGCCTGGAAATCTGCCAAACTGGAATGGGTCCAATGTAGCAGGCCAGCAGCTGATGGTTTCAACAGCTGCTTGGTCATCCCCCCTTGCTGCAAGTCCGTCTCCTCTCATAGTTTCGACTGTCTCACCATTATCTATTAGTCAGTCCTCAGTAATTGCCCCTCCTCCATCTTGGCCGGTTGTGGGAATTCCCAATCAGCCTGGCACCAATAGCCATTTGCGTACTCCGTCACTTGAGTCTCCCGTGCCTGCCAGTGTGCGGGTTTCACCGTTTTTGCATCAGACGAGTTTCGACGGTACACGCTCGGCTGCTGGCACGACCCCTCCGTACTCTGGCGCAAGTGCAATGTTTTCTCATCCTGCGGTGATCAACAGTGCTGATCCACGGCGTCTTTCCCGGCCCGATCTGTCTAGCGTCTCGCCATTACTGTCGCCTCCGATTGTGAAACACCAGGACAGCCATTCGTCGGATCTTGACCAGTGGGGTGCCTCTCAGAAGCACGATCCAGTGATGCCTTCCTTGGCCAATAAACCTAAAGAGCTGGTCTCTCCGCCGGTGTCCATACTGAAGAAGCAGGCAAAGGAAGAATCTACCCGAGAAATCCAGGGGACGAACGATGTGCCTGCTGCTACGATTGTAGATTCAACTCCACCCCCTGGTGTCAAGCGGAAGGCAGATCTAGCATTTGGTTTGGAAGCTTCAGCTTTGAAATCCGGTGGTGGTCAGATGCAGACTAAGATTCCGAAAATCTCTGGGCCAGCAAAACACGACGGAGGAGCGTCCAAAACAGATAAAGACTTGGACGAAAAGTCACAAAAGCTTGGTTTGACGACATCGGAAAGTAAAAAGCACTTGTCAACATCAGTATCTGTGTCCGCTGGGAAAGCACAGAGCGAGCCGAAAAAGCCAGCTGCCAGCAGTGGTAGCCCAAAGCCTATGGCCAACAAATCGGAAGACAAGAAACCTCCTGAAGTTTCCGGTGTCAAGAAGCCCGAGGAGTCTGCAAAAAGTCATGCGAAGAAGATCACCAAACCGTCGGGAGCCAAAGTCGGCACTCTGCAACCAGAGAAGGTTGAGCATGCAAAGAAGGACAACCAGGCTAAGGTTTTGAGTGAGATCAGCGGGGATGCATCTACAGATGCTAGTGGAGCTAAGGACAAGCTTGGAAAGGTGGTTAAGGCAAAGGCACCGGTAAAGGAGAGCGCAGAAAAAGAGAAAGAAACACTTGTCCAAGAGGCAAAAGACCACGCAGTAGATAAACTGAAAGACAAGGAGAAATTGAGTCATGTCAAGCACAAGACGACAGAGGCGAAAAGCGCCGCTAAACCTAAGGAAATCAGTGGTGATGATAGCAAGAAAACCAGCGAACCCATCAAGGAAGAGGTCAAGAAGGAAAAGGTCAGTGAATCGGGGAAGAATAACGTTCGAAAGGAGAGGTTGATGTCGTTGGATTCAAACAAGGAGGAGGCGAAGAAGCAAGAAGATGCAAGAAAACAGGAAGAAGCAAAGAAAGCAAAGACCACAAACAGGGAAAGCTCAAAGGACGGAAACAAAAAAGAGAAATCCCGGCACGGCGACAAAGCGGTTACACCAAGCGATCCCAAACTGTCAAAGGATAAACTAAAGCCAGAAAAAACTGTCAAGCAGCCAAAAACGCCGCCAGTTGATACGTCAGACAATTCGGCCAAAAAAGACAAGCCTGTGCTAAAGACCAGTAAGAAAGAACGACACGAATGCAAAGAGAACGTAGCCGATATATCGAAACTCGGTGAAAAGCCAAGCAGGCAACAATCGGAGACGAAGTCGCAGAACAGTGGAACGGGGAAGCTGGATCCAAAGCAGCAGTCAAGCGAGAGCAAAAGCAGCACCACAAACAGCAGCAGTCGAGGGGACAGGGAGAAGGACAACAAGAACGACTTGAAGAAGAAACCAAGCGAAGGCAGCAGAACCGACAAAAAGAACGAGGCCAACAAGAAGAAGGAGAAAAAGTCGAAGGAGAAGCGACCGGAGGAGAAGCGAGAGATCAAGGCTCTACTGCAGGAGTCGCACAACGCGGAAAGTCCCGCCACCAGTTACGTGTCGATGTACGACATGGTTAAGAGGCGTTCAAAACTCAGAGGCCGAGACGATAGCTTTGGCAGCCTGGAGGATAGATCGAAATGCCTCAGCCAGCTTCAGGTATTTGATTTAAAGTTACACATCTTACTTGAATTTGAAGGAAAGTATCTGATTTTAGGTATTTCCTAAGATGTTTGCCTAGCAACCATTGACTGATGCCTTGCGCATTAGTATTATTATTATTATTAATTAGTAACTTCTAGAGCGCCATTGTCCAGTGCACAAGGCATCAACTGATGTGGCATTCAGGTCTATATCCAGAAGACGGTCCACTAAGACAGAGAGGCAGCCAACGTCTGAAAAGCCAATTGAAAAAGATGACACTTTATAGAAGTCATTAGATTAGATGTAACTTGGAACAATAACAAAATCATTTTTTATATAAATCTTGAAAAACAGAATTTTGAAAGATGTTTTTATTATCAGACGTTGATAATAATTTTGGGAACTTTGAAAATGATAAAAATATTTTGGATTTGGTTATCTTCCAGGCAAGGAGCAGCAAAAGAAATCGTAGTAAAGCGTCGCTGGAAAGCAGCATTCTTAACTCCGATGAAGACGACGATTTAAAAGAAGATGGCAACAGCACATTTGAGTCAAAGTCCGATAGAAGTCGCAAGAAGTCCACTACGAAGAGGCGAATTGACAGTTCCTCTTCCTCTTCTCCAAGCTCTAGCGATGACGAGAAAGTAACCAAATCGTCTCGTTCAAAAACCATCCGAACAATCGAAGACGATTCTTCTTCGGACTCTGATACAAGCATGGAAAACTTTTTCTCGAGTAAAAACAAATCGCTGAACGAAACTAACACATCTAAATCGGCACGTGAGCCGATCTATTCGTCGTCTTCTGACTTGAACGATGATTCCGATACAAAATCTGAAGGGAAGACTGCAAAATCCAAAAGTGCTCATAGCAAAGGCCGTAAGGTAACTCCGGAAGCGTCGTCATTTGGCAAGAAAGCGAGATCTGCTGTGAAAAAGAAACCGGTTACTCGCGTGCTGCACTCATTATCTTCCGATGATGACGATGATGAAGATGCCTCAAATGCATCTACAGCTGTGGTATCGTCTGCTGGAAAGCCTGCAGAGGAGGTGAGTAAAAGTGAGAAAAAGCCGTCGGTACCAGATCCGGGGTCTGCCTCAAAGTCAAAGAAGGAAAACGCGAAAGCTGAAGTTCCTCCCAGTAGGAAGGACGTAAAGGATGGAGCGGACACAGAAACACTAGAAAGCAAAGAGAAGTTAAAGAAAGCGGAGAAGACTGATGGAGCGGGCAAAGATGCTAAAAAGGACCTGGCTAAGGATCATGTCATACCCACCAAGAACGATAACAAGCCTGTCAAAGTCAAAGGGTCGACAGTGGACCGAAAGGAAGAAGGTGTTGCTCGAACGGACGATAAGGAAGAGTCCGGATCGTCTGCGAAGAAAGAGCGCCATGTGGAAGCCATGTCAGGTGCCAAAGAGAAAGGCAGAGAAAGATCAGTGAACAAATGTGAAGTCCAGAACGTCGTGCCTGATCCTGAGCGAAAGGGAGACAAGGAATTAGACAGTGATAGGAGTAAAGCAGCTAAGACTGCGGACAAGAGCTTCCAAAAACAAAAGTCAAAGGTAGCTAAAGTTGTCCCTGGAACTCCCACAGTAAGCAAGAACGGGTCAGCCGTGGTCGAGACGGAGAAAGCCAGCCGTGGTCACATTCGCAGGGAATCCGTTCACGAAAAGCCAAGCAAGAGGCCTAAGCCAGACGTAAAAGCCGTAGGCAAGTCTGAGCGAGAGGACGAACATCTGGTCGCACCTGAGACCAGTGGCAGCACCCATGAAACGACAGAGCGCATGGAGGTTGAGAGCGAGAACGTGAAAGAGAACGTACGATCTGATAACATATTCGAGAAGATGGAAAGAAAGGACGAGGTAGATAAACCGAAAGACGTCGTCGAAGTCGATGTTGTCGCCGGCAGTGAGAAGCTGTCAACGAACGTTGCCTCTTTGGGCATAGAAACGCAGTATTCGACAATATCAGAGACGCCGACGGTTGAAGCAGAAGAGGAGGAGGAGGGGGATTTGATGCTGCCTCCCCCTGCGTTATGTGAACTGCCCGAACTCAGCAGAACGGTCAAGGAGCGACCAGAGCTGGACTCAGTCAAACTGACTGCTGAGAAACTGAAGGAAGACGCATCGAAGGTGGAGACGATAGTCGAGGCGGTGAGGACGATCATGGACATGGACCGAGACGATCCAGCAGCGGCCAACAGACAGCAGGATTTTGACAAGAGTCTTGTGGCCATGGAAACGGGCGGCGGTGGAGCGACCGAAGAACAGGTTGGATTGGAGGTGCCGCATGACGATTGCGAAGAGGTCTCGAAGGCCATAGAGATCCTGCTTGGAAAGGAAATGAGGCCCAGCGAGCCGGAGCAACTGGACGCTCTAGTTCCCGAGGCAGATGACCCGGAGGACATCCTTATCATGTCGCAGGAAGACGATAAGGTGCCGGACGCTGAAACGACCCCAGAAGACATTCCGGAGAACTCCGAGATGCAGGCGTCAAGCGACTTCGACGAGAGTAAACCCAGCGAGGAAGTCACTCCGGAAGTCTTGTCTTCAACGGTGACATCGGAGCTTGTGCACGAGGAGAAAGTCCAGAACTCTGAAGTCGAAGTTAAGCCAGAGTTGGACATCCCCTGTGCTAACGAGGAAACGGAAGTTGGTAGCTCAAAGCAAGAAACCGAGACGCAGGCGGTGTTTGCGGAGCCAAAGCCTTTGCCTCAGAAGGACGAGAAAGACGCTGGAATAAGATCGACTGAAGCCGCTGGGCCTAAACCCCTCCCTGGTAAACTGAAATTGGAACTCAAGGAGCCTCCAGCCGACTACTATGCTGGATACTTTTCGCCATATCCATGTGTCCCGAAAGAGGAAGTGGAGGAAACGAATCCACTGGTGGCCGAAACGGAGCGAGCCGTGCACAGCCCAGAGGTGAAGAATTCCAGTTCTGCATCACCTGCAGCTTCTGCAGAAAATGTTACCCTGACATGCGCTGCGGATGCAGTATCCGTGGAACCCATAAAGGAGGAAAGTCATGTAGTGAAGGTGGAAGCGTCTGACGAGGCATCCACGGAAACAACACGGATGGAGCTGGACACTGATGATCCATCACCATGTGTACTCCCGAAAAACGACCTTTATGAATTTAAGGACGATGAGAATGCCGTTCTTTTGACTCGACCCCGCAAACGACCTGGCGACCAAGATTCAGGTGATGACTCGACTGCGGAAGCGAAGAAGCCCAGAGTGGAGTCACTGACTGAAGGACTTGGCATCCCAACTTCAGTAGAGGCCTTGGCCAAGGAAGAAATGCAGACAAGCAAAAACAGTGCCATGCCAGTTAGCTCGGGTGCAATATACATGGAAACTGTCCACAACATATTCAGCCATCCGGTTTCCGTAGCGCCCGCGGTCTCTAAGCTGTGTGCAAATCCCATGCCTTCAACTGCTGCCACTGTTGCCATGAATATGACTCCTATGGCAACGACTCCTCCAACCTGGCAGTCAAACATGGACCGTGTCATCGACGAGGTCGCCAAGGGCAACTTCCAGCGCGGCCACGAGTTCGACTACTACGTGTCGCAGAAGAAACCGCGCAGCAAGAGTCGCGATGAGCCGCAGCCGCCGCCCCATCCTCAGCAGCAGTTCCAGCAGCAGCAGCAGCAACCGACATCTCATTCTGGAGGACCTTCGTTCGCGGCACATTCGGACGTGGCCAAGCCGCACATGATAATGACGGCGCCGGGCTTCCTGCAGATGTCCCCCGGGGCGGGGACGGTCGTTGGGCCAAGAGGTGACGCGTCTTCGCTTCACCATCTACAGATGTACAACGCCGGAGTGGCAGCGGCCAGACAGTTGGTCTCACAGCCGCAGCTCGTTATGCTGTCGTCGGACAAGACGTCTCCGCGGCTGACCTCGCCTCTCATCCACAATCCGCAGGCGCCGTTCCGACCGTCGACTTCTGTCTACCAGGCTGGGCTTCTTACTTCTGGTAAGGCTTCAACCTGTATACATACTGGTTAGTTCATTGTTGTAGCTATTCTATGGACTTGATTGGAGAGTGGAGAGTTGAATATGTTGTTGTTGCTGTTTGTTGTTGTTTGTTGTTGTTGTTGGTGGTGGTGGTGGTGGTGGTGTTGGTGTTCTTTTTGTTGGTGTTGGTGGTGGTGTTGTTGTTGGTGGTGGTGTTGTTGTTGTGGTGTTGGTGTTGTTGGTGGTGGTGTTGTGGTGGTGTTGTGGTGTTGTTGTTGTGGTGGTGTTGTGGTGTTGGTGGTGTTGTTGGTGGTGGTGGTGTTGGTGGTGGTGTCAGTGGTGGTGGTGGTGTTGTTGTTGGTGGTGGTGGTGTTGTTGGTGGTGGTGGTGGTGTTGTTGTTGTGGTGTTGGTGGTGGTGGTGTTGTTGGTGGTGGTGTTGGTGGTGGTGGTGTTGTTGGTGGTGGTGTCAGTGGTGTTGGTGGTGGTGTTTTTGGTGGTGGGGGTGTTGTTGTTGGTGTTATTGTTGGTGGTGGTGTTGTTGTGGTGTTGTGGTGTTGTTGTTGGTGGTGTTGTTGTTGGTGGTGTTGTTGTTGGTGGTGTTGTTGTTGGTGGTGTTGTTGTTGGTGGTGTTGGTGGTGTTGTTGGTGGTGGTGTTGGGTGGTGGTGTTGGGTGGTGGTGGTGTTGTTGGGTGGTGGTGGTAGTGGTAATTAGTAACCTCTGATGTGCTGCTGATGCACAAGTGGTGCGCACACCAGAGGTGTGCCAAAGCCAGGCCGCAATCAGGTCATTATGGTGGTGTTACGTAGTGCAGGTGTGGTGTAGGCTAAGTAGTGGTAAGCTGGGCAGACCCTGAGTGTCTTGATGGTCTGCACTTGGTATTGGTAATCTTGGTGTTGACATGATTACTGCTAAAGAAAGATTTTATAAAGTGGCCCAACTTAAAAAACTATGAAAACCAGTATCCTTGTCAGAAATTTTCATTTATTTGTGATCTTTCTAGCATGTCTTTGGTAAAGAGCAGAAAATTTATCTGAGTTGATGAAGGATGTACGGATAGTTGAGCTTTTTCCTATAGGGTGTGTTAAGAATTTGTAGGAAAATCCATGTAACATGACTGAGGTTTGCAAGTATTAGTCATCAGTGTTTCATGTTTTGCTAGCCATGGTGTCGTCTGCTGCCACAGGCCAGCAGCCGGGCCTCCTTTTCTGCCCTCCACCTGTTGGTTATCAGTTTTCTTCAGTCGCAGCATCTCACTCGGAATCCGGTGCCAACCAGATTCACCGTTTCCTTGGTCCAAGGGAAGAGATACCGCGAAGCTATCCTGCGTCTTCTCAGCCTCACCAGACCAATCCTTCCCCATCGTCTCGGGTGAGTGGAGTAATTTGTTTCAGAGTTCTCTGCCTGTTCTGTTGTAATGACTTCTATAGCGCCAAACCACAAAACCGTCTGTCTCTCTTACACCCTGGACTATTAGTCTGAATTCTCACGACGTGGATTTGGCAATTCTGCGGAGTTGGCCTCTTTACATCACTTAACAATATCTGACAAGAAATACTCATAAAATGACCGAAATCTATTGGTTATGTTATCTGTGACCCACCCACGCCTTGCTCAGTCGATGGACAGATGGCATATTAACAAATGCATTGCTTGCTTGCTTACTTATGGTGTCTTTGTCTTATTACACAAGGTCGCTTCAGTGAATACTGTGGTCAGAAATCACAGATTTTTCCACGTGCATTGCTGTTGGTTTTATATAATAGGAGCTGATATTTAAGTTTGCTGATTTTTGCTTCTGAAGTGATATGGAATTCAAATTTCTTCAGAAAGCAGTTGTGCCAAGCAGCTGAACACTGCTCGGCGAATAGTCTGAATATGAACGTTTGTAAGACGTTGTGTCATTATTTATTAGGCGATTGAAAAACTCTCCAATGTGCCTGTTCAGAGTCGACCAGGTCAGGATGCAATGTCGCAGAATATGAATACGGTTCTTTCAACAGCAAACATCCACAATCAGCATGAACAGGGCAGCCACGCGAACATTCGACTCATGCCAGTCACTGTATCCCATGGCGCCTTACTTACCCACAATCCTTCATCCACGCCTCAGAGCATATCGGCACAGCACAATGACTCCCATCAACAGATCATCCAAGCTCAGGCACATCTTCAGTTGCAGCACCACCAGCACCAACAACAACAACAGCAACAACAACAGAACCACCATCATCATCAGCAGCAGCAGCAGAAGGCGCTGGAGACGTCCACACCCACGTCGTCAGCTCAGGTACAGAATCCAGAGGGACACGGGAGACCGGACTACCTGTATCGGCCGGTCGGCACCCAGCAGATGAGGTTCGAAGGCGTTCCCACGCTGTCGTCGCTCGGCATTGTTGCCGGCCTTGACACTTCGATGTTCCATCCGATGTCGCCCAAGATTTCCGAGGGTCTGCTGCAGAGTAAGCGATGCTTCTGTTTCTCAAACTGGTGCCTGTTTGGCAGTCGTTGCATTTCTTATAGATACACATAGCTAGACCAGTGGTGGATCCAGGATTGCTTGCATGGGGGCCAGGCCATTTCCAGAGGAGTACCATATTCTGAAAGTCCACCATGCACGGGTCTGGACTGAGGGGTGCGGCATATAACCAAGAGGGGCACAGGGTGTACCCCCTTCCGTGCCTATAGCTGAATCCACCACTGAACTAGACCTCACTTTCGTGTTGGGCTGTAGTTTAGGCAGTATATGGCAATTCTAAAGATGTTTGTTCAACGTTAGATGTTAGGCTCTGAGTGGGTATTTAATTGGTTTGAAGAAATGCAAGAGCAGTTCCTTAGGCTAGTAGCACTAGGGAGCTGCCACGTGTATGATCTGCTAACAACTAATGGGTTTTAGTGGGATGCTTTTTAAATTTTGATTTATGTTGCAGTGCTGTATATTTTGGTATTCCTAAGTGGGAAAAAAAGTTGAGAGAATTAACTTAGTTTTTAGGACACAGTTTCATCAAAAGAGTTAACGTTTTTGACTCTAATTCATTGGTGTGACGCTTGAATACTTATGCTTTTTAACAGACTTGCCCCGTCAGCCTGGCACGTTGGTAGCGTTTGGTGGTTATCCTCAGCAGATGCAGTACGGAATGATGCTGCCTCATGGACCTCTGGCCAATGTGAAGGATACAGGCAGCTCAGCGCCAGTGTCGTCATCTGCTTCTGGCACTGCCAGTGAACTGAGAGAAGCCCTGGCACAGCCGTCCCGACTGGCGCAGCAGGAACAACTGATGCAGCAGAACGTCCTACACACGAGGCCGCACGGCCTGCCAGACCTGTGTCCTTCGCCAGTCGGCCTTGGCCAGCACCGCATGCCCTTCACGATACAGGAACCTCGTTCCATGTCGACATCCCGCGCCGAGCCAAAAGCCGCCGGGCCTCCGTCGTCCGTGGAATCCACGGTCCCTCTTCCATCTGGTCCGCCCATATCCCTGATCCAACCGTTCGGAGACCCGGCCTCGGGCCAATGCCACCCGTCGGGGGCAGACAAGGTGCCCCTCAGCATGGTCGAGATGAGAACGGCCGCGGGGCAGCAGATGTACCGGTCAGATCCAAGGATACAGATGCTGAAGTACGATCCGGGGGTCGCTGCTGCTGCCGCCCATGGACTGGCGATAGACACTCGGCAGCTGGAGCAACTGATGCTGTCCGGGCGTGTTATGTCGCCACAGATTGCGCAGCATCACCTGATGGTTACCGGGCAGATGCAGTCGCAACAGCAGCAGCAGCAGCCGGCCATGTCGCCTTTCTCGCATCCCGATCATCCGGTCGGGAGGCCGCCTTCTGTTCACCATCTTCCGTCGTCGTCTGCACCGCAGAGCCAAATCGCCCGGCCGAGTCCCGACTGTTCGGACAGCATTGGAAGTCTGCTTCAGGTAGAATCCTAGAGTTTTTGTCTGCAGTATACGTATATTTTTATTTTATTTATTTTTTAATTTATTTAAAGCACTTGTAACGCGTGTAGTGTCAGTGCACCTGAATTTGAATATAAGTAACATTTTGTTGATGGTCCACAGCTTTGGAATTCGCTGCCAAGTTCTGTTTGTTCTGTCAATTCTGTGATGTTATTCGGTTCGTAAGACTCGTCTGTTTCAACTTGCTTACCCGCTGTAGCTTAGCTTCTGGTTTCTCTGACCTATCGGAATTCAACCCGGCTGCTCCAATGGATTATGATTTTGGATTGTGATTTTAACTTGAAGCGACCATTGACTGATGCCATGCGTTGAAATCTGTGTCCTGATGAAGAGCAGTCCAAGGAGGCTGCTGTTTTCGACTGCCCGGTTAATACTTGTACATACAACTCCCAACTTTCGTTTTTTTTTCCAGAGGTTCCCGGTCATGTGGAACGGCACGCTGGAGCTAAAGAACGATCGTGCCCCAGTGCAGATGCACTTTATTTCGGGCAACCGCACCCTGGTTCCAGCCTCACTCCAGGACAATAATAAACCGCTTCACATTGGCCAGCGAATGCGGCTGGAAGCTGCTCAACTGGAACAGGTCTCAAGACGGATGATGGTAAGCATGTTTGTTAGCTACGTTGGTAAAAGCATATGTCAAGGCGCCTCTGGGTGTGAGATGCCGCTTTGCAACCAGATCTTGGCTTATTTAAGAGATTTGAATCTCGGGCTAGCACGTTCCATACACGGGCACCTTAAATGGCGTGGCACCCATTCAAACGGGCAGTGGTGGGGAATGATCTCACCCTATCAGTTCATTGAAAAGTGAGCAGGGTCGAGGCCATACAATCGCTATAGAAAACTGTGTACATTTACATTTAAGCGTTTGCCAGTTACCGCTCTGCCCCTAGAGGTATGCTTTGTTCTAGAAATTCAGATTCATTGCTTGCCGGCTCCATGGCCTGAGGGAAGGCTTTGAGGGCCTTATCTACATCCAGTCAAGTTTTGTGGGAGATTTTACTTATTAGGTGACTTTTCTAGTTAGTTATCTGAGCCTATTTTAGCTACTGATGAACTTTTTGTTCTTACTGACAAGTTCTTCACTCTGTTGCTTTGTGCCTCAGATTGAGATATACTGACTTTGCACACATGATAAATGCAATATAATTATAACAATAATACTAATATTTTTTAGAACGAGAGTGAATACAGTATGTTGGTGGCTGTGCCAAGTGGTATTGATACACTGATGCTGATGACATCGGCACATTCACTTCAGAACGGCTTCATTCGATATCTGCAGGAAAAGCAGGCTGCAGGAATAGTTAACATCTACCAGCCCAGCACTAACCAGGTAAGCAGTGAACGGATCGTGCTAGATAGTTTTCAGAGGTTGTGAAGGGTATTGTTCTTGTCGTCTTAGCTCTGCTGCAGCTGTAAGAACATAATGCTCATAGAGAGCTGGGGCATTACCAGATGATTCAAATCCTGAATGCATTAGGAGAGCAAGGCCTGAATCATGCTAGAAGAGGTAATCGTCCTTGAGGCTCAGTTCAAATGGAATTGTAGATAAATAGTTGCTGCTCCAGACTTATATACTCTCACATATTCTAGTCTGCCATCTGTGTTGGCTGTGATAGTAGGGGTGCCTTTGGGTGGCATAATTAGTGTCCACCTAACACTGTCCTCCACTGTCCTTGTATGCTATACCAGAACATATAGTTTTGATTTTCTATGACAAGCTATGAAAGAATATTTAAACTTGCTGGTATCCAGTGTTGTCCGAAAATCCATATGTTAAAACTTTCACTGCTTATGCATTCTAACATTTGAATTAACAGTAGATATGAATATCCAGGGTAGATGTGAATCTGTACTTCTAGCAATCAGAATGTGTATTTACGCTATCTAGATGCTTCCCGGATACCTTAATACCGGTTTCCTCGTTGCCTGCCCATGCCTCCCTTCGCTCAGCTACCTGTGGTCTCTTGGTAGTCCCTCGCGTCCGCACTACGACTGCTCAGTCCAGGAGCTTTGCCTTTGTTGGCCCTTCCAGCTGGAACTGCCTTCCTCTTGAGCTGCGGCTTCAGTTACTTAGTCTCTCTCCTAACCTGTCTCGCAAACGCCTGAAATCCTTTTTGTGTGTTCAAGTCGGGAGCGCCACTGTTTCCTAAGTGGCGCTTTATAAATGTTCGTTTACAATTACAATTAACATTATTTATTTCAGACTGTTTGAAACATTTATTGCTGTATTATGATTTCAGGCAACGTATGTGATCCACATATTTCCACCGTGCGAATTCTCCAGCACGAACCTAGCACGTTTTGCCCAAGACATCGTCCAGAACACGTCAGATTCGAATTACCTCCTAATAGTAATAACCACCTGTTAATCGTAGCCATTGACAACAACGAAACGATTGTCACACGATGTCGGTGAACCTGCTCTGGTCGACGTGGATGCTCCACGTAGCAAGCGAGCAGCGACTCGAAGGCCGATGCTGAAGCCACCAAGACTGTGATCATTTTCAGAGAGGGTCTAGAATCCCTCTTCCAGAGATGCATTTCTCTGCTGGACTGTTGCTTAAGACTGAATTAAAATGATCCGTGGTCCAACGGTTTGTTGGCCTGATTTGACGATTGTTTTAAAGAATTCTTTGTTGGCATTAATATCTGGGGCAAATACGTTGTCAGCTAGTGCTGTATACTGCTGTGCAGGCAGTGCACAAGCCTTGGCCTGCTAGTTAGCACCATCGGCAATGGGGTATCTCGAAGTCACCGTACGGTGTTCGGGTCTTGCACGAAACTTAATTTGTAGCATTTGGCAGAGACAGAAACCACGTAGGTAAAAGGCTACAGACAGGACGATATGCACTTCGCTACAGTGGCGTAGCGTAGTTCAGCTTTTTCAGTAATTTTGTTTTATCCACGCAAATCCTGTGATTAGTTAACATCTTGCAACAAACCCATTTTGGAAACTGTAAATAGAGACTGGGTATGAGGGTGTACATTTATGGACTCTGGGTAATTGCGCAAATGCTGGACAGTGATTGGTCATTCAAAAGAAAGCGTTGAAATTTTCAGTTGATCTTACGGCTTCTGCCGATTGTTTTATATTCGTTTTATTCTCAAATAAAAAGTACCTTAATTATCACGATGAACTGGGTCTGGTTGCGTAATAAAACCGGTCTGTTTGGAAAGTCAGAACTTTCAGGACAGAAAGGTCTTGCAGTGCTTTCGATAGGTACCTAAATGGCGCTATATTATGAGTCTTGATACAGATACACGACATACACATACACTGCTAGAGTACAACATACAACTGTCATCCACTGTAAGGTAATTTGGCACTTTTCATAAAAATCAGGCAAAATCAGTGCTTTGAAACTGAAGTTGCACGTGACTGCCACTCATTACACTGGATCACAACGATTTTGCTACTGAAAGTAATGCATGTGCCTTATATTGATTCAAATGTCCTGATTCCAAATATGAAGTCAGAATCTGCCCAGCACGTCTAGATTTTAAGTTATGCATGCATTCAATTAATGACTTAAGGACGCGTTTTCGGTTATGTCTGTACATTCTGTTGTATGTGTCTCCGCGATTGCTGCCAGTGATACGTGCATGCCTGTAAGTGTCGCCTGAAATATTCCTAACAGCAAGCCTTCAGCAGCCGCTAGACATGATTGGGCATGTCAGCGAGCTGACGTCAGCATCAATACCAGTATATAAGGCGAGATTGCGTAGAACGAAGGTGAAGTTTTCTTATATAGCTGTAGCTAGTGTGTGAGATTTAATTTTGAAATGAATAGGCGAGGCTGTGTTAACCATCCAGACAATTTTTGCTGTTTGTGGTAAATATACTCTGTGACCAGCACAAGAAGTTAACTAAGAGAGTGATATTGCTTACAAGTATTATTTTGGATGTCAAATCGGAGACCAGGATAAAAGTTGGGCACCTCATGTCTGCTGCACCGTGTGCTACTCTGGGCTTACACAGTGGCTGAATGGCAAAAGGAATTCAATGCCGTTTGCTGTGCCTATGGTGTGGCGCGAGCCAAGAAATCATCATGCAGACTGTTATTTCTGCATTACTAAAGTTGCTGGATTTTCGACGAAAAATAAGTCTAAAATCGTTTATCCTGATTGCGAGTCCGCTCTAAAGCCAGTGCCGCACGATGAAGAGAATCCAGTACCATTTCCGCCTGCTGCGGGTGCTGATGAAACGGACAGTTCTGATGGTAATACAGAAGATGACGTTACTGTTTATGAATCCAGTGATGAAGATTTGGAAGAGGGTAGGCCGCATTTGATAAGGCAAGGTGAGTTAGATGATCTGGTGAGGGACCTATCTTTGTCAAAGGAGAAATCTGAACTGTTAGCCTCCAGACTAGGGAAGTGGAACTTGCTTCAAAAAAGGTACCACAACATCACACTTCCGTTATCGTCACAAACAGTTAGCTACATATTACAAACTGGAAAATGATATCTGTTTCTGTACTGACATGAACGGTCTCATGCTGAATTTAGGTTGCGAATACGTTCCTGATCAGTGGATACTGTTCATAGATTCCAGCCAAGCGAGCTTGAAAGCTGTGTTGGTGCGCAATGGTAACGAAAAGCCGTCTGTTGCTATAGCCCACGCTGTAGGCCTCAAAGAGACATATGATTCAATGAAACTCATTTTGAAAGTGATCAACTACTCAGACCACATATGGAACATCTGTGCGGACCTCAAAGTGGTAGCACTTATTCTAGGCCTACAGCTGGGGTACACAAAACATATGTGCTTTTTGTGCTTGTGGAACAGTCGTGATGACAACAACCATTACAAAGTGAAACTGTGGCCTCCTAGATCTGAGCACATTGTTGGTCGGCACAACGTGCAACACGAACCATTGGTTGATCCATTGAAAGTGTACTTACCACCACTTCACATTAAACTGGGCCTCATGAGGAATTTCGTAGTGGCAATGGATCGTACTGGACAAGGCTTCCAGTATCTGAGAGATAAATTTGGAGCCGTCAGAACTGATGCTAAGCTGAAGGCTGGCATTTTTACTGGGCCAGAAATCCGCGAACTAATGCGTGATACTGTATTTAGAACCAAGCTCAACCCACTGGAATTTGCCGCTTGGGATGCATGTACGTTGGTGGTGCAAAACTTCCTTGGGAATCACCGAGCTGAGAACTATGCTGAACTCGTTAGCAACATGCTAACAGCATATAAGCAACTCGGCTGCCGGATGTCACTAAAAATACATTTCTTACATTCCCATCTGGATTTTTTCCCACCAAACTTGGGTGATATAAGCGATGAGCATGGAGATTCCATCAAGACATCTCCACCTTTGAAGCAAGATATCAGGGCCACTGCAATTCCAACATGATGGGCGATTACTGCTGGTTTCTGCAGCGGGCAACAGCGGCCACTCACAAGCGCAAGAGCAAGTGTCTAAAGCACTTTTGAACTTTTAAGCTAGAGACAAAATTTCGAAATGTATGCTTTCATCTGAGTAACATACATATATTTATATTACATTTTAAAACATATTTTAATTTCAAGTTATAAAAGAATAACATTTTGTTTCTTGTTATGAATACTCTGAGTTTGCATAATTACACAGTTATAAGGAAATACTAGTTCTGTAAAGAGTTTGCATAATTATTAGCATGTATGCTGCATATCTTAAGATCCTGACGTGCTACACAAAATCTGACTTCAGATTTGGAATCAGCAGATTCGATTTAGTGTAGTACACATAACATATGCCTAGTACCAGGCGAAAAATTTTTTTTGTGTGATCCAGTGTTACCAGTTGGTTAAATGGTGATTAAAACCGTGGCCATTTGCCCTAACGCCACGCGGAACTGTTTTTATATCGGAACTTCCATAGCACTGCTACAGTAACGGGCATCGATCAATCAGGAAATTCTGTCAATTCCAGAGGATCAGTGAGATCCCAGAAAATTGGTTGTCACATTAGGTAAATACCTATTCTGTTAAATAATAATAATACCCAATTACCCTGAGCTTTAATAGACTAGTCGTTTACGTAGTGTAACCTTTCAGACTACTCCTTTATCTAGTATAACCTTTCAACATTTGCTTCCCTGCCGACAGTTTCTTAACTGGAATTCTCGGAGTCTTAAACAGTGATACATTCGGCCCTTGGGATACCAGGGCTTATCCAATAAACTACATGCTGGATTTGGCTCCTGCACTGTCGGGAGTTGGCTACAGAATTTGTTCCCAACCAACTTGTAAGCCCAAAATTTATACTGCGCCCAACAAAGGAACCAGCTTATTCAGAAATGCTCACAGAAACCAAAATTGATAGGCAAGTAGGGTTTGGATCCAGGTCAAGAGACAGGCAGGCAGTCAGTCGGCAACGGTGGGTGGTGTTTGGAACTGAACCGGACAGTGAGATAAGGGGAGAGGAAGACCGAGGACAGGATTTGTGGAAGAGGAGTGTTTTTAGTAGTTATTTTCGTTCAAACAGCCTATACAGCATATCTTCTAGTCCAGCATGTGGATACACAAAACGCTTCGAAAACACAAACTCCTTGGCTTCCTGATACGACATGGATGGATTCCGAGCAAAAACAAAGGCGACCGCGACTGATCCCGCTCGGCCAATGCCCGCCCGGCAGTTCACCAGAATTTTGTTATCGTTTCGGTTGTTTTCCATCAACCACGCCACTGCTTGCTCCACCTTCTCCGGCTCGATCGGGTTATGCGCCCCGTCTCGCATCGGGACCTTCTTGTAGGTAACCCCATCGCCTTCGGCGTACACCATATCCAAGTTGTCGGCAACGTTCAGGACGTGGGTAAAGCCGCATTGCCGGGCGTTGGCTGCTGCAATGAAATTTCCCAGACAGACGCAGTCTGCAATATGGGTGTAGTCCGGGCCGTGTGTCCAGGCGTCGTAGAGACGGGGCGCTTCCACGTGAACCTCCCCGTCAACCATGTACGGGTGGGTCCAGCACCAGTCTTCCTCGTTCGTCGTCGACCCTCGGTGTCGGTAGCGGAACGTGAAACGAAAATCGCAGTCGCTTGTGATGATGACCGATTTTCCGTAGTTATGGCGCTGCCTGTCGTCGCTCGAACTCAGGTAGTCGAGGACGATGGAGTGCCACTTTCCGTCGCTATGATTGGTGTCGTATTGGTTCGTCCACGCCTCGACAATCAGCTCTGGGCCGCTGGGGGCAGAATGTTGCGTCGAGGTAGATAGCGTTACCTTATATGTCATGGCTTCCAGCATAAACATGGAGTTATACGACGGAATCGGTGGAAATACTTCGTCTATCGTAACATCCATTTTCGCACAAAACTGACAGATTTTCTGTTTTTTTCACTAACTAAATAAGCAATGCGACGCAGCTTTTGTTACCAGCGCTTTAGTAATTATTATCAACTGGCGACCTTGACTCGTGATAGGTGCGCGGGACTTTGTAATGGTAAATCAATGCATAAATATTACCTTTGACCCTACCATAGAGTCTATAATGGCAGCATAGTGTCATATCTATGATTACGTCGTAATCGTAATACCGAGATTTCTACAGCGCTCAACAAAAGCCTCGCCGCGGGGACCAGCTTATTCACAGGCGCTCAGTCAAAACAAAATCGATAGGCAAAACGGGTTCGGTTCCAGGTCAAGATCCAAAATTTCAAGCCGACAGACAGCGTGGTCTTCGTCATTCAACCACCCGCTCTGGAGAAGGGAACCAGCGTCGTAGCGTCTGCGCTTTATTTCTCAATTCCATATTTTCTAACTTTTCGACGTCTTTTCTGAATTTTTTAATTTTTCTTTCTTACCGGATTTATGCTCTGTCTGTGGTGAGTTCGTTCCTATTTGTTTCAACATTTAATCAACTTAAGATTCGCCTAATTTTTGTCCTTTTTGCACTCGTTCGCGGTGTTATTTTCGACCAGAACCTTACTTTTTCTGATCATATCACCCATCTTTCCCGCTCTTGCTTTATGCATATCCGCGATCTTCGCAGAATCCGTCCTATGCTTGACTTCAAAACCGCATCTATCATTGCCAAATCCATAGTCCATGCAAAACTTGACTACTGCAATTCACTTTTCCTCAATATTGACACAACCTAGATAAATCGCCTACAAGCTATCCAGAATGCTCTCGCACGTGCTGTCACCAAAACCCCCAAACACCATCACATCACCCTAGTTCTCAAATCGCTGCACTGGCTTAAAATACCAGAACGAATAGAGTACAAAGTCTTATATATCCCTCACCTACAACACACTTCAATCCTCCCAACCCTCCTATCTTCGTCAATTATTTACTATCCAACCACTCCGTTCAACCCCCTCCTCATCTGTCGTAACACTTCATCGCCCTCCCGTCACCTCATCCTTAAAATTTGGAAATCGCTCCATAGCCATAGCTGCCCCACCCCTTTGGAATAAACTCCCGCCAGAATTGCGACAGTTGTCTGGTCAATCATACGAACTCACCAACACTTCACCTCTTTCAGTTTCTGCGCAGGTCTTTCACTCAAGACTGAAAACACTTCTTTTCCAGAAATCTTATCCTGATTCTTCCTCTTCCTCTTATCTCTCTTCTCGCTTCAATTTCAAACAGCATCCACCGTAGCCGTCCGACTGTCTGAGTGCCTGACTCCTGGATCTTGACCCTTTTGCCTATGGATTTTGTTTTGGCTGAGCGCCTGTGAATAAGCTGGTTCCCGCGACTTAGCTTTCGTTGAGCGCTGTAGAAATCTCGAGATTACGATTACGATCACGATCTGCTCAGTCATCATCTTACCTCAACCTTGCCCGTTACTTGGCTATTAGCCATCTTGATTTCGCAGACCGATCCACATCCCACACTGCACCTCGCCTCTGGAACGATCTCGCATCTGAATCCGAAAATTCTCCGTTGTTCTACCCCTCTTTGTGCAGAACAAGGTCCAAGCAAGTTAGTAAGTAATTAAGTAAATTTTTTCTTAACCAATAGCTAATCAGAGAGGGTATCAGAGAGTGAAAAAGTCACAAAAGCTGTTATGTTGGGTTGTATTTAAATTGAGAAAAATGGAGCAGCACCGGCATATTGTGTCTTGAAGATATATGACTTTACGTTTGAATGGAAAGCCTGAGGAGTGATAGAGGGTCTAGAGAAGAACGACAGAACCTTGTATATCTGGACAACCCCTCTGACTTGACACTGGGCTTGTGAATAAGCTTGTGCTTAGCTTTTGAGCATTGCTTTAGAAATTTTCGGTATACGGTTTTATAAAGTTCCTTGCTCGATAGTTGTAGCGGTTGCATAAACAGTTGTCATATGTCGGAATCAATTTGTTGTCACTGTGAGTAAATAACATATGCGAAAGAAGGGGTATTTCTAAACTTCAATGCATAAATTTGCAAACCGAATAAAGTCACTCTTTCCGGTAATGAACTACGATATACCAATTATTTATTTAAAACTTTATTTGGTTTCGAGATGAACTTAATACGAGTTGCATTCATTATTTGTAAACTGATAATTATGGACTGCGGCTCCTGAAGCCTAGGGTCTGGGGGGCGTCGGAGGCGGATATGGTTATTGAATGAGTGATTAGCTTTTTACGCAGTGTTTGTTTATATTTGATTCTGCTTCACTTACACCTGCAGATTGTTTATCCAGGATGTGCAGCAGCAATCTTTTGTGTGGCCGGTTTCTGGGTGCAAAGAAAGCAAATCTATTTGCTTTTATTTTCTGTTTTGGTAACGCGTAAAGAAACTTTGTTTAAATATAAGTTTCATTTAGATTTTTGGGCTAGAAGCGTAATTTAATGCTTTGTAAATGTAAACAAAATACATTGATGAGGATATAAGGGCATTGAAGAACATGGCATCTTTTTGTGTATGTCATTAGGGTGGTCGCATTGCGGCAGCAGTGCTTTTCAAGACTTCTTTCTCGATTTTTAAGCAGTTACTAGATCAGACTCATGAAAACTTTAAAAAAATAAAAAAAACTTGAATTTCAGTGTGTTGTTGAGATTGACTTTTACGTATAACAAAGTGCTTTTTACTTTTTAGCTGCTGATATGGCTGGACTGGTTCTGAAGGAGTTTGGGGATATCACAAATCTTCTTAAGACAGTACCCCACAGAGAACAGCGTGGCCTGTTCAGCAGTGACATCTGTTGGACGTGCATTGATTTTACAACAGACTGGGTTGCAGTTGGAACTGACACAGGATGGCTCTATCTCTATGATAGATTCGAGGAAACGGTCAAGCACAAGCTGACCACACAACAGGTTTGAATACTCCGCTGAAATCTTTATTAGGTCTGAGCAGTGCTTTTTTCAGACGGATGCTCCAGAACGGCGTTCCAGCACCTTTTTCGGCTAATAAAAAATAATTTAGTTTTTAATAAAAGAATTTTGTTATTAAGTTATTTTAATTATGTAATATAATGTAACTTACTTTAATTCAGTTTCAGTGGTCACAACTTTACACTGTTTTCAGTGTTTACTGATTGATAAAAATAATGAAATTTTAGCACAAAATTCCATACTTGCTCAGTTTTGGAACCTTTTTCTAGAAAAACAAGCACTGGATCTGAGTGCAGGTCGTTGAACTTGCCAGATCAGTTGATCTGATTTGAGACCTCTGACTAAATAAAACCCCTGGGATTGGAAGAGACCATGTGGCAGACCAACTGTGTGGTCTAGGGTAGTGAATCTTCTTCTTCCCTCATCTATCTTGCAGGTCCGATTCCAAACACCACCTACCTTAGTCGTCTGACTGCCTGCCTGCCTGCCTAACTCTTGGATCTTGAACGGGAACCGAACCCCTTTGCCTATCGATTTTGTTTTGCGCCTGTGAATAAGCTGGTTCCCTTGACTTAGCTTTCGTTGGGCGCCGTAGAAATCTTGAGATTACGATTACGATTAGTGGAAAAGGATCGCGGATGTTGTGGTTTTGGGCTCAGTACTGCACGGAGCAAGGCCCAGGACAGGAAGGCATGGTGTTGAATCATCAGTGCAGCTATACTGAACTAGAGCATGCCCTTAAGGAGAAGAATGTTGTTGGTTCAATGTATTTAACAGCTTATTCTAACTTAGACTGAAAAATATGGGTTTTATCTAGAGGTCCATGTGGTGCTTTAATGGCACTAGTAGCTCTTCAGTACATTTAGTACAGTTGCCAGATAATGCAGAATTGCTGAGTAATTATATATTGCTGGTATACTCTGGGTTTTGTCTAGAGGTCCACATGGTGCTTACTGGCAGTTTAATAGCAGTTTAATAGCAGTTTAATAGCAGTTTAATAGCAGTTTGTATGGCACTTTTTTGAGGTTCGTGACAGTCTGTATTCGAATGTCATGTTACCTCAAAATGTACTTGCGTTTTAACCACTCACTTACTCGCTCATGTCAGACGGGCATCAGGTATTTTATAATCTAATCTAATCTAATCTAATGACTTCTACAGCGCCGTTATCATAAGTCCACGGCATCAATAGATACTTTGTGTTGAATTGGTGTTCTATGAACTCTACTAGAATTCTTCAACTCAGAAATAAAGGAATTCAGTACGTTAATGCGTTGGTCATTATGCTAATGGCACTACAGAAGTCATCAGATTAGATTAGAGTAGATTAGACATTCAGTACAGTCATGGTAATAATGCAGAATATCCTAATGATTTATATAGCACCAGTATACCATGAGCTCTGGTATCAAGGTTTTATCAACTGAAGTACAAATTCGGTTTTTATTGTTTCTTGAATTTTCTTAATTATTAATTATTAAGCAGTCTTCTTAATTGTAATTGTTATTTGGTTATTTTTTCATTCAGCGTGATCGCAATCCTGTTACTAAAGTGAAGCTGAAAAGAAGCGTTGACTATGTTGTTGCCATGGGAACTGCATCCGGCTTCATTTCAATATTTCAGCTGCCAGTGCTACTGTTTGGATTAAATGCTAAGGTGAATAACCTAATCTAACCTTAATACTTTTATAGCACCTTTGTAACAATGCCTTTCCCGAGGCTCGGGCTCCTCAGTTTGTCCCTTCCGCAGTTTCGCAAGCGCTTGAAGTCTGTATAATTTGACATTGGTCTCACTGGTTCGGGTCAGGAGTGCCCCGATGAGTTAATTCTTGATGTGGTGCTTTATAAATGTCATATTGCAATTACAATTAGAATGCGCTAAGCATAAAGTGGTGATGGCATTCCAAAACAGATTCACAGTCGAGTCAGTTCCAAGGAGCGGTCTTGTAAGACAGATAGATAGCAAGAGAAGGGTAAGCATGTTGAAACAAAGCATCTTGAGTAAACAAGACCCAGCAAACAGATTGAGGGACAGCCAGAGAATATAGCGATAGTATTTGTTATTATTATTTTGCATTTAATATGCGTAAGGCCAGTAAATCTGAATCTGAGGTGCAAAGCAATTGTGAGCGAAGAACTTGTTCAGGGTCTCTACACAGTAACCTTTAAAGGATCAAACCCACACTCTCGGCACTATAAGCCGAGTGCCCTATCCAGTCGGCTACTGTGCTGTAGTTAGGTTGAACCAAGCCGAAGACCATTCAAACCAAGTTGCAGTTAGGTTGGATGATTTAGGTGTCGCGCAAATTTCTGAATGTCACATTATGTCGAGGACTCGGTTAAGCATGATTGATATGCAACAGTTTGGCAAAATATTATTTTCTTGGGTTCTGCAGATGTCGTCTGATTTTGTTCTTAGCTTCAGGCTTTTGCAATTCGAGGTCTCCATCATTCGCCTGTAACGTGCTTTGAGTGGAGCCAGAATGCGATGAAACTGTTCAGTGGAGATGAAGATGGAGTCATTGTCTGCACAGAAATTGACTACACTATGGTGACTTTCCCTTGTATTGATGAAGTACTGATAATGTAACCAAAAAGTAATGTAAAGAAACAGTTTTATAACACCGAAAAAGAGGAAGAGGAGGAGGAGAACGAAGAGAAAGAGGAGAAGGAGGCGGACGACGAAGAAAAAGAGGAAGAGGAGGAAGCAGAGGATGAAGAAGAAGAGGAAGAGAAGGAAGAGGTGGAGGACAAAGAAAGCGAGGAAGAGGAAGAGGAGGAAGAAGAAGATGATACTTCAGTAGAATAACCTGATAATCTTTGACAAACACAATAATGTTTCAAAATCCATTTTCCATGTTGGTTACTGTTTACAAATATATCTTGAATTTTGCTGTTTGTCTTAGAATCAGAGTCAATCGTATGTTGTTTGCAAGGAGCCTCACTCTGTCGTCCAGCTGAGCTATGCTCATAAGACTCTCTTAATCTCCACCAGATGGCGAGCTGTTCTTTGTAGCGCGGATGACTCGATGAACGTCACTCAAGTGGGACGAAAGGATCGAAAGACGTAAGCTTGCCTATGTGTCACAACACAACGCACCCTAAGCACAATCCACCCTAACAGCTCCTCTCCTCCTTCTATCTCTAGTCTTCTAGCAACCAGACTTGGTTCTTTACATGGCATCTTTAAACATCCCCACTGACTTGACACAATGCTTGTGAATAAGCTGGTGCTCTGCGCTTAGCTTTTAAATAGCGATTTAGAAGTTTCGAGATTACGATATTGAGGTATCAAGTTAAATCCACTTTATCACAGCAATTGTAAAAGGAAGATCACTGAGAAACGTTTCTGGAACAAATTATGCTTTAGTTTTATGAGATTTGGCACTGGTTTTTGAATCTGAGTTAAAGTACCCGTAGTAATAGGCAACTAAGAAGTTCATATTGTGGAGGCGCTGTTTAAACGATTTTGATTAGTTCTTTGAGCTAGCCCCAAAAAGGTACAAAGTGTTCTTAGCCTTCGATTTTGAGTGCAGCTGGACAGTCCTCTCCCTCACCGTCTGATCCTCCCACCGACAGTGTACGGTCAATGTACTCATTTTCATTCAGAAAGCAGAGAAGCAGGCTGGGTTAGTTGATACTTCATCGGACACTCAGAGCATTTCTTTTGCGGCAAATTATTTGACTTCCCCATATGAGTATGAGTACATCATAATGTGTTGAATTATATTGTATGTAGTCACATATCTGTAGTGTATCTTACAAGACAAAGTACTCGGAAGTGATCAACAAGCTACTCAGAGGTGCTTTGAGTAGTCTGATGACATAATGTCGTGTACTATAACAGTGCTATAAAATTTCTGAGATTTCTGTTTTTGTTGTGTTGTTTCAGGTAAAATTAACTTCTGACTTGGCCGTTTTTGTAACTGTGGACATTTGAAAACTTTTTCAGGTTAGGACCGTTTGGTGCGACATTTTTTCCCGGCAGCTTCCAACCACAGGAGGCCGTCTTATACTGTGCCAGACCAAATCTAAGTTTATGGAAGGCGAATATCCGAGGAACAGTTGAACTGACAGTTATTTTCAAAGACCTGGCTGCTAACTTGGATGCTCCAGTTGGCATGTCACTGCTCCCTGATCAGGAAACAAAGGATCCCCTGCAGTCATCTCCTGCCAGCCCGCATTTCTCGCAACTTTTCGTCTTCGGTTGTGAACTGCTGCTTAGCTACTTCGAGAATGGTCTGTTTGTGTTGAATCCTCGATCGGGTCAGTTCGTATGCTATCATGCTGCGCTTCCGGACATTGCTGACATTGCGGTTAACGATGAAGAGGTTTTCCTTCTGATGAAATCAAATCACGGAACGCCAAGATATCTGGCATCGAAGCCCTTCCGAACTAAGCTTCCGTCGTCATTATTTGGTGGTTAGTACTTACTTTTACTCTTATTTTAACTCCAGTTGGTGACAAGCAGGTGAAGTAATTGTCATTGTAAGCACAAATTTGTATAGCGCTTTTTCAAGAGAAATGCTCCTTTGTTATTATTAATTATTATTAAGTATTTATTTATTTTGCACTAATTCATGAATTCACCTCAAAAGCGTTGGTAGCTGGAAAAAGATAAGTCTTCGATTGCTTGCGAAATGAAATAAAAATGAAATTTATATTACGTATGTCTGTTTGTGTTAGCACTCAAAGGCATGGTCAGAGGTTGCAACCTTCAATTTTACAATTCTAACCTTTAAATCATAAGATGATGGGTTTTTAAAATTCATCTTTTAACGTTTTCTTGTCAGGAATCCCCAGGCAAGACTCGGGCAAGGAGATGCTATCCCAAATCGATGCCCCGGTTAAAGTTTCTGAAGCCGCTGCCCCAACCGACAGAACCACCACCAACTCTATGTCCAAGTCCATTTTTGGTGTTCTCAAAGAAATCAGTAAAGTCATACCGCCAATCCAGGATGGAACAACCTCGGAAGAGCCAGACCTTCAGGTGGTAACACCAGAGGCTGGAGAGGAAGTGAGGGATGGATCGGATTCTGAGGCAGATGAAACATCGGCACGGAATGCTATGGCCTCCATTCCCATTGTCCAGTTGGATCCAACTGAGATTGCCCCGCTGGTCGTCAAGCCGCAGACACCAGGAATAGACCTGTCATCAACAAATATGGAAGAAATGAAGGCGTCTGTGATGCCTGCTTCCGAAGGAGAGCAGCAAGATTTGCCAAGATGTCTTCCTGCTGCTGCTGCTGCTGATGAAATCGTATTTGCATCCGTGAGAAAGAAGATAAAAAAGAAGAAGGCTAAGAGTGAGTTGTTTTGGTAGATCATTACTTAAGTTCTGTGGGAGTGTGATAGTGTAGTGATTAGTTTGTGAGGCTGCCATTCCAGAAGTTGCAGTTTTGATTCTTTGCCAGCATAAAAGATGTTAATTCCATTACCTAATATCAGTGCAGTTGAAAAATTTCGTTTCCTCTAGCTTTCTTTAGTGAACCTGATTACGAATAATGTCATCCAGTGGGAGATCAGAATGCCATTAAATGTCAGCTACTGTGATGCTAAGAAGATGATCAGAAATGAAAGAGGCTAACATTTCTTATATTTCTTTGACCTCTCTTTTCTCATAGGTAGCAGAAGATCATGAATTGGACTGTTTGTTGTTACGTGTAACTTGTGTGATCTTGGATTGTCCGAAGGAATTGATCTTATTTCGTAGCTATCGTTTGTTATCAGCATTTCGTGTAATCTTGCTTATTGTTTAATTTTAGTTCTTATCGCCAATTAATAGTTTCTTGACTGTAACAGGTCAAAGTTCACGACCCCCTGATGTTTTGAGTATCAGCTCGGGAGAGCTTGGCCAGCGCGATAGGTCGATGAGTCCAGCCGACTTTCACCGAAGGTCAGCATCCCAACAGCGGTCAGTTGACCAAGCTGATTTCCAGGAAAGGTCAGCCAGTCCATCTCTCCAGCCACCTTCCATGTCTCAGAAGAGGTCGCTAAGTCCAGCCGGCTCCCAACAAAGGTCAGCTAGTCCATTTGTGAAAGAGGCTTTCGCTTCACCGCCAAGGTCAATCAGCCCGTTGCCTCTGTTTCTTCATCCGTCGTTCACGGAACCTGTTGACTTTCTTTTGCCTTTAACGAAACATCAAAACCGCAGTTTTCAAGATCCTGTTCCTCTGGTGAGACAGGAAGCGGAGACATCTCAAGTGGTTCAGGCTCCAGTTGGTGTTCTTGCTGCACCTGTTGTGTCTGCTCTGTCAAATGCGGAGAGAGATTTAGCTGAGCCATCGGTCAGGGTACCAACACCCGTGCTTCCGACCGTGGACGATGTTACTCCTCATCCAGATGTGGAACTGATTATGAAGGCCTGTGCCAGAGAGCAAAGTGCTGATGTTATATCCACAGTTCTCAATGAACACAACTCGACCGCTACTTCTACCCAGACCATTTGCAACTTCCGAGACAGTACCACAAGCAGCAGCCAGGTTGAGGCACCAAAAACAGGAAGCCCTGTTGAACCCCCAGCAACAGGGTGCCAGGCTGAACAACTGAAATTAGGCTACCAGACTGAACTATGGAAAACAGGGGACCAGATCATGCATGAAGAAACACGGTCCCTTGCTGAGCTGAAGAAAACAACTGATCAGACAGCAGAGAACCAGAAAAACATTCAGAAAGCAGAGAACCAGGCTGGGCTAATTTTTACATCATCGAACGCTCCGAACAGTTCTTTTGCGACAGATTATTTGACTTCCCCATCTAGCACTTTTCGCTCAATCTATCATCGAAACAACTACGACGAAGACTCGCCGGAACAATTGCCTCAGCAGCCTGACCCTGCGCCACCGCCGATGTCCCCCGATGTTTGCACCCAGCCAAAAACAGTCGAAACTTGGTTAGAATTCTATCTTCCAGGACCCGTCAAGTCGCTGTGTCTGTCCAGCAAGTACGCCTGGTGCGTTGACCGACTGGACCATGTCCACTACACTGCACTCAGCCAACCGTTGAAGTGGGTCAAGGTCGATCAACCGGGACAGCAAGTGTCGGTCTCACCAAACGGATCGATAATCTGGCTGCTTTGTAAGAATTCGGCGTATTCTGCGAACAAGATCACATCAAGGGCTCCGGCTGGGAGTGAGTGGCGAGAAGTTGCGAGGGAAGTGAGCAGCGTTTCGGTTGATGACCACGTAGCTTGGTATGTTGATTGTCAAATGGTTTCAAATTCTTGATTGAATTGTATTGATTGAAGTGTATTGATTGAAGTGTATGCTTGTGTGTGTCACATGTCACATGATGACCTCGTAGCTTGGTATGTTGATTGTCAAATGGTTTCAAATTCTTGATTGAATTGTATTGATTGAAGTGTATTGATTGAAGTGTATGCTTGTGCGTGTCACATGTCACATGATGACCTCGTAGCTTGGTATGTTGATTGTAGAATGTTTTCAAATTCTTGATTGAATCAAAGTGTATGCTTGTGTGTGTCACAGGACTTGATGTTAACTTGCCTCATAATATTACTGTCAGAGTTTAGTGGGTTTTTACTGAGGTAAACTTCAGTACCTCGTTCTCTGGGGTTTGTTATAAAAAGAAATGCATATTTACGTTCTTTGTGACAAGTGGAGCCAAAACCACTGGAATACCATGCAGTCAGTGAGGTAATCTATTAGATACAGGGATTTTAACCCCTGACCTTTTGATTGACAGTCCAGGATGCCAAACACTGGAATATCATTCAATCAGTGAGGTAACCTATCAGATACTTCCTAGAGGGGCTGGTGACCTGACCAAACCCACGGAATGGTTTCCAACTGCTCTGATGGAACAGAGGCAGAGAAAGGACTGATGCTCGCAGTCAAGGCCATTTGTTGGCCTAGTTAGCTACATCGGCAAGCGCATACGCCTGGGAAACCTCTGTGCGTGAGTATTCCCGGTTCGCGTCCCAGTCGTGATTTATTTCAGAGAGTTGAATCTCGGGCTAGTACGGTCCATGCGCGGGGACCTTAAATGGCGTGTAGCGGTGGTGAAGGATCTCACCCGATAGGGTCGAGGCCATACGGTCGCTGTAGAAAACAATGTACAACTTTTTTTAGATGATTCTTTTTGTAACTGTGTTGAATGACGTTTCTTTGTTCAAGGTATTCAAAGCTGAATGGAGAAGTCATGGTGCAGAAAGGATTGACGAAGGAGAGAACAAGCTTCCGATCGTTGAAGGTCGCAAGTGATTATCACGTTGTAGAGGTCGTCTGTGGACGTGGAATTGTGTGGGCGGTCACGGACGATCGAATTATACTGGTGCGTGTTGGCATTGCAAAAGACAAAGAGGAAGGAACCAGCTGGATGCCACTTCAAGGGTACCAGTGCTTATATACCATTGCTGCTTCTTTATATTGATTGATTGATCGATTGACTGACCGAACGACCGATTGATTGATTGATTGATTGACTCTTACTGATCTCAAATTCAACTTATCAGGTTACACATAAAATGTACAGTTTGCCAGGATTCAAAAGGCAAACCCAGAAGGGACCGGAGTCCCGCTTAAATAGGGTCGCCTATTAGCGTCGTTAATGTAAGATGGCAATCAAAATGTAAACAAAGCAATTATTATTATATCACATATATATATATATATGTATATTTGTACATATATACATGGATATGTTCGTACATGCATACATAAGTGTGTATATATATACATACATTGCATTCATGTTTAGAAAAACCGTAGGCTCTGTTTTATTTACCCGCTTACATCTGTTCTGTGTAAGCCAGGATGCTGTGTGCATTGAAGATTAGGTGCATTTATTTATTTATTTTATTTTTTTATTATTTATTCAAAGCACTTATAGCACAGGCAACTTCAGTACACCTGAATCTGAGTCATAGAATTATACCGGGAAAAATATTATGAGTATATTATAATATAATAGAAGTATAATAGAATTTAATATGATGTCTATAATAACTTCTTTTGGGAAGTTCTTTAACACGCAATAAAATTTCTTGATATAAATGTATTTACTTTATGTTACGCATTTGTTGAACTATGCATGCATGGTTTACTGTTGTAGTCAAGGCAACCGGTTGATGCCTTTCAGCCTGAGCGTCTGTTGCCAGGGAGTCGTTTGGATGGTGGACCTTTCTGGGAGAGCTTGGTACACAACTGACGTTACCCCAAGTAGCCCCCATGGCAGTGGCTTCTGGTGGGAGGTATGCTCCTACATTCTCCTTTTGATTTTTACATGTTTGTTATAGTGAACTTTCTATAAAATGAAAATAAAGGTAATAAACTTCTTTATGTTGCTCTGAGGAAACTCCTGAGGAGTGTGGCCACAAGATCGTTGACTTATGTGTGAATATGACCACTAGCCTGTGACAAAACAGCTTTTTAACTTCCTATCTTCCTTTGGTACTCGACAACAGATAGACCCAGCTAGGCTCTGAAATAGCCTCAATCCGGCTGCCCGCTTGCTGAAAATATTATATCTGTATTTTTCTTAAATGAACCAAACTCGAGCTTCCTTGATCTTGTACAGCTCTGCGGAGTTGTTATAGCAGCGAAATAAATGCCGAATTATATGAGAATTCTTTCCAACTTAATCGTGAGATTAGATTAATTTAAATGCTGTAAATCAATGTAGTTTTGACGTTTTCTTTAATTTATTAGATCTGCTAATGATGTATGAATTTTCCTTGAAGATTTCAGCGACTGACTCTTCAGCTTCTGACGTGCCCACTCCGAGCGCCAGGAGGTCGCTGTGGGAACTTTCTCAGAGTCTGACATGGAGTAGTTCTTGGGTGGAGAACGGTGGATCAGTGGCAGCCAATAAGAATGGTGAAGTCTGGATCTGCTTTGGCAAAGGACAATCGGTTTACGTCTCCAGTGGGTCTATTACAGGTTGGTTTGTCTAGGTTTTATTTTTATATGTGTGCATGAGGACTTTAAATGGCGTGGCGCTCAGTCAAACGCGCAGTGGTGATGAAGGATCTCACCTGATCAATTCATTGAAAAATGAGCAGGGTCGAGGCAATGCGGTCGCTGTAGAAAAACATTTACATTTACATTTGTTTTACATGAGATGCATAACTTCTTTTAGACACCTTTAATATGCGTGCATTCTAAGTTACAATTTCGGACTAGCATGGTCTGTACGCAGGAACCTTAAATAGCGAGGCGCTCAGTCAGACACGCAGCAGTTGTGAAGGATCACACTTCATTGAAAAATGAGCAGATCCGAGGGCATACAGTTGCTATAGAAAAATGTATACTTTTACTGCTCTGCACGATTTTAGCATTGCTTGCGCAGTCTGCTATTCTCCTTGTGTATGCTTTGTTTTGGCTTGTATGCTTAGGGTGCTATAGACATGACAGTTGTAGCGAAATGAAGTTTTCAGACTTGAGCTGTATTTTTCATAAGTGAACCAAGCTTGAACTTTCTCGATCTCGTAGAACTGTGCAGAGTTGTTTATAGATTTAATGCTGAGCTATGCATATTTACTGGGTAAGCTATTATTTTAACAGGTCACAGGTGGGAATTGGCGACACCTAGTGGAATGCTGCCAACCACGAAATGGAGAAGAATTTCCTGTTGTCAAGGAGACGGAGAAAGCAGTAAGAGCAGCTTTTTGCTTTTGTTCTTGTCACGATTTTGAGTTCTGCTGAGTTTATTGATGTTGTTTATGATGCTTTACAAACTTTTTCCAAATCCTAAGGGTTACTGTCTACTGTTGGTTAAATAAATAATAACAGTAGTTAAATGAATAATAATAATAGGTAAATAAATAATAACAGTAGTTAAATAAATTATAATAATAGTTAAATCAATAATAACAGTAGTTAAATAAATTATAATAATAGTTAAATCAATAATAATAGTAGTTAAATAAATTATAATATTAGTTTAGCAACTTTCTTATGGCTTCCCAACAAAAAATCAGTTAGCAGGATTGTAAGCTAGAATGCTTAGTGAAATGCTGTAAACAGAGTGTTTCGTATCCCACAAAGTGAGACGTAGGGGAGGCTCTCGTTTCCTTTACTTTAGGCCCTTGAGCCGGCAGTGGACGAATCCAGATGTCCTGGACACAGGGCCAGTGCAATGCATGACTTGCTGTTTGCTTCTCATCTTACGCCGGTACCAAATTATGCTGCTTAGTGACAGAGGTACGTGTGTGCATAAACAACTTGATCAGGGTCTTTAACCGGAGTCAAACCCACAACCGCATGATCATTGACCAAACACATCACCGATAGACCACCGTGCCACACAATGCTGTCTCATGCATAACTGTAGCTGTTTAAAAAATAATGGATTAACTTTTATTACAATTTCTTTTCAGCCGTCGTTTGGTTGGAGCAGTCAAATGGAGACATATTCTGTATCATCACCTCCGCTGCCGAGACCCACGTCCAGGAGATTTCTCCTCCACTGTTTGGAGAGACAGTTGCATCACTGGCTGCAACAGCTCATGCTCTCTGGTGCCTTATGTCTAGCGGCAAGATGTACGTGCGTAGGGGAATGTCCAGCCACTGCTTCCAGGGCGTCAAGTGGACCAGTGTTGACCTTTCACAGTTGGGTATGTGCTAGGAAAACCGTTGTGACATATCCACTTTAGGTTTTTCGTAATTGACACCACATCTGATAGATAGTCATGCTCCAGTGCCTTTGTGAGGTTATTAACATGTGCTATATAAGTTTTTGGATACATACATACACTCACTACTGTTTAAACTCTGCCAATATCGAAGAATAGCAGGTTGTGAGCCAAATTTCAAAGTGGCCATTTCATCCAAGGAGTTGATGGGTGCTTCTGTTCTGTAGCAGGGTGTAGGGCAGGCTGCACCATTTGTTAGGTCATAAGCCAAAAAGGGTTGAAGTTCAAAGTCATGATCACGTGGCCCATTCAGGTAGGACTTAGTAGAGACTTTCTGGCTAACAATGATACAGGATTACGCTGACAGCCGCACATGCATCCAGTTTTTGCGCATCTCAAAAATGCGTTTGAATTTGCTTTGCTGTTGAATGTTGCTGCGTAATTGTCGTCTGTACATTACATTAGTTTTTTTTATATAATAAAATATTAAATACATTTAATCAGGTAGAATTGCTGATGTAATTCTTTTTATCAGGCAACGTAAAGATCACACACATCAGCGTTAGCCAGCACAACGTTTGGGCAGTTGATAACGTTGGCAGTGTCTACATGCGAATCGGAGTGAAGCCACCTTCGAATGCTCACATTAACCCGGCGTGGGTGGAAGTGGATCTAAAGAATCTGCCGACGGGGGTCCAGCTCACCCAAGTTGTGACCAGTCCAAACAGTGCCATGGTAAACTTGAGTGTCATCTTAGAAACTCCTGGCAGCTGTGTAATTAAACCAAAAATTTGAAAATTCAAAGGATGCGATTTGTATTCAGCTGAATGCTAAAGCTGTGATGTATTTGAGAAGTTTGCCAGTGAGTTAGAAATAGTGAGTGTGCTGGTAAGAATGAAAAAGTTAAGCTTTGATGTCCCATAGAGGATTTATGAAATTGATGTCCCATAGAGGATTTATGAAATTGATGTCCCATAGAGGATTTATGAAATTGATGTCCGATAGAGGATTTATGAAATCGATGTCCCATAGAGGATTTATGAAATCGATGTCCCGTAGAGGATTTATGAAATCAATGTCCCATAGAGAATTTATGAAATCGATGTCCCATAGAGGATTTATGAAATCGATGTCCGATAGAGGATTTATGAAATCGATGTCCCATAAAGGATTTATGAAATAAATTTTGTTTTACTTTAGCCTTGAGGTTGTAAACAGAGACCTTCTAGTTCGTTTTAAGTCTTTTATGTCTGGGTTTGAGATGAAACTTCTGTGTGATTTATTATTGAAATCATGAGATCACGAACTGATGCTGTTATATTTTGTTTCAACTCTGGGCCATGTAATCTTAAATTAAGGATGTTCTGTTTCAATTTAGATTTTGTGTTGGACTTATAATCATTCGGATGATGTCATATTTCATGTGAAATCTAGGTCTAAAGCAGTTCTTTTTCATTTCCGGTCTCGGCATAGGAGATCTAATATCACTCAATTTTATTATTATTATTATTATCATTATTATTGCATTTCTTACAAGTGAAAGGCCAGTAAATCTGAATCTGAGGCACGAAGCAACTGTGAGTGAAGGACTTTCTCAAGATCCCTACACAGTAACCATCTAAGGGGAGGCTCGAACCCATACTCTCCGCGTTACAAGCCAAGCGCTCTAACCAATTGGCTATCGTGCCCCAAAGATCCCGCTCTTGCAAGCTTAAGCTAATGAAAATGTGCAGTAAACAAGTGGTTACCGGTACATCTGCTTACCTTACGTTACTCTGTTTATTTTGTTTATTGGGATCATAAACAAAGGCAGATCTGTTTATTTCAGGTTTGGGCAATCGACAACAAACGCAACGTCTACATAAGAGCCGGTGTAACCGAGAGCCTCCCTCTCGGAACAAACTGGATCAGCATCTCAGGTGCAGCTGCTGCTTCTTCTTCTGCTCAGCATCCCATCGTCATCCCCTCCGCCTCCGAATCTGTTGTTTTAGCTTTTCTGTGCTACTTTTAGCTACTTCTTGCTTTTTCGTGATTAATCAGTTGTAATTACTAGCATTAGTATTCATCGTTAACATCTATAAATAAGATAGAATTCATTCATTATTATACCTGTTATTACTGGTATTTGTAAAATTGTTGTTGTTGTTATTATTATTAATATTATTGGCATTATTTTTACTTTGTCAAATTTGTAATTATGCTTTTCTTGCCAATTCTCTCTCATTTGTCTCTCTCTGTCACTCTCTGTCTCTGTCTTTCTCTCTCTTTCTCTATCTATCTATCTCCCTGCCTCTCACTCACTCTCACTCCCTGTCTCAGTATCTATGCAGACCAGTAGTCTTTTCATGATAATGAGCAGATGTCATATTGTCATTTGTAGGTGGCACTCCTGAGTGCATTCAAGTGAGCAATCATAATGCCTATACTGTGAACAACAAGGGTGATGTCTTCATGCGATCTGGTCTCTCTCGAACCAATCCCTCTGGAGACTCATGGAAGAAAATTCCGGGGAAGTGCAGCCAACTTGCAGGTGAATTGTTCTACATGGACTTCTGCTTTTGCAAGAAATTAAAACAAGAATTTGAAAATTCAAAGGATTTGATTTGTATTGAGCTGAATGCTAAAGCTATGATGTATTTAAGAAGTTTTGCCAGTGGGTTAGAAACATTGAGAATGTGCTGGTAAGAATGGATAAGTTAAGCTTCAATGTGCCATAGCTGAGTGCAAGGGAAACACTCATTTCCTGCTCTGAAGCCTTTGAGCCGGCAGTGGACGAATCACAAAGCCTGGACACAGGGCCACGGGATTGCAGAACTTGCCGTTTACTTCCCAGATTATGTAAAGTAAAGTAAAGCATCCAATATCCCACAAGTGAGACGTATGGGAGGTGCTCATCTCCTTTTTCTTTAGGCCCTTCAACCAGCAATGGATGAATCCCAAGGTCCTGGACAGAGGGCCAGTGCATTGCAGGACTTGCCGTTTATTTCCCAGCTTAAGCCAGTACCAAACAGTACTGCCCAGTGACATAGGCCGGTGTGTGGAAAATAACTTGCTAAGAATTGTTGCATTCAGAAGACGTGAACCCAGGACCTTTAGATCGAGGATCAAGCAAACTTCCGATAGACCACCGTGTTGCACAAAAATCTATTTGTAGCATCTGATGTGATAATGAATTTTAGTGAAATGTTATAAAATTGCTATGAATTTAGTCTGTGAACTTTCATAGCAGCCTATGATGATGCACAAGGCGGCAGTTGATGATTGCTGTGCTGCTAAGTACAAACAAGCCGCAATCTGGAATCCGGCCATTTTGAAGTCTTGCAGAGCAATCCAATCAACAAACGTCGAACTTAATCTTATTATTTGGTCGTTATTATAGGTTATAGGTCACGAAAGAGAGGACAGAGAGAAAGGGAGAGAGAGAGAGAAAATTGTTATCATTCAGTAAAAGATTATTTTCATTGGATTTTAGAAACTCTTGCTTGAGCTTGTGGCTGTGTTTTCGCTTTATCTAGTGAGCAGTGTCGATGATTTGTGGGCTTTGGACAAAGACGGTCAACTGTATCGAAGGCACACGCACGATCTAGAGTTTTCCAACAATCTCCTTGTGGCGCAGGCAAGATTATCAAAAAAGGACTCGGTCGACGCGGACTGGGAAATCCTTTGATCTGCAAAATCTCATTGCACGGACTGATATATCAACTTGATCTACTCATCGCATAACGTGATTGCCTCGTCATTTAGCACAACTGCATGGGGAACGTCCAGGGGTGGTGGATGATGGAACGGTTAGGGGTGGTTTTGTGGGTGATTAACGCAGTTCTTAAAGGATTTGAGCTCTTTCATAAGAGTTCTTTAAAGACCTTTGAGATATTGCGAATATGTACCCGATGTTCATTAAACGTGAATCAAGTCTACAAGTCTTCTTTCTATATCATTTGGGAAACTATTGTTGAATTAACGTTCTTTTACCTCCCGTCTTGCCGTGCCAGTGATCTGGTTGAAATACGAAGGTGTAAAAACTCAGTTTTTTTCTGTTCTTACTGCAAATGACTTTAAGCGTGAAATTCTTGTTGCTTGCAGTGTACTTTTGTCCATCGTCCGTGTTTTTCCGTATTATGTCGACGTTTGCTTCATTACTGTTTAGATTATGTCGAAAGGCCTCATAAGCTTAGATTACTTTTAAATGATTCGGATTAGTTTATTGGGGTGCTACTGTACTGTTCACTTACATTTAAGTTTTTTGGAAGTATTTTTCATATATTTTAGCGAACTGTTGCACGTCGTTTAGTCATTATATATTGTCTTAATGTTTACAATAAACGTTGCTTGACTGCTTTGAAACGATTCAGATTATTATATGTATTTTATTTAAAAGGTATCTAAGCTGGATGCTGAGTGCATTTCGTTTTTCTTTTTGTGGAGGTAAGTTAAGGTGGAGTCTGACAACAACCGAGTCATGTGGAGCAAGTCGTACGTAATTTTATTCGTATTTATGTGTGACTGCATGTATTGCGGATTTCATAACGATAACAATTTCTTAATTATCATACTTGTATCTTTGTGACCTAGTTTGGAGCCAGTTCTTCTTTGGTCGGTAAGCCTTGACTTCAAGTTTGAAGCACTCGTTAGAAAATGTTCGCTTGAAGACCAGTATTCATTTTGTCATGTTTTCTTCGGCATTTTTAGGTCTTAAGGTCTTGCATGATCTAACCGTACATTTCCTATTCTGACTCCCCTTCTTCCTCTTATCTCTCTTTCCACTCCAATTCCAAACATCACCCATGCTGTCTGTCTGGTTGACCATATATATATATATATATATATATATATATATATATATATATATATATATATATATATATATATATATATATATATATATATATATATATATATATATATATATATATATATATATATATATATTATACATTACATACATATATATGTATGCATAATATATATAGCTACATGTTATTGCCTAACCTGGAACTGAATATATATATATATATTATATATATATATATATGTATAATATATACATAGCTACATGTTATTGCCTAACATGGAACTGAATATATATATATATACATGTAGCTATATATATTATGCATACATATATGTATGTAATGTATAATATATATATATATATATAGCTACATGTTATTGCCTAACCTGGAACTGAACCCTTTTTACCTATCAATTTTGTTTTGACTGAACGCCTGTGAATAAGCTGGTCCCCATGACGTGGCTTCCGTTGGGCGCTGTAGAAATCTCGTAATTACGATTACGATTTTTGGTTCACAGCTTTCAAATACTGGTTAGCGTACTGCCTTGGTTAGCTACACGCATTCGTCTAAGGCGCCTCTGTGCATGAGGACACCAGTTCGTGTCCTGGTCGTGGCTTATTTAGAGATTTGAATCTCTGGCTAGCACGGTTGGTACAGGGGAACCTTAAATGGCGTGGCCTCCATTTAAACGGGCAGGGGTGGTGAAGGATCTCACCCGATCTGTTCATTGAAATTTACATTTATCAATGCATTCTTGCATTCTTAATTATGATAATAATCATTATAGGTCCGAATATAATTAATCTTGGATTCTTAATTATTAAAGCATTCTTAATCAGAGACCTGCTGCGTATCAGTGATCCTGTGCTGGTTTAAGACTCGGGGTACTCTAGAAATAGTTTTTAAATAGGTTTCGTGTTATGTATGAATGTATTGTAAGACAAGCAGTATTAAATATGTTATTAGCAGCATGAGGTGTGATTCGTAAATGCGTTCAACTGTATTCATTGACAGCTAGCTGTGCTTTAATTAATTTTGAAGTTGGCATAATAGAAGGTCAGGAGGAATTTGATGATTATAGGAGATGATGATGATGATGATGACGACGACAATTGCGATTATAATGGTATGTTGACGACGACGATGGTGATAATGGCGATGATGATGATGATAATGATGATGATGAAGAAGACAGACAGAGATGATGATAGAGATGATTATGATGATAAAGATGATTATGATGATAGCGATGATGACGACGACGACGATTATGATGATGATTATGATAGTATTTGCTTATAGAAGAAGAGGAGGAGGGAAGGAGTAAGAGGAGGAGGGGGCCGAGTCCTTTGGCGGAGGGGGCGCTCCTCAGAGCTGTCAACTTCACAGGATTTTTGACGACAACTTTTGAATATGTTGTAAATCCACAAATAATAGTCTCATCTCACCTGATCTGCGCCGCCCGTCAAAGATGACCTCGTCAGTGGCAGGTCAAGGGCGAAATCAGGTTTAAATTGTGAGGGGGTTACCCGTACGGGCCGTTAAAGGCAATACTGGGTGGCAGTGACGGCTCCGCGATTGCTTGCGTAGGGGACAAGGGCATTTCTAAATGGGCGCCACATTCAGGCAGTCCACCATGCACGGGCAGGTTTAGGGGCGCCGGCTTATAACCAAGAGGGACACGGGTGGGGGGGGGGGCGAACTGCCCCCCACTAAATCCGCCACTGCTGGGTGGTGTATACATAAAGCACACAATGGACGTTTGAGAGTTGCACCAAACAGGGTGCTATTCGTTGGGGCAAGAAGAATGCTTCTGCCCTCTTGTCTGTCATTGGTCCACTCGGTCAGGTGATCTTCCATTAAATATACTTTACACAATAGATATAGCTCCTCCTCCTCCTCACCTCCCTCCCCAATCTCCTCCTCTTCATTTTTCTCCTCCCCCAATCTCCTCATTCCCCAATCTCCTCCTCTTTCTCCTCCTCCTCCTTCCCCAATCTCGTCCTCTTCCTTCTCCTCCTTCATTCTCCTCCTCCTTCCCAATCTCCTCTTTCTTCTCCTACTCCTCCTCCTCCTTCTTCCCCAATCTCCTCCTCCTCCACATCCTTCTCCTTCTCCTTCTCCTCTCAATGCATACATGTACACTGTCGACACATATCGACAATTATTCAGAAGTTAGAAGGGCCACTCACACGAACAGCACCCAATATAATTACAGACCTATACATCAAGCAAGACCTAGGCCTATAAGTAAAGAAGTCCATGCACAGCATGGGCCGTAAGACTCACCGTAAATAGGCCTATAATGTATGCGCCTGGGTCTACACGGTTTAAGACTTCTATGCGTGTGTACGTATATATATATATATAGATATATATATAGATATATATATAGATATATATATAGATATATATATGTGTGTGTGTGTGTGTGTGTGTGTGTGCGTGCGTGTGTGTGCGTGCGTGCGCACACGTATCAAGTATAAGCCTACGAGTATCAATATACAACTGTAAGAATATCTAGCCTATAGTGTCTCAATTTGTAGCTCCTATGTTTATAATTATGTATATGTAAGTGTGTGTGTGTTTGTGTTTGTGTAGGACTTTGTATACAATAATATGATACTGCAATATTTATATGCACCTTTTCAGTGTCAGCGCAGCGATAGGACGCGCCTGGTGGACACTTGTTAGAGTTGAAGTGGTGGTTACACTCTAATAAAAGGTCACCGGTTGCCATAGAGTCAGACACCAAGTTCGGCAGACAGCAAGCAGTTCGCGTCGTCTGCTTTGTAACGGTTGCCGTCTGCTTTCTAACGGTTGTCGTCTGCTTTCTGACGGTTGTCGTCTGCTTTCTAACGGTTGTCGTCTGCTTTCTAACGGTTGTCGGTTTTTTCCAGTCTGTCGCCTGTTCTGTCGTGGTTGTTGTCTGCAGATGTGCGCTGTTGATTCGTCTGCGCATAGGAACAAGGACTACAAGAGTTTGTATAAAACGAAGACAGTAAATAACTGTTTTATCGAAATATAGGAAGATGATTACGTCAGCGACAAGTCGTAGAACGCCTGCGGAAACCAAAGCGCATCTCAACAGGTAGTCTAAAGAGTGTATAGTACAGTATTTCACCCTATGTCCTAAGTTGCATCTCATGAACAGGTACCGCATGATTGTATCTGAACCTTTATATAGCGCCTCGTTTACTGGACCTCTGAAAACCGCTCTGAACCTGACTGTCCACATGTCCTCCCTCCGGTATTTCCATGGGTTCACTGTCCGTTGGTGTTGATCGCATGCTTCCATCTGTCTGACCACTCGGTGGCGGCGAAGCATCGCACACGATAAATTCATTGCAAAATTAGCAGGGTGGCACTACTAGTAGACAGTTCAGTATTAGAATTTGTAGACCGTCATTCTAGAATTCTCTGCCAACTGCACTTACGAGATTACCAACTTTATACCAGTTCAAAACAAGTCCAAAATCTCATCTACACGATACACGTAGATAAGTTTTTGTTTGCGTTTACGCACTGGCATTGATTACAATAATTACTCTTATATTCTAGATTATTAATTGATTTGCTCAGTATAATGCTATCACCTATTTGTAATCCACGATGTAAACAGGTGACCGTCGCAGCGGAATTTCTTCTTCTTTTTAGGTCAGCCCATTGGCAACAATGTATGTGACAGACTGTAATTGTTATTGTTAATTATTTTGGTGATCAATAAAAAATCTCTCTCAGGGTCGAGGCCATACGGTAGTTGCATAAAACCATGTACATCTACATTTACATTTTGCCGCCCGTCCTACATATATCTTCATTACTAATCGAAAGTAATAGTTCACTACACACTAATCGTGATCTCGAAAATTTATTATTTCCATAAAAATCAGTTGGCACCTCTCCAAAAGTACTTCGTTCTCAAGGTGTCAGCAGTAGGACTGATGTAACATAACCGCACTGTCGATGGGTGCTATCCAAGTTCTGAAGATTTTGGGGGTTGTGGGGACAGTGTGGGGTGTTGTGGGACAACAATTCTAAGGTAAACTGTCAACCTGACGAGTTCAGCGGGGCGATGTCCGTTAAGCTGCACTCTCTGAGTTCTGCATTGGCAAAGCTGAGGGCCTACAAGAACTGCAACCTGCAACCTTCAGCTCGAGTTAATTTATACCACCAGGTGTTGTGTGCACTGCGTTTAAAAGCCACTTTAACAGGCGCTTGTGTCGATTTGATGGCCTAGTTAGCTACATTGGTTAAAGCGTACGCCAATGCACCTCTGTGCGTGAGGATGCCGGTTCGTATATCGATAGTGGCTTATTTCTGAGGTTTGAATCTCGGGCTAGCACGGTCTGTGCACGGGGACCTTAAATGGCGTGACGCCCAATCAAACGGACAGCGGTGGTGAAGGATCTCCCCTGATTTAACTCATTGAAAACTGAGCAGAGTCGAGGCCATACGGTAGCTACTGAATAACGTTTACATTTACATTCCTATGCGGTAGTGGCGGCCTATACAGTAAGTGTGCGACTTGGGATCAGTTGGCTGCAGTGGACCTAGGGCCAGAGGGGCATCTTCGGATAATTTTTTCAAGGCAAGACTTAGCCTTTTACCTTAGAATTGTTGTCACCCAGACCCCTCTATCAACCCAACCCCCAAAATCTTCAGAACTTGGATAGCAGCCATCGACAGTGCAGTTATGTTACATCAGTCCTACTGGTGACAACTTCAGAACGAAGTACTTTTGGAGAGGCGCCGACTAATTTTTATGGAAATTAGACATTTTTGAGAATACGATTAGTGTGTAGTGACAACCTTGCTCGTTGATGACAAGTAAAGGCCTATATTGTCTAGGCCTGTGTGACAGAGATGAAAAAGTCGATGGGTTAGCTGCTTGGCCACCAAACCACCCGACTTTTTTTAGCCTAAACCACTTAATCTCATACTTAATCGGCAGACCTTAGACACAATGTTATACAGACGTGAGGCCTAGACCAGAGGCCTATGAACCATATGTGCTATAGCAAACTGCATGTACATACACACATATATATACACATACATATATATACATACATATATATACATACATATATATACATACATATGCAGACATATATATATACATACATATATATACATATAGATACATATTATTGCCTAACGAGGAGTCTGCGTATCAGTTGCGACTATGGCTGTAGATTGAGAACAATAACGAATGCCTTTGCACACCTCTGTTGTCACTTGTCTTATTCCGCGAAGGTAGTCCTTAACTTGTGGACCGACGCTTTATCAGTCTCTCTCCGCCAATAAAACAAAGAGCTCTTCCTGTCACTCTCTTCAAGTCGACAAGAGCCTAGATGCAGTGCCTTAATCTGCGTCGAATCGGCGTCTAGTGTCTGTGAGGGATCTATAATTGCTGCTAGGTTCTAAGGCGCTCTCTCTATCATCTGTCTGTCTGTCTGTCTGTCTGTCTGTCTATCTGTCTATCTATCTATATGCATATACATATATACATATAGATATACAATATATAATGACTTATAGCGCCGTTGTCAAAATGCTCAAGGCATCTTTCAATGGTCGCTTCAAGTGAAATCGTATATATATATACTTGTATATATTTACATATACACATGTAGGCCTGTATATCATAGTATAAATAATATTAGACTACATAGTATTTGCCACATAAACTGTATAAACGCTTCCTTTCCCAATCCGTGTACCCGTGCATCTTACTGTCTCCGGGTCCCTCGCCATTATTTAAAAAAATTGAACAACTGATATGCACAATTATTGTAAAGATTATACAAGTGTATATAGACTATACATGTATATATTATAAGTAAGTATATATATATAGATATCTATTCTTTGTATATAGCGAATACATGTACGCCACTTATACATAACAAGTATAATTAGTTATTGTTACGAGCGGTCGAAAGAACCACTCATATCTTCAATCTCTTGAGGGTGTTGCAACTTTTTGAAACGATGACACTTGAGAGATAGCGATCGAGTCAAGGGCCACTCAATGCAAAAGAGAGCGGAGGCCTATAGGCCTATAGACGCTGATTGATTTTGTTCATTTAGGCCTTC